>JAVRXN010000009.1:71671101-71814630 GCA_033556935.1 Timema podura | reverse complement strand
AAAAAAACCTTTTATTCTTGGAATATAAGTCTTAGAGGAGAGGGAGGGTGAGGGAGGGAGGGATGAAATAAATAATAATAAAAAACAACACACAATAACCCCATTTAATGAATATAATGATATACTATTTTTTACACACAGATACATACTAAATTAGTATTTTCTTTTTCTTCAGTTAATAATGATAAAGTTACAGAATATGTGGTACAACATAAATATTTTCTCAAGTCTTTTAGAAGTACTAACATTTTCTTTAGACAATAGTGATAAAGGTATAGTTCTTGAATTTTTTTGTTTTCTCTTCATCATGAATATACATCGACATTAATTATTAATTTTTTCTTAATCACTTACACTATAGACACTTTTTTCATAGAGACGACAGGTTAGTATCGAACAGTGGCTCTTGGAAGGAAGTAGATGCCCGCTCACTTATAGAGTAATGGTACCATGATAGAATATTAACTGTACCGAGTACTATATCTTATATCGAATAGTGATAAAGTTGTAAATCTTGAATATACATTGTTACTTTTAGAAGCACTGTATTAATATTTTCTTAATCACTAGCACTTAAACTATAGACAAAATTATTTTTTTCATAGAGACGACGGCTCAGTATCGATCGGCCTCTTGGGAGGAAGTAGATGCCTGCCCACTTATAGAGTAATGATACCATGGTAGAGTATTTACCGTACCGGGTACTATATATCTTTTATCGTCGATAGAGCATAGGGCGACCCGATTGAATTTTTGAGTGTAAAGTTTGAATCCTACAGCTCTTATTGAACGAGCCTCTCTCATGACTATCGTCGCATCAGTCAGACAATTACGATAGTCCTCTAACGAAAGCGTTCTTAACGCGCTACTCTTGACCCCTTTAGCCTTGAGCGTCTCGCCATCTCCTTGTACCGCGAATGAATAGAGTTTAGGACGTAAACCTATGAATTCGGTGATGATCCGACCTCGAGTCTCATCTTTTAGTTTACCGAGCACCCCTTTATTTAGTACAGGCATCCCGTAAACATTGTCTTGTCCGTAGGCGGATGTGTCCAGGTAGTCATTAGCTAACAGGATAAGTCGCTGGTACGCATCCTCAACAGTCATGTAGTAGAGAAGTGAGTCCGTATCCGTGTATTGGAGTTTTAACGCGCCTGCCGGGAAGGCGGGAACCATAACCTGATAATGTAGACCGTACATGACTACCTTTGAGATTTCCAAAATGGCGAATCCTGCATAAATCGGCATATCAAAGTAAATCTCTTGCGGTTCCATCTCGATGATGACCAGGTTTTCCGACACGATCGTACGGTTTTTAAAGTTTGGGCTAGCTATGAGGTTACCCGCTCCAAATTTCCCTCCCCACCTGGTAGCTATCTTTATCGTACGGTAGGCCCTCTTGTTAGATATAAGACGACCGAATGCGGCATTGTTCATCAGTTTGAAAAACATGTTTTCAAACTGATTGCTCGCTTTACTCCTCATTTCCGCGTTCAGCTTGACATACGGAGCCATCCATGGCGATTGCTTGAAACTAAGAACCCTGTGGACTCTTGTCAGTTTCAATCCATTCGCCAAACATAGCTTTAGATGACGGTAGTGAATGACGTACCTAGTCTTATCAGCTAAAGTCGTTAACAATTTCTCGTGCTTACCTACGGGTGGAATCCCCTTCTCGGGACAGAACGGCAAGTCGGAATGAGCATCGTGTACATCTCGTGGATATTCGAGATCTACCTGCAAGATATACCCCGTCTCCGCATCGTCCTCTACTTTTCGCACATCCAAACGATCAATTTCATCATCTTCGAGCCACCTGAACCCTTCAAAGGGTAGTGAGGACAGCATACTAAATGAATAGAGTCCATTCACGTCTAGATAAACAAGGTAAGACTCCGGCTTGGAACGGTCGAATGAGTCCATATACCGATTATTCGCTACAGAGTGCCGATTAGCCACAAAACATACCCCTCCTCGGATACCTCCCTCGATGAATTGATGTATGTTCACATCATCGATTAATTCGAGCCGTACCCGGGTTATTCTCAATAGAGCCTGGTACGCAAGACTAGGAGCTGTAAGAGACCATCCGGGATCGAGTCTATACGTCTTCATGCAGAGATCGCGAAAGTTCTCAAAGACGTCAGCCAGTAGCGTTACGTCAGTATACAGGTAGAGGTTCGAGTAGTCCCAAAGATTCTTACATTCAAATAGTCGCCAAACCTCGCAAGCATGATCATAGTCTTCCTGAGCGATATGACTATCTGTGAGTGCGTTGTAAAATTTATCCTTGCTCGGTAACTGAGTCTCGTTCAGTCGCTCGAATGAATCTATATAGTCATAGGGGAACACGCCTTTACGAGTGACTAGTTTGAACCGTTCATCCTCAGGATGACACTTACGGGTGATTTTAAGTTGGTCGGGTTCAAGGTAAGATACGCATTTCTCTAGGGACGTACATAGAAAGCTGAAACTATCTATAATTTTAATCGTGATCCCTCGAAACCCGTGCCGAATATATTTCATGATTACTTTGAATCTTCCCATAGTCTCTCCAATAACCTTGACTTTTCCCGGATTGACGAGAACGCTCTCTCCCGTGAACGGATCAGTCTCTCTACGTTCGACAAGTGATTCAAGAAGGAAAAAATTGTCGTAGCAACGCGCGTTATGGATTACTACGCTCAGGTGGCTCGGGTTCTTGTAATTAATATTGCATGCCGCGTGACTGCTCCCGCGATAAAGTCCCGTCAAGTGACAATGATCCATAACGCGAATATCATCATTCGCGTAAGGCTTTTCGCATATATGACAATGAGAGGCCGTATTATGAGCATCTCTTTGAGCAAGCGTTAGTGGTGTCATCGGAACGGCGGTACTATAACAATCTAGTACGCGCTTTGCTGTATCTACGAGAGCTTCAACAAATTGATCTGTACAATCTCTTCCCGTGAAGCGTCGGTACTCTGAGAGACTATCGTCAAAATTACATTTAGTGTACATACCTACAGAATAAGCCACATGACGCTGTACATTCTCGGTATAAGAAAATTTCGGGTCGGGATCGCTCGTCTCTATCGGCACGAGTAAGCTCTCCAGGTCTGCATATACGATAAATCCTGTTTTCTCCTGATGCTTATACTGTGAGAACGCGAGGAATTTATCCTCTCCTTGAGGGAATGTACTCCTTACCGCGCCAAATTTTATACACGTATCTTTATGTTTTACAAGTTTGTTTTCGGTCAGAAAAGCGGTCAGACATCGATCGCAAAAGTACCTACGTCTTTCGTTAGAATTTAACGATAGTTGCGGGTTTATTAACCGAGAGAGATTTTTGATTCCGCTGAAATGATATGTTCCCGTTCCGTGCACTCTTATCATGAATAAATGAACATGTCTGGCGCGTTCTTTAGCGCTGACGTGCACGGGAACGATCACTACTGTTTTAGAGTTGTCTGCAGTGTCAATATAAGAGTCACTCCCGTCGTGTTTCGCGGTGTACACATTAACGGATATATCGTTAAGCCTTTCGAAGCGTTCGATATACCTCATTTCGAACGGGAGCGGGATTCCATCTAGATTCAGCACATCTCGAAAATTAGGATAAGAGGATAAACGTTGAGCTTTTCCCGTCGGTTCAAAGAGGCACGTCAATACGGATACGGGGAAGCAAAGTCCTTCTTCAGATTGTACATTTATCAACGCTCTACGTTTGGCTATAATTTCAGGGATTTGAACACGAGCTCCGATCGAGAAAACCGAGTTTTTCGAGAAATTTATTCTCATTTCCAACGTGCCGTCATATATCCATCCCGAGTCTCTAGAAACGAACGCCTCAATCTGAGCAAGGAGTGGAAAGATCACGTTATTTTCATATAGCTCCTCCAAGTTTATCAGGGTAAATATATCGCATAGAGTCGAGTTGAAATAACCCTTTTCAATTCTATCTTCGGTAGGATGCCTAAACTCGCAGATGAGAGTACAATTTACCTTTATCGGGTTATTTGCAATTGATTCTTCTACCGTCTTTACGTAAATATCCCCGCACGCAACGAGAAACTGAACAGGATCCTTATAGGGTAGTTCATTGGTGATAGAGTACGTCTTTATGCGTTGGGCGTACGCTTGCTCGATAAGTTTGATAGATAGTCCTAGCGGCTCCAGGTAAAGCCTAAACTGCGTAAATCCTATACCTAAGTTTCGTGACAGGGTCATAAGTCTTTGGATCTGTACGTTTATATCGTCTTGCCCGAATATCAGTACGCTCGAGGTCTTAATCTGTCCGGGTATATGTTCTATGTAAGCATTATATACCTTCCCATCACGAGGAGCGATATCATGTCTCAGGTTTTTAATTAAAAGTTGTTCATTAGAGGTTAATTCATCGAGGGTATACACCTTATTACCGTTAGTCTGTCTAGATACGATGATAGGAGATGACAGGCGAGCTCGTTTTGCCGCGGGTCCTGACATGTTTCTAAGTTTGCACGCTATGCTCTAAGCAGGCACTACTCTCCTCGCATTATTCTCTTCATTTCTGTATGGCTTGCTCTAGGATCTCATCGAGTGACTCTGAGACAGCTATAAAAACAAACAAACAGGAACACCTAGTTAGTATTGGTTTTTTTTTTACAGATAGCAGATCATGAAGCTATGATATACAAACATTGAAGTAAAAAAAGCTAATGTCTTAACTCGTGAGCAATTATTTTTTTGTTAAAAAAGAAAAAAAAAATTTTTTACGATATAAGTCTAATAATATAACAAACTTTTTTAAATAAAAAGAAATAACGATTATTACTTTTTTCTCTGTATTCTAATAATATAACAAGCTATGATATACACACATTGAAGTAAAAAAGTTAATGTCTTAACTCATGAGCAATTCTTTTTTTGTTAAAAAAAGAAAAAATTAATTTTTATGAATAAGTCTAAGAATGCATCAGTATTTTAATCAATTAGAATTTATAAAAACATTTTTTTTATTCTTTGGAAATAAATGTATAAGTCTATGAATCTATAAAACATTTTTTTATCCTTTGTATGTATAAGTCTATGAATCTATAAAACATTTTTTTTATTTAATCGATTAGAGTATAAGTCTAGGAATCTATAAAAAGAATTAACAATTATTATTAGTTAGAGTATATGGTAAACGATACAAAACTAAAACATTAAAACGGTGCAAGATAAGTTTAAACTGTAAAGGTTGATAACTAAGCACATTTAAAAAATTAAGAGTAGGTATTCATAAAACTATAACATTGGGTGAATAATATAACGAGCTATGATATACAAACATTGAAGTAAAAAAGTTAATGTCTTAACTCATGAGTAATTCTTTTTTTGTAAAAAAGAAAAAAATTTTTTTTTTATGAATAAGTCTAAGAATGTATCAGTATTTTTAATCAATTAGAATATATAAAAAAAAAATTTTTTTATTCTTTGGAAATAAATGTATAAGTCTAGTATAAGTCTATGAATCTATAAAAACATTTTTTTTATCCTTTGTATGTATAATTCTATGAATCTATAAAACATTTTTTTATTTAATCGATTAGAGTATAAGTCTAGGAATCTATAAAAAGAATTAACAATTATTATTAACTAAAACATTAAAACGGCGCTAGAGAAGTTTAAACCGTAAAGGTTGATAACTAAGCACATTTTAAAAAATGAAGAGTAAGTATTCATAAAACTATAACATTGGATGTGTGTGTGATTTGAATGTACGCTTACCTTCAAAGTTTAAGATAGCCGTCTTGCTAAGCTTGGAGATACCCTTGTATACGAGCAGCAAATCCGCCTTGGAAACGTCTTCTAGCTGCGCGTCGGTTAACAGCGAGAAACGGTTAGGTAACCATACATTATACTTCCCGTCTAATACTGTAAGCACTCTCCGGCCGAAGCGCGTGTTCAAAGCTTTTATACTAGTTACACGATAGCTGTGACCAATCTCTAAATCCGTCAACTTTCTCGATACAATCTCACTCGATCCGACCGTACTTAATAATACTGCTGCGTATTCACTAGACATTGTTAGTCTTTAGAATGTAGATGGTAGCTAATGATTTCTCCTAGAAAGGGTTAGCTCTATATATAGGGAACGAGAGTATTCCAAGCCACGCCCTCTACTGAGCGTATGACTCGAGAGTATTCCAAGCCACACCCTCTACTGAGCGTGTGACTTTAACCGAATCAGATCTTCTCAGGGATGTCGGAAAGTTCATAGTTCAACAACTCACGCAGATGTTCACGTGTGAAAAGATATTTTCTTTTAAGATTATCGCAGCTCCCATGTCACAGGGCGGAAGTCGTCTTTCACCAAGCTGAGAGAAATAATAAATATTGCAACCCTTAGGAAGAGATATTCACAGTCACCCCCCACACGTTCTTGTCGCAGAGCGGAAGTCACCCATCAGTGTAAGAGAACCCTCCAGATGTTATCAAGATTCCGGCAGGTGTGTGAGGTCTTGGAGAGAAGCTGTTTGTCTACAGGATCAATAAATATCTACCTTAACCCCTCAGCTTCCCTTGTAAGAAAGAGAGAGGGAGAAGGACATCCTTTCTAGATTACATTCTGATAGAGAGTACCCTTTTAAGATTTATAATAATCATTGTATGGAAGATATATAAAAAAAAGGATAGAGGAAGAGATTTTATAATAATACCCACTGTACGGAATATATTTATGTATTGTTTTGAGAGAAAAAGAGAGAGAGAGAAAAACACCCTTCCCGCGGTCGCCGCCGCGAAAGAGCTTGCCACCCCCCTCCCCTCTTCATTCCTAATTTCCCTGTAAGAGAAAGAGAGAGAGAGAGAAAACACCCTCCCGCGGTCGACGTCGCTTGCCAACCCCGCCCCCCCGCAGAACCATCCAACACACGCGAGCTATATAAACCCCCCCACCATCCCACCCCCACCTCCTACATCAACACATCATCACGATACCTCCCCTACCTTCCCCTCTCTGCCCTGAAAACCGTACCTATGTATAAGGCCCTATCCCAAAAACTACCCACCCCACTATTATGACGTCACTTCCGCCCTGAGGACCGTAAATGATCCCTATTATTATTATTATTATTATTATTATTATTATTATTATTATTATTATTATTATTATTATTATTAGCACCGCGTCTTACTACCCGTTCGGGTTATACGCACTTACGCTAATGTGTAATGGTAGGGTGATTGTGAGATGAAATGGAGGACCTACAGTTTAACGTGGAATCCGAACCACGGTGGAGGCCTGGCATTCCTCACTGCATCAAAAATTAAAACGTTGTGCTTCTATTGTTTTAAATTTATATTTACTTGTGCATACATTGGTAAATATATATATATATATATATAATCATAAATGTACGCACAATTATATATAATATTTATGTGTAATGTAATAAAACTATAAAAATTTAAACCTTAATTTGTGGAGTAAGTAATTGTAGATTTACCAACGTAACTTTTTTTTTTATGCGTCTTGATACCCGTTTGGGCTATCCGCAAATTTACACTAGTGAGATAGCAAATAGGAAGGTTGAATGTGTAGAGATTGCACCCGTATTTGCATGAAAGGAATGTAGACAAACTTTTTATAAAAACGCACCAAAGTTTTGAAACCCAAACTTCTCATCCCCAGTAAACCATACCAAAAGAAAATGAGGTTCACCGATGAGACTTCTATCTTAACCTAGGACAGTGCACCTAATACTACTATGCAACCAGCCCTAGACTTTAGACCAAAGGCTCCAAAACAATTAATAATGTGCGCTTCCCTTAGTTCGGGTTATACATTTCACCCCATTTTCATTAAGTTTTCACTCTCCCTCCACGCAAATGCGGGTACACTTCATCTAAATTTTACCTTACACATCCCTAACCCATTAACATCACTAGTACATAGGTGTATATCCTGAAATGGCAGTAATATGCAGTGCTAAAAATAATACAAATACATAAAATCTTCCATAAAATAAGAATAAGATATTACAGTACACTTTAACTTCTTTTTGTTAAAATAGTGGTTTGTCAGCCATTGCTTGTATTTAAAAACCAAATACACTTTTTGGTACCCTACTCAAGAACTCCACCGTATGGAAATCACACACACGTACACAATATTTTTTAGAAAACATTTTGGTTAGTGTCCTGAAGCACTGTTCAATAAATGATGTTTGACAAAAATTAAAAGCACAAATGTATAGTAAAATGAATGGACCAGACTAATAAATATATATTGAAACAAAGAACGATTCTCAGTTGAAATCATAAACACTAAGCTGTCGTCAATATTATAAAAGTTAATAGTTAAAACTTGATTAATATATTTATAAAGTTTAAAAAGTTATAAATGACATGCAACAATTAAGAAAAATTGAAACCATTAGCCTTTGAAAAGTTTATAAAAATTTGAAAAATAAATAAATGAAATATTATTGTAAACTATTTTGTCCACCGTGATTTCATAACCATTTCATTGGTGGGAGATTTTTCGGCGATTCATGCCGTTATCAGCCTGGAAGGAAAATCGAGGTGAGAGCGCTGTGCAATTGAAAACAATAAACCACGTAAATGTCTAACAGAAGTATAAATTACCTACACACTATGTTTCCTTTTGGATGGTTTGTTAACCCCATCATATCTAATCAACATAAACTCACACACACCGTAGCTCGGTTGGTAGCGAATCTGCATACTTAGTTAAACGTCCTGGGTTCGATTCCTGGCATGATTGAAATACAAGATGATCCTAAAGTCGCGCAACCCAAAGAAAAAACTTTTATCTTGTGCCATCATTTCGGCATAATGTTGATTTATTCAGCACGCGTGATTTTGGAAAGCTACGTAAAAACGATTGTTGGCATTCCATGTACGAGCTGGCCTTAAAATCATGTTCCAAAATGAATACTCGCTCTGTTCGTGAAAAAATCATCTCACACTTTCAAATGCTGTAACTCAAATGGCTAGACCTTGTGTATGTCTCAAGCTCACACGGCCTGCACAACACCCGACCAACATTACAGTGTTGCCATACATATAAACAACATGTTCATTTTTCATGTTCTGCGAGAAATATCCTTGGAAAAACAGGATTGGGTGACTTTTGGATCATCCTGTATTTACTATGGCAAAATGTGAGTTTTCCCTCTCACAGTAATGAACTAACCAAATAAAAAAAAATTGAAAGGACCACCAATCAAAGTTATCGTGTTGGGAAAACTTTGCTTTTTGAGTAACAGGTTGCATTCACAAACCCTTATCCTCTTTGTATGATTTTATTCGAAAATAGGGGTGAAACCAGCAAACAAAGAGCAGAATAGACTGGCACTTTTTACCGCGCGACCACTGGTACGAGTTGTAATCAATAATTTATGGTGTTGGTATTTATACTGATAATAATAACTTTTTCAAAAGATCTCTTCGACTGGTTATGTGTGTTTACAATCACGTACGAGTAGAGCAAGGAAGTATTAAAAACATTATTTAAATAAGTATAAAGTGGGTTTCTCAAAAGTTGTTTATTATCATTCATACTAATTAACTTTAATTTTACATTTGAAATTTTAAATACCTACATACTAGTTTAGCCCTCTTAAAAAAGTAAAATAAGCCAACTCGTTTTGATATTGTGTAAACACTTTTAAGTTTAAGACAATTACAGTTAACCATTTTTCGTTATTTTTAAATTTAAATCTTCAAAAATTATAAAATTATCCTTTATTATGTTATTTTTCAATTTAATCATTAGTGTGGGTATTTAAATTTAATTATTTGAAAAGAATTAATTTTATTCAAACTATTAACACTAGTTCGGCAAAATAGTTGAATCTAGCCTCTTTGTAGAAGATCAAAGGTAAGCGCTATGGCATAAAACTTATTCCATAGCTTGTGTTTAAAATTATACAGGGTGCTTCACTCACCCTCAGCCCCTGAGTTTCCTTTATAACTTTCAAAATAATGGACGCAGTTCAGTGAAACCTGCTACGAACATACTTTGGTTTATGGGAAGCATGGTGACGGAAGGACATGAGGGGCAGCGCTACTCTCTAGCCCGTGTGTGGTACCTGTGTGAAGTGAAGACCGGTCTGACTGTGCTGTTGTTGTTGCGGGATCGTCAACAGTCAAGAGTATGAAGCGGTACACAGTGGAACAGCGCGTGTTTATTTTCCACACATACTGGAAAACTGCGTCAATAAAGGCGTGGTAAAGACAATTTAAAGAGCATTTTTGGGTTCAAAAACCACAGGAAAAATCCTATATTCAGTATCTGGTGAATAAATTGGAAACCACGGGAACATTGTTGGATGTCCACGAAGGAGGATGTTAGAAACTGCCAGAAACAACAGTGCAGGAAGTTAACAACAGACTGCTGGCCTCCCTACAGAAGTCCTTGCGTAAACCGTCGCAGGAGATTGGGGCTTCCACAAGCCCATGTCAACGAGCAGCAAAAAAAAAAAGCAAAGATCCATACATATCGTGTTACTGTTACACATGAATTGAAACCTCCCAAAAAACATAAGAAATTCAATTACTTCATTGGTTCCAGCCATTTGTCAATGCACATCCGGGAGTACTGGACTACACGTGGTTCTCTGACGAGGCGTGGTTCCACCCAAGTGGGTGCATCAATTTCCAGAATACCCATTTGTGGGCTAGTGAGAATCCTCACATCTTGCATGAGACGCCTCTTCATGTTGAATAAGTTGGGGTGTGTGGTGTGATTTGTCGCGGCACCGCATTATTGGCCCCATCTTCTTCCATAGAACGTTGGATACCGCAGTTTACATTGAAATCTTCCTCGTGTTTTTGAACAGTTAGACGATGAAGAACTCCGTACTGGCTATTTTCAGCAGAGTGGTGCTACCTGCCATACCTCCAATGTCAGCATAGCTGAAATTGTTTCCTTCTTTGAAGATCGTGTCATTTCGGGGGGACTTCGGCCACCGAGGTCGCCTGACCTTACTCCACCGGATTTCTTCCTATAGGGCATTCTGAGTAGGAAAGTGTATCGCAACAAACTACGGACTCACATAGAACTGCAAGAAAAAAATCTGCGGGAAATTGAGGCTGTGATTCCCGATGTGTTGGTGAATACCTTCAATAGTATGAAGAGGCCTGTAGAGGCAGGCCTTGATGCTAATGGCGTCCACTTTCAACACTTGCTATGAGATCATCATGTTTCTCATACACCAAAGTGTGTACGTAGCAAATTTCACTAAATCACGTCCATTATTTTGAAAGTTATAAGGGAGACTCAGGGTCTGAGAGCTGATTATATCAGCACATGAGAGTTTTTATAAGTGAAAGAAAAAAGTGATACAAATTTTGCCGGGAAAGCTATTTTCACATACCTTTTAGGGTTCTTTTACATGCCACAATCGACATGGGATCGACGGCTTTACTTCCCCTCCAACGGAAGTTGTTCTAAAAAATCTGTCTAACCTGGCTGGGTTTGGACCCACGAACGTTGAATCCTGAGGTGAATACTTTAACTCAAGACCACCGAGGTCAACCATGATTTGGTATGAAAGGTGAAGTATAATAAGGTAACAATTAACCAAGATGAATTCCACCGGTTTTACAATTCAAGGGAGGACATAACACAATTACGTAGAAAATAAATATTAAGACACAAACGTACACATTTTCTTAGTTTATTATAGTTTGAACTAAAATGTTCAGAAATGGTTTTATCAATTAACTAAATTAATATTGATTTTTCTCATAAAACAATTATACAATGCTATTTATAAGATAAAGCACTCCCCAGATACCCATTTTGAACAAAATCGCTAAGAGCTCTTTCCAAACAATTTCAAATTTCTAAAAATAAGTACTTTATAGAACAAACCCCTAATTATTTTAGCTAGAATTAAAATCATCCATTTTGAACAAAATAGTTAAAGCTATTATCAAACAATGGCAAAAATAAATAATTTGTAAACTACCCTTAATTTTATTTGAGATTAAAATCACGATTTCATGTCGAGTTACGACCATTTAACATACGAATTTCAAGTAAGACCGAACTCCATTAAATCATTTTGACTGTAGACCCAGAAAATGACAGAATTATTTAAGATTTTTTTTTTTTTTTTTAGAATGAGAGGCATATAAAACGTTTAAATACTTCAATACTCGTATGTCGAGGTCGAAAATGTTCACGATTACAATACCCTCTAGAACTTTGTATGAGAAAGTAAAACAAAAAATCTTTCTCTGAGCAGCCAGTCAGGAGTTGTCTTTATAATAAGAAGGGTGCATACTTTACGAAAATGATACAGCCAAAATTAATATTGTGTTAGTATGCCTATTGAGAGTATTAGATGTCTTAGTACTAACGTGATAGCGAATCTTTAAAATCGAGAGCAAATGGATTTTTTTTATTCCGATAGAAGATGAAAAAAGGGCTTTTGTCGCTTGTTTATCGAAAAAGCTTTCAGCGTCATATGGAGTTCTAACACGGCCTTTCCATCCTTCATGAAACATGGCTTTACCAGCCAGCGTGTGGCAACAGGACGGGACTTGGTGGTAGAGATGGGGGGGGGTCTAGTCTTCACCAAGTGAAAAATGGCGGAGAGGGGTCGTGGGGTCGGGTGCTGAGTGCTTGCTTGCTACGATAGCAACGCTCCATTACCTTCGTTTACAACGCTTCAAAATACCCCCGTAGTATCACTACAACATACAGGGCGAGATTGAAGAGGGGGGGGGGGGGGGTGTTGAGGGACCTTGGCAAAAACGTCATTCGATAAACACTTCCCGAAATTGGCCCGATAGCGCTCTTTACGGCGAGAAATTGCAGGACGGCTTTTTTTTTTATGATTTCAACAGATAAAGTCATTTCTTATCCGAGTTTGAGTTTAGTGTATCATCATTTTGTGATGGATCGGGTCTAACTATTTTCATTAATCATCCCTCTCATTTTGATAATATAATTAAAAACAGTCCAACACTTTATCGCAGTAATTAGCGTGTCTGTCTACTGGCGTACCGGGTTCGATTTCTGGCATGGGCGAAAAATTTATCATTGGTGAAATGTGGGTTTCCTCTTTCACAGTGATGAATTAACGTTCGGGGACTGGATGTTGTGTCTGATTTAGATTTAAGCTAATTTATAAGTCATGTGTTGATATAATCAGTTGTTTTAGAAAGTGCAGGTTGAATACCACAAATAAATTAAATGAAAAATGTATATTTTACGGACATACCTAATCACGCAGTTCCTTTACGTGCTAGGCAAATGTACATATAGATAAAAAATAAACTTCGTACTTAATCCATCCTCACTAACTCTCTCCACACTTCTCTGTCCTTGCATACTACCTTCGCTTCAACAACATCCATACCGAGTCATAAATGCTTTTTTTATTATTAAAACTCCTTAATGTTGCTCTTTTTCATACAGTCGTCTACAACATTTAGTCACGTCCTACATGGCCTTCCCCTTCCTTTTGATCCTCACACTCTACCTTCATAAATCTACTTCATCACTCGATCCGCAATCATCCTCTAAATATGCCCAAACCAACGTAAGACGCTCCTTTCACCTTGACCTATTGGATTCCCTTCAAACCGCATTCCTTCAGCACCCTCTGTCCTCACGAGTTTTTCCACATACATAATTAAACTTATATAAGTAGAGGAGAAGGTCCAAATTTCGACTACCACTTTCTTTTTCACTTGTAACTACTGAACTATTAGCATAAAAGTTGTCGCAACAATATACATGTATAGCTGGAAGGATTATACATCGAACCTGTTTACTTAAATGTTATAAAAATAAAACTTTTTTTTTGCACATTTTTTTTTGTAAAAGTCGTCACAATTCATGATTTTGAAACTGTGGTCTAAATTTCGACTACCGGCTTCAAGATGTCAGGAAATAAAAGAAAAAGAATAAAATAGTGGTATTTCACTGTATTATTACATAATAATATAAAAACAATGTTTTAAGGTAAGCTTACTTTCATATTACTTCTATTTTTAATGGAAAAAGTCAATAATTCATTGCTCATTTACAAAAATCACAAATATAAATGTCTTTGTCGGCGCCAGCACATGCGTTATGTGCCCAAAGGTGGCACATAACACACATTACCCACAATTCTCCTTTGTGGTCATCGGAAAACAGTCCTTGGCAGAAAATACAGGCCGCATCTTCATCATCTGGCTTTTTTTTACCCACAGGAAACTCCAAATCACTCATGCTGTTGTCGACAATATTTTCGGCACCATCAGAATCTTCCGAAGAACTGCCTTCATTAAGCGTCTTCTTTGGCTTAGCTTTAGATTTTTTCTTCTTCTCTTCTTTTGGTTTCCGAAGTATTCCCCCAAAATTTAATTTCTTTTTGACGACATTTTTTGTGTTATCGGCAGAATCTTTTAATGATTTAACAAGGGCTTCTTTGTAAGGGGTTCCAGTGATCACACAAGCACCTACAGCCTTGCGGCCTCTGTTGCTCACTTTTCGTTTTTTTAATGGCACAGGGACGATCTCATACGGACTGACATGTTTCAGACCGCTTGAAGTGCTGGGTTGAGGATCCTCGGTAGGACTAACAGGATGATCCGCCAGCAACGACTCACGTGACTTAGATGCAGGAAGTTGGTTGTCAGAGGAAGATTTCACTTGATTATTTTCATGTGGCGTCGCCTGAGGACTGCAGGATTTCACCGATTCCTGTGCTGAAGCCAGAAAATCGGCGTCGGTGAAAAGGTTTTTATTCATTGGGAAAATGCCTGTTTTGCTGAAACCATTCATGGCTATCTCTCCTGTTTGTACTTTTAAATATGCTTTTCCAAAGAGCTCCATCATGTCATATGGAGACAACGGCCTGTCTGAATGAAGAAGCCTCTGTCTTATTTCTTCACTGTAGTGTGTCTTCAGGGGTCCCATGAAGGTTTTGTCCAGAGGCTGAAGCTTGTGCGAGCAGTGTGGCGGCAATGACACAACTGTCACATGATTTCTTCGTGCCAATTCAATCACATCAACATTACGAACATGGCTGTAATGTCCATCTAAGATTAGGAGAACTGGAGAGGCCTCAGATGGGTTCACTTTTTCCACAAAATGCTGGAACCATTCGGTAAAAATGTTGGTTTGAACCCAACCTGATGGGTGTGCAACTCCAACCGAGCCTGGGGGAGCCCCTCTCATTAGTTGGTCAGTCATGTTCTTTCTGGGAAATATAATGAAAGGTGGAACATAATGCCCAGAGGCACTCATGCATGCTATCACTGTGACCGTCGCTCCTCGCTCTGCAGATGTGAGGGCAGCAATTTGACGTTTACCTTTCCTTCCAATTACTTGCGGAATTTTACTCTGTACAATGGTCAGGCCAGTTTCATCCACATTGTATATTCGATCAGCTGGGTACTTGTGTTTAAGGTAGGCCTCTTCTAATAATTGGAAAAAAGCACCAACATTTTCTTTATTGAAGCCTAAGGCGCGAGAAAAAGAAGTCCCACATGGTTTACGTAGAGACAGCGTATCTTTGTGACGCTCTAGGAAGAGATCAACCCAAGCGCGGCCTGCTTGACCTTGCTTGAAAGGGTGATTAACGCCGTTTTTAGTCGCAAGTTGGAATGCCATACGTCGAAGGTCCCCTAGGGTAAACCCATAAAACTTTGCTTCCATATGAAGTAAATAATCAACAAGTTGTTTTTCGAGTTCATCTCCTAGTATTGGCTTCCTTCCTATCTTAGCTGTCACTAATTTAGAAGGTGATACGTCAACCTTTTTGCTAAGATCGCGCAATGTACCACGAGGTACGTTGAAAGTTTTAGATGCTTTAAGGGTGCCCATCTTTTTTTCCCTAACGGCACGGATTGCTTTTGCCATGTCCTCTTCACCCCATTGACGTCTTTTATTTTTAGGAACATATTTGGGCTTCTTTCTAGGCATTCTGAAACAAAAACGGTGAGTATTAACCTCTTTGGGGGCTTTGGTCCAAAGTTCGACTACTAGTCGAACTTTAGACCACTAGCGGTAGTCGGAATTTAGACCACTGCATGGTTAAAACTTTGAGGTTACGTACGACCTAGAACGAGAGGCAATCGATTAAACTAAAAGAGAATTTAAAAGCCTAGAACATGCCTAAAACGATGCTTTAACGGCCTTACAGCTAATACTAAAACGCTACGAGTAAAAAAATCAAGAACACATACCTGAAAAAGTTTTGAAATCGCCGAAAATGAAGTTTTAATTAGTGCACTGTCACGGTTGAGCGAGCGGAACTGCGGCTTACACAAAACAACAACAAAGTAATGGAGCGCTGTTTACTATTTTTCCCGCATGGCTGTAGCACCTTGCAGTACGTCAAACCCTGCTAGTCGGACTTTAGACCCTAGTCGAAATTCGGACCTTCTCCTCTACTCCAATAAAACATATTTACGAGTCTATCTTAAGGAACACATTTCAAATGAGGTTTAAAATTATTTGTTTCATAATGAAATTGGTATTTTTGACATAAACTTCTAAAAACACGAATTATATCAGCAAGTCTTACAAACTAGCTTAAGAGAGGGTGGAAGGGAACACGAAATAAGTTCAGTATTTTTCAGTTTTTGTTACAATTTTATTTCTGATTAATGTATATATATAGCTAATATATATCGATCTAACATATATATCTAATAATATATCTATTTATAAATATATATATATATAGGCCTATATAATATTATTTCGGTAGGTAAGTATAACTTTTTACAAATAAATATTACTGTCACAATAAAAGTGGTATTTAAGAGAAAAAGTCCTAATTCACGATGCCCATGACATATATTTATAAACCGTTGAGATTATTATATGATTTAAATAATTTAACTAAACATATCTACTGATCTAGGTCTGCTAAAGCAATAGTTTATTTATTTTGGATAAAAAAGTTATTTGTTATAAAAACTATAATATAATTTAAGAAAATTTGTGAATATATGGACAATATTATTAAAGGGTTTCCGATATCTTAGCTTTCGCACAAAAAATCCTAAAATGCCTGAACTAATACTGAGATTTACTAAAAACCCTGTAGTTTAGACAAGCAAGACTAGGGGGATTCCCCCCTCCCTAGGTAAGGACAACTAGTACTAAATAAATATTATAGTATTTTCCAGTGTTTCCCAATCAGTGTGCATCGAACCCGATGACTGTGCAGTGAAATTATTTTTAAAAACTATAGGCCCATATTATTTCTAACCAACAAAATGAATGAGCTCATATATTTAGTACGTATTACAAACTTTTTTTATGTCATGTATGTAATAACATGAAATTACGTTTTGGAGAGTGTGTGTAAAATACAAACAGATTTTCATTAAAAATTCAAAGTACTATTTGGTAAAATGTATTATAATAAACACGATTTAACGCTGTCAATGTTTTTTTTATTACTATATTATGATCCGCTCTTCGCACGGATAATCAGCACCAAAACTATATCAAATTATAACGTTTATCAACCAGCTGCCCACTTTTGATGGTTCCTCAGTGTTCAATCCTGAGATATCCATGGCAATGACAAACTAATCATGGTGATTAATAAATGAAATGTTAGAGACAAAATATAACCTTGTCCACAAATTAGGTGCGCAAAAAAACACACAAAAAACGCACTCCATTAACAACGCAATTTTTCTTTATAGCTATTGTGGGGTGGTTCTTTTAAAACATGGCAAATTTAAATTTTCTTCCATACCGAAAAGATTTTTTTTAAAAAAGGAAATATTTTAAGTTGTTCTTCCCCTCCTTCCCCTTTTTCCAGTTTACACATCCCCATTTTGAAATGTTAAGGTTTATGTGATTATCTTATATGGTTTATTTACGTGCTTGCCACATTTCAATTTTAAACAACATCGGAAAGTAATGTTCTTTCTATATTAGTAGTATACATTTCTCTTTCATTTCCTGAGCTTCAATTTTGAAATTCGATATGTTCAGACGCCAATAGGCTCTACGGGAGGATCTGTTGGCTTCCATTTCAAACTTCCATTTTATATCACACCAAAAAGTGTTTTTAAATTAGATTTAGGAATCTTGACGGGAGCCCCCCTCCCACTCCTCACCATCCTCAGTTTTTTAAAGTCACAATTACAAACTGAACATTTTGATCCCTTAATATTTATTTGAAGTGCTTATTTTACGTGCCTGCCAAATTTCACGATTAAAACAAATTGGGAAGTACTTGTTTACTATTAGTTTTTGAAATTTTGAATCCCTCCACACCCTGCACTTCTAGAAATTTCAAATTTTAAGATTTATTTGGTTATCTAGAGTTCTCTCTTCCTGTGTGCCACATTTAATTTTCTATTTCTTATAAAAATCTTTTTAAATTATAGGTCCCTCATTTCCCGAAGATCCAACTTTGAAACTGCCAAATTTTAGATTTTTCTGTTTGTATGGGGAAATCTCGCTACCTTCCTTCCAAGCAAAATGTCAAGTTTACAACAGGCCCAGGTTTTAGTGAAATACGGTGATGATAAGTCAGTGAGTGGGTTTGCCTTGTATTTATGTATAGATAAATTCAAAGTGTGTGGCGATATTTCAAACCTATTATTCGTTGTGTGATGGGAGCCAAAGTGTAAATAAACACTGGGATAATAATTAATATTCGCCGCGCGCATTATATTGCTCCCAGCACAGTCATGTACGTAACATAGTATATAGTCGTAATTTCAGGGGCTCCCATACTTGCGGCTTACAAGGTACTATATAGCATTTTGTTAGAAGGAACTTGTAGAAATTACATGTTATTTTGCTGTCAACATTTATTTATAGCATTTTACTATATTATTACAATTATTTTATAAGGTTTATATTATCTATCAAAAGTGAGAGTTGAGGACCCCAATATTTGAAGTATTGATAGATGAGAAATATTTTTAGTAACTGCTATCAATCAATTTAAAAAAAGTTCCTTCTTAAAATAAAAATTTGTCTGTACATTTAAAATAGAAGGAAAAGAACAGTAGTTTTATATTTAGTTTAATTTAGCATCTTGGTACGCTCAAAGGGAGCTCCAAATTTGCATCACCAACCAAGTTAATAATACATTTCGACCCCACAGATATTTGAACTAAAGAATATCAAAAGAGGTTTTACCAATCCTTAAATTATTTTAGTTTAATGCCACGCGCAAACGAACGAATTTGTTTAGGAGATACTTTAGCTACAGAGAGACATAATTTCTTACCTCTATTTTTTTTAAGTGCAAAATATATTGAATAATTTTTTCTTACTTAGATGTGTGTGTTTGTTAAGCATTCTCTGGTTAAACGTTTATGCGATCATATTAATCGTGGACTAGAAGGAGTTGACATATTATTAAAGACAACATTCAAACAAATTTGGTTAATCAGTTTAGGCCGTGGTGAAGTGAAAACGCACAAATATACATAGGCCTATTATTTCAGAATAGGTTGCACATAAAAATTACACTTTCACCAAAACCTCATTTAAGTGTCCCAATACGTTCTCTATACTTCGTATATATATATATATATATACACACATACACACTCACGCGCCGAAGAATAGAGAACACCTTTGGATTGAATATAGGCCTACTCATATAAATCGTATTTATAAATTTTAATTATATATAAGAAAGTATTTAACCCAAAGGTTAGTCCTGATGTACTCATCCATCCGGAACAGTGAGCGCGATCAGCCCTCAGGCCGGTTAGTGACGCCAGGTCACTTAATCTGGGAGAAATCACACATACTGGGGAAACCGACAAGTGCATTAACTTATCGTTGCTTTCCACAAAAAAAATTTCTATGAGCAAACGAGAAAGAATCTACACATTTTGCCGAAAAATTATCTCAAAGAGCTTCCAGGGATCACGTCCCACAATCGACATGAAACAGACAGTTTTACTTCCCCTCCGAAGGAAGTTATGCTATGGATTTTTATCGCGCGGTAAAAATCCGTCGACCTCGGCTGGGTTTGAACCCGTGAATACCGGACCCTTAGGCAAGCACTTTACCCAGGACCACCGATCACTTCGTATATTTATTTTTAAGAGAAAAAAATATTGGTACATTTGGAAGGTTTAAAATACCTCACAATATTTTAGTTTGGGTCAATCGTGCGACCCTGATATTACAAGAATTTAAACCGGTACTGCGCTTAGCGATGTAACCTGTAGTAGAATCCTGGTGGGAGGATTTTAGGAAATTCAAACATTTATTTGGCGGTCGATATTGCATAAAAATATTTCCTTTTATTAGTATTAGTTTAGATATTGATATGATTTATTAAATAACCGGCCACGTGGTATAGTGATTAGTGCACCTGGCTACAAGCTTATGGGTCCCGGGTTTGATTCCCAGCTTGTACCAAGACACGCTACCGACTGAGCTACAGTAGCTCTACGACTTATTTGGTGCTGACTGACAGCTCACAGCTGACTTCTGACACTCAACATTAAGGTATATACCTAAATTTTGACTGTCAGAAGTTACAGCTGTTAAACACATGTTTTTTGTAGATCATATGGTTCAACGTAGGGATTAATAATTTGGTCTGGTAACGTTTCAAAGCCGTTAGCTGTCAGCTCTGAACTGTCAGTCAGCACCAAATAAGTCATGCATAGGGTTTAAGGTGTCGGACATTAACTCTCATCACACTGTTTGCTCCTGCGCAATATTGATTCGAGTTTAAAACCCACATTTATTGTTTGCTATTTTAGAGAAACGTAACTAATCCCGTATCGCTAGGCACATGGTCTTCCGACAAGTGGAAGGTCGGGATTTGAATACGGAAGATTGTAGGCCTATTGAGCCGATTATCATAAAACGTTTTGCTTATTGCCCTCCACGTAGATCTGGGTGAATTTTCACTAAATCTTATCTTTCTCGTCCCTATTCTGTTAGTGTAAATATAACCAACCTCTTGGTCTAGTGGTCTTGTGGCTATTGATCTAGAGGTACCGGGTTCGATTCCCGATAGTACCGAGGGTTTTTTTACCTGAAAGTATAACTGTTCCTATGGTCACGATGGTCTGGTTAATTAAGCTTAAGTTAGGTTTAAGATCAATACTAGCTCCACACCTTTATAATCACTATCATCACGTCATCTAATTGCTGGTATGACGTGTAGACAACCTCCAAGGTACACCCTGGGCAACGTTCTGTTCCCAAAGAGCGGCTAAGTCTACATACACGGCGACCGAACCAGATGCTACAGCTCTCACGGCCAAATATGCCATACAAAAAAAAAAATCAACTATCCCTGACGAGTAAATGGCAGTAGTATTTCAAAATAAACGACTTCAGACCTTCAGCAAGTTTTTTTTTTAATTAATGAAAGTGAACTTTACTTTAAGATTTATCATCATAAACGGCGCATTTAAGAAATTGGCATTCATTGATAGGATATACCTTGCCTTTGACTAGTAGTTTAGCTTGACCCTATATAGCTTTAACCTAGCACAATCTAATTCATATATTCAGTCATTCCCGACCTAACCTAACCAAACCTAAACTAATTTTCCTAGCTTAATTCAACCTACCAAAACCTAGTCTATTTTTATTGGTATGTTTAGCACCAAGTTAATACTACCTGTTCATGTTATACGCCTATATACTAATCCCACTAATAGGTTAGAGATTAAGAAGGTTTGAGAGAAAGTTCATCCACATTTGCGGGAGGAAAGTTAAAAAACCATTTTAGGAAAAACCACCCTCAGTGCACACGACCGGGATGAACCCCAATCTCCCCGTCTTCGGCAGTCTAGCCCAACACGAGAGTAGCACGTTAGACCATGCGGCCACCGAAGAGAGTAACACCAAATGATATTTGTGCACCAAGTCTTACTACTCGTACGGACTATACACTTATTTACGATGATTTGGTAGTAACGAGAGAGGTAGGGTTTAGAGGAAATGTAGGCCTACCTGCATTTTCGTAAATGGTGAGTTTTTTTAAGGAAAAATATTCGAACCCTGACGTCTCCATCACTAACGATCCAGACAAGAAGAGTGTGATGCCTTTGTCTAACTACCCACCAGCGGAAGGAATTTGCGTGCTTGTTATATGCCACTGCGCAGATGAGAAAAAATGTATCTGTGCTCATTTGTGTCCTAAAAATAAAGTAATGTGTGAACAGTATAATTATATAATACATGTGGTCATTCCTCCCCGCAGGATTCTCGAAAATCACAGGTGGCGGGAGATACGGTTTGAAAATAATCAACAACAGATAGGTGCGCAGGGCATTTTAATTCACGAAATACTCATTCACAGAAGAACCACGGGGGTGCGGAGGGGGTTACCCCAAATCTCCAACACCACAATCAATCATTGTTGATGTTACAGTAAATTCAATTTACCACATCATCATTTAAAAAAAAACTTTCTTTTATCGCTTTCCACCATACAAGTCAGCCGAGCCAACGGATATGACTGGCCGTAAATCATCCTAACAGAATTATTAGCTGGTTTGGAAAACAACTCGTCAAAGATTTTATGACTAGCACTTAAACATTAGTAAAGATTTTTCTTTTCTATTTCAGTTCGAATGGAATACAAGAACGTTTTAATATTTCCTCTCAATGTTGCGTAAGATGATCCAACCGTTTCTTTTCCTTTGTGGTAGTTAGTGCTAAAACAACTTTCTGACGTCTCAATTTGAGGAGAAAATAATGAGGGTGTTAAAAAGAGACTTTTACTGATAATGAAAATACCACTTAGTGGAGAAAAATAACCTATCATGATTCGGATAGAAATGAGAGTTTCAATGTCAAAGCCATTTGTTGAAAGCTTTAACTGCACAGGGATTATTACATAGACAACTAATTGTATTTATTGAATCTGTGCCATTAGTCCGAATGGGCAGGACACAGAGCATCAGCATATTTTATTCATGCTGCAGTACTCATTATTGTAAAGCAAGGCTAATAAAGTAAACGCTAGATCAATAAATATCTCAACTAATGTGGGAATGGCCAAGAAAATCCACAAGGAAGCGTTCCATATTATTTTATACTGACAAAATTTACTAAGGAAAAAAAATATCGATTATTATCACCAATTCAGTAGGCATTAAAAATTACAAAATGAGAATTTAAAATAGTTATTTTTCTACTTTTAACATACCGCACATTCATTTAATAAAAATTTGGTGACCTGGTGGTCTAGGGTAAGGTGTCGGACTTCTGTGCTAGGGGTCCGGGGTTCAATCCTCGGTCCCGGCACAGATTTATCTGATTGCCAAACCCTTCCTTCACCTCTGACAAGATGTGTATTAATCACAACTTGTGAATGTGAGGAATGCTAGGCCTCCACCGTGGTTGGATCCCACGTTAAACTGTAGGTCCTCCATTTCATCTCACAATCACCCTACCATTACACATTAGCGTAAGTGCGTATAACCCGAACGGGTAGTAAGACGCGGTGCTAATAATAATAATTTAATAAAAAATGTAATATTTTTGATAAGCATATTTCTTCCAAAATTTGAAACTAAAGTGTAATGTAAGTAATGTTTAAACCTGTTAAGATTTTTATTTATATGCCAGCATTAGTACTAGCAGCCTGCAACAATGTCTTTAATTGACATCACTTACACGGATATTTTCGTATATTAGACAAGTACAGCTCAGGGCAGCGAACGCCCTCCCTAAAATAGCACACTACCTACAAACTTACTTAACCTAGAACATCGCACCAAAAAACGCCTATCCCTTGAGACAAAATAATCTATATTTTCTTAATAGGATTAACTCAAAGCAAATACTTTTTTTTTTATCTATCCACATCTGCTGGTGAGGTTCACTGAGGGATTTCCTTATCAAGCCCCGTCCTCCCCGTGACTGGCGAACAAGACTAGATGAACCTGAACTTTGGTCCACGTGCCCACCCATGCGTATTTTATACACAGTACGTGTGTGTGTGTGTCAAAGGGAGAGAAACACCTATGGCGCCACATGTCCGCTCTTATTCAATCAGGCTTGCTGGCGATCAATAGCCAGGGAGATTGCACCGGAGATGAAGGATATCAACAGACTCGACTGGTACACTCAGTTTACTCTGAAAGGTAGCAAACTTACCTTACATGTTTCTACCGTGTCGTAGCTTATATATATACGTCCATCCACATGTCAATCACAGACTCGGTCTTAAATTATGAGTGAAGAATTACCCTGTACACGGGATGAATCCTACATAGCTCAGTGGTAGAACATTGGCGTACTAAGTCCTGGGTTTGATTCCCGTGTAGAGGTGTCATTTTTCAACATTTTTTTGAACACCACGTCTTGCTACCCATTATAATGACTATCTATTAATTACACTAATGTGTTAGGGAATATGAGGTTTAATTTAGATGGAAGTGCACCCGAATTTGCGTGGAGGAATAGTGGAAAAAAATTGGAAAAAAACCACCCTCAGTGCACCCATCCGATATCAAACCCCGATCTCCCCATCTTAGGCAGTCCAGTCTAACACGAGAGTAGCACGTTGGACCATGTGGCCACCGAAGTAGGATAGTTAAAATGAATTATGGTATAAGGCCACAGTATCACCCGCCAGGATAAATAAAGGTTACCTACCTACCGAGGACCGTTAGGCTAGGACCAGAGCCTGTGGGCAGGATGAATAAATGTCAGGCCCACCTAATCTGGTTCGCCGGTGACGGTGAGGTCATGTTTCGAATCCTGGCTAAGTGTTACTTGAGTTCATTTATTTCCTAAATAGTTTCCCACTCTCCCTTCACGCAAATATATGCGGTACATTTCC
The DNA here is from genome assembly GCA_033556935.1 of Timema podura. Classification (NCBI taxonomy): domain Eukaryota; kingdom Metazoa; phylum Arthropoda; class Insecta; order Phasmatodea; family Timematidae; genus Timema; species Timema podura. Next base: position 71,789,881 of record JAVRXN010000009.1, on the reverse strand, counting down.
TATATATTCGGCCTTCCTCATCCTCACCTAATTTGCGTAATTAAATGCGAATATCCTGGACGTGTAGTAAGACGCCATGTAGGAGAGAAAAAAAAAGACAAGACTTCCAACCAAACCTCACCAATATTCGTGAGAGTGACATTTCCCTCACGAGAGCCGCGTGCTATGGGTGAGGGATTCACGTCGATATGCCTTCTAGCGCTGTCCAACCCACTTTGAGTAAGGAATTCGGTTAGGCAAGGGTGATTCGGAGCTTACTTTAACTGCCCACCAAGATTGAATTGTGATGTGTTACAAGGATTGAATCAATTATTTATTTATTTTCTTGCTCCACGTCTCACTACCCATTTGGGATATTCAATTATTTACACTAATTACGTACATTAGGTAGGAGGAGTGTAGAGTTGGAGGAAATGTACACGAATTTGTGCGGAGGGAAATCAGAACACAATCCAGGAAAAATGCACCTCAATAGATCCGGCCGGGATTCGAACCTCAACAGACCGTCAACGGCAAACTAAACTACATGAAACAGACACCTTAGTTGGCTTGACCACCAGGTTGGTGTTATGATTATTAACAACACTAAATACAGTGCCAGAATGGGCTCTGTAACGAGCTAGCTCTATCTGAAATGTAGTGAGAGGGATGAATGTTTACGAAATGCTTCATTATTCGCTTGTAGAGAGAATATAAACTACAGTGTAAGGAAAACCATTCCCAGTGAACCGCACCAGGAGAGTGGATAGTAAGGACAACTAAATGAGTATAGAGGTCCCTGATTCAATTCCAGGAATTTTCCATAGAAAATTGTTTTCGCATTTAGGTTAGTCTTATTAAGAAAAATGAAGATTTTGTCTCAAGGGATAGGTGTTTTATGGTGCGATGTTCTAGGTTAAGTAAGTTTGTAGGTCGTGTAATATAATATCCGATGTAAAATATTTTAAGATGCAGTTTAAAAATTGACAGCAATCAATACCATAAATAAATATTCTGAAAATTGAAAAATGACACTGGACACGGGAATCGAACCGGACCTCTGGCTTAGTACGTCCGGGTTCGATTCCCGTGTCCAGGTGTCATTTTTCAATTTTCAGAATATGATATCTAGGTGAGTAATCCCCACTAATAAGCATAAATAAAGCTCTGGCTATTAATTCTTCACCATAAATAAAGATGGAACCCAAACTATAAACATTCAAGACCAAGACAAACAAGACTAAAACATGGATGTATTAAAAAAATTAATATCTTTCTCGAGCATGCTTATATCAAACCAACCCACTTGTTAACAGAGCTCGGAAGCTTTAGACAGATAAAAACAAACATTTTTCATGAAAAGCATCCATTTCATATAATAGTCTACGTTTAAAAACTCAAAAACCCGCTTCGGTGGCCGCATGGTCTAAGGCGCTACTCTCGCAGTAGACTATAATGCTGATGACGGGGAGATCGAGGTTTAAATCTAAGTCGGGTGTACTGAGGGCGGTTTTCCCCTCTCTCTCCCTCCAAGAAAATGTGGGTACACTTCCTATAAATCTAGCCTTATTCATCTATAAAACCATTGACGTAATTAGTATAAAAGCGTAAAATCCGAACGTGGTGCTAAAAAAAACTCAATAAACAAAACATAAAGTACCTAATTTTTTAACTTAGTTTAATATTTCATTTAATATAAGTGGGTCGAGATAACATCATTAACTTTATGGAAGTAGAAAACCGTTATCAATTTATTTAAAACAAATTTATTCCCTTTAATAAGGAACAGATTATTAAATAAAAGTGTAAAACATGTGGTGAGTTTGAATGTTACTTTAGCGGTGACTTCACAAACAACATATATATTATGGTCCTTAGTTCATTTTTACTCCAAAATAATCTAGAATAACTATTAAATTTTATGAAAAAATATAAAGTTTGACGAGGCAACTTTCACTCTACTAAAAAAAGCAATAAACATTCAATTCTCCTTCAAAAAATAAAAAAAATTAAACCATCTCAAAAATAATCTTCAACCATATTCAGCATACAAGCTTAGCATCTACCTTACGGATGCAGCAGATATAAAAAGCTCTATTTGGGCAAAAGGCGAAGTAGACTGATAAAGATAACACACGACTCATGTCTCATGACTACAAATAGTACCGCCGTGAATACATATAGCGCGGCAGTAGGGAAAGACATTTAAAATAAGCAGCCACGTTTTATGTAACATGGATAAGGCTATAGCTATAGTCTATCCGCCATTCTCATAATACAATTTTCATAGGAAGAGCCTTATTATACAGCTATAAAAGCTACTGGACCTACTTTAACGTAGTCATACTAAGGTCATGTTTTTGTAGTTTTAATTTTTGATGGATAATATCAATAATACCTATGCAATAATATAGTAAAAATGTTACCATTATTGACCACCAAAAATATCACATTCTTTAAATTGAAAAAATAACACCTAAATACGGGAATTGATCCCGGGACCTTTGGATAAATACAACAATGCTCTTACCACTGAGATGACCATGAGTCATTTCGTGCCGAAGATCATTCTTCACTCATATTTTAAGGCAAAGTCTGTGATGGACTCGTGGAAATTGTCAGCTACATATGATAACACGTAGCTTAAGATGGGAGTGTAGCTAGCCCACGATAAGAGCAATATTTTTGTAGTTTTTATATCAATATACATTTTTGATAAAAATAAATACAATATTTTTCCAGTGAAAATATAGAGCTTAATTTTCGTCACATGGTGAGTTGGTGATTTCAGCAGTTCTTGAATATCTCTCGAGGAAGCTATGAGATTTAACGACAACTTTTTCTCTTAATTTAAAAAGGTTTTAGAAAATGACGCTATGATCATGACAGATATTCAACATCTGTTGATATCACCATGTGAAGAAAATTAAACTCTTACGTTTTTATTTGGAGGAATAATTTATTTATCTGTTTGGGCCAAACAAAGTTTTGCTATTAAAAACGCCAAAAACATTGGCCTTTTCGCGCGTTCTCTACAATTCTACCTTAAGCAGGTATAATATGCTCATGATAACTTTGGACTTTTCTAGAAGAAAGAAAATTAATAAAAGCAAACGTTGTAAATTGACTTAACTTTTTTGTTTTTTTAAGTATATCTTACTACACGTTCGGGTTATCCGCTTATTTACTAATTACCCTAATGGTTTCAGGGATTATAAAATTTATTTTTGTAGGAAGTGTACCCACATATTCATGGAGGGAGAGTGGAAAACCATTCGGAAAACCACCCTTAGTACACCCAACCGAGATTCGAACCTCGATCTCTCCGTCTTTGGCAGTCTAGTCTACTGAGAGAGTAGCATCTTAGACCATGCGGTAACCAAAGCGGGTGACTCCACCTGTTAAACATGGGATATATATTTGCGAGGTTAATAAAAACGAAATTGTTTTTAGTAATTTTTAATCTGTCATAAAAGGCCAAAGTTACGGTGAGCCGATTATAATTCAGGTAGGAAGGCGTCACATCGAAGTACGGTTTTCTGTGGTCTTTAATTGAAAATTATGAAACTGAGACCAGTTCATTATATTTAAGAATTTCTAAACCTATGAAAAAACAATAACTTATAAGTAAAAAAAAACTATTTTGTTGAATTCAATCTTGTTGTCGGTGAAGATTGCAGAAAACAGCACTTTAATGTGATTTCTGGTTCGAATTTATTCGGACATATATTATCGTGGTAAATAAGCAGCCCATCGTAGTGGCCGAGTGGTTAGAACGTGTTTAAAGCACCCTAGTTCGATACTAAATAATGTCCAATACATTTTAGTTTTTTTTGTAACGGTTTAGCTAGAACAAAAATCCTGGCGTTAGGGTTGTTTTAAAATTAGTATGGCTGTCCTAGGTTAAACACCTTTTTAAGTCGTGAGCTGTGCCTAGAAGGCGAGCTTTAACATCTAACCCGTCTGATATCCAATATTGGTAACTGTTGGTAGTGTCTGTCTATAGAATTAAGATAACTAGTTTGTTCCCAACGTGGATGGAAAATGTATCATAGTGAAATTGGTGCTTCATATTTCACCGTGATGACTGAACGGCTGAGGGACTGAGTGTTTTTTTTAAGCACCGCGTCTTACTAACCGTTCGAGCTATACGCCTAAATACTAATTAGTAATTACGCTAATGGATTAGGAATTGGGAAAATTGAATTTAGAGGAGGTGAACCCGCATTTGCGTGGAGGTAGAATGGAAAATCATTTAGGAAAAACCACCCTCAGTTGACCTTAGCGAGATTCGAACCTCAATCTCCTCGTCCTCAGCAGTCTGGCTCTACACGAAACTAACGCGCTAGCTAACTATGCCCCTTAGGCGGGTGAGTGTTCTAGAAGTAGGTTAGCTTGTGAGTCGTGTGTTGATGTAATCGGTTGGTTCAGAATTTTAACGTTAAGCACAACCAATCAAAAAAACTTGTATTGAACTAAAACTTAACACTTGAAACTTAGGAACATTAACGGTCTATTATTTTCTATCTGTGACTGTACCACATGCTAAAGTAATTTCCTTCCATCGCGAATTGATTCACATCTAAAATGATAGCATTTTCATCAAAAGTTGTTTTAACTCCCCAAGGAATGATCGCGAAAAAATTGGTTATGGGGTATCTAGAGATGAAATTTCCAGTTGACTGCAACACAATAGGAGCCTTTTTACCAATCTAACGGCGCAGCAGTTTCTCACTTTAGAATGTAAGCTGGGATAAGAAAAAGTCAAGACTGTCGAATAGTTTTTATCTTTAATCTTGAATCATTAATCCTAAAGCTTAAATCTCCCATCTTGGGTTAATGATAGGATCCAATCTAAATGGTACTTCCTTTGACAAGATGATAGATACCGATATTATTTGCTGCAGGTATATCTTTACGTAAAGGAAGTTACTTTTCTCCACCAAATCTTAATAAAAAATTAGGTCACATGCAAGTGAATTAATTACACTAGCTCTAGACATCCTAAGGAAGGGTGAAGGGAGAGGGGAGCTGATTCATTGAGACCACACTTTTTTACTTTCTCTCTATCTTACAGGTATTGTGATCGTCAAAAAATCGAGCCAGATTTTGATGATCTCAACGGATCATGACCCCCCCCCCGAATCCGAAAAAGTGGTTTTTGAATTTACGTCTGTCTGTCTGTACCTCCAACTAGAGCCTAAATTATTTTACCGATCGCGCTAAAACTTGGTATCTAGGGTTTTCATAAGGTTGCCCCGAAGGGTTTTTTGAATTGGATATCTAACCCTAAAATTAAGGGTAGTTTACTGAAGGGCAAAAATAGAACAAATGAATTTTCTAAAAATCGGCTCTAACGATTTTGATTAAATTTAATTTCTAAACATTATAAATATTCCAAACAAATTGTCTACTCTCAATATTTCGCCAAAATGACTTTAAAGGCTCCGGTCTGATGCATAAATTATCATTTTTTAGCACATCTCCGAAACTATTTGTGATAAGAAATTACTTATCGTTACAAATATGTAGATCTATTTATAATACAAATTTTTATTCGAAGCATATTTTTTATAAAACTTATAAACTTATAAAAGCTTTCAAGCTATACGTACATATCTATATTTTTTTAACTTTTAGAACACTAAAGGTAAAATACTGCGACCGTAAAAAAAATCTATCCTGAAACGTTGATGGATGTCGACTTCTCGTGACCCCCGAACCCTAAAAAGTTGTCTTTGTAATGCAGTGTCTGTGTGTGTCTGTTTAAACTTAAAATTAAGAGTAGTTTAGTAAAGGGCGAAAAGAGAAAAAATCGATTTTATCAAAATTGGCTCTAACGGTTTTGATTAAAATTTGTATCTAGGCGTTGATTAAGATTATAAATAAAGTGGCTATTTTCATTTTCCTATGAAAATGACGTCTAGGGTACTTTACAGAAACTGAAATTTCCGTATCTCCGCAACTATTTGAAATACTAAATAATTTATCATTGCAAAATTGTAGTATTATTAAAAATAAAAAACTTTTATATGAAATATATTTTTACAAAACCAACAGTTTCTGAGAAATTGGCAAATATATTAATATAATTTTGTGAGCTTTAGTTGTAAAGAGATACTACTTAAGTTTTAACGCAATAATTCTCCAATGCCATAGAATAATTAATTATAAGTAAGTTTTTCAAAAAGTGTGTGTTATTTTTCCTTAAACCTCTTTGGAGAAGTGTTTGTACAACAATGATCTATCTCCATTTTAGACTCAATAGTCAATATTTACATTTTTTATTAATCAAAATTTATAAATGAGGAATTTAATAGTAATGCGATGACATTAAGATGTGCAACACCAAATAAAATGTCGAAAATTTTAACAGGAAGTCAAAATTTTAATACGAAGTGTTGACCCTTGTGGACCCAATATTGATCTTTTTTATCGGTCCTAACATACAAATGAGGACACTAATTCTTTAAAAATAAAAATTATAAAATTTAAAACCAGGACTTTAAAAAGTTTTACATAGGTATAGTGCAATTTATGCTTGGGTTTTCTGGTGTATACTATTTCGTTTCACATATATTACGAGTTTTGAGTAAATATCTCCATTTTTAAACAATAGAGAGAGAAAGTCAGTGTGGATTTCCATACCTTTTTTTTTTTTAACCGCGTTTTACTAACCGTCCGGGTTACAGGCTTAGGTGATAATTACGCTAATGGTTTTAGGGATTAGAAAAGTTATATCTACAGGAAATGTATCAGAATTTGCGTTGAAAGAGGGTGGAAAACTATTTTGTAAAAAACCACCCTTAGTACACCCAACCGAGATTAGAACCTCAGTCTCCCAGTCATCGGCAGTCTAGTCTACTGCGAGAGTAGCGCGTTAGACCACGTGGCCACCGAAGCAGGTTATATAAAATTATGTTTAGCACCGTGTCTTACTACCAGTACGGGCTATACACCTAAATACAAATTACGCTAAGGGATTAAGTATGAGCAAGGTTACATTTAGAGGAAGAGTATCTGCATTTGCGTTGAAGGAAAATGGAAAAATCATTTTGGAAAAACCACCCTCAGTACAGCCTCCCGGGATTAAAACTCCGGTTTCCCCGTCATCAGTAGTCCAGTCTGTTGCGAGAGTGACGCCTCAGACCATGCGGCCACTGAGGCGGATATAAGTATAATTAATTAAAACCATTTCCCTTAAGCGGTTTTTCAATCAACGATATTTCATTTTACTTTTGTTTGAAAGACAAGCAAATGTTCGACATCTTAGCTCAGTCGGTAGCGTGTTTGTTTACAAAGCTAAGGGTCCCGGATTCGATTACTGGCACGGCCGAAAAATGTATAGTTGGTGAAATGAGGTTTTCCCCGTTCACATTTAATGACTGGAGGATGGATGTTGTGTCTGTTCTAGACTTAAGTTAGCTAGCTTATATATATATATATATGTTTGATATAAACAGTCGGTTCATAAAGTGCACTTAAAATATCTAAAATAAAAATAAACGAGAGTCAAATGGCAAGCAAAGAGCTCTTCAATTTGCTTATGTAAGCATATTAGTATCGCTTCTGTGTATGCGTCTGTACTCAAAACATTACTGAAAAATATGAGCTGCACTGTTGCAAAAAAAAAAAAAAAAAAACCCGCACAAGTTTCAATAATAGTTTGGTGTTTTGATAATAGTTACCATGAGAGTCGGTCAAACACACGGCGATAGTTTTTTTTTTCAGCGTATCTCACTACCCGTTTGGGTTATACGCATTTATGTATAGTGTACATTTTTTTCCCACGCTTTTACACGCTAATTCGGGTGCATTTCCTAAAAATCGGCCCTCTCCTATTATATATGTTTACCATACACACAAACCCATGTATATACTCTGTATAGATTTACAGGATGATTCGAAACGCTCTATACAAACTTTAATGGGAGATAGGGAACATTAAAACAAACCTTTTTCTTTAATGAATGTGTGTCTGCAGACATCACCCTTAGGAGTTAGAGAGCGCTGTTTGTATATAAATGAAAGGCAGAAAGTGTAAACACTGTTTTATTTATATCAGTTGCTCAAAGGAGCGATCGCCAAAAGTAGTACATAACTAACAACGTCGACGCATTGATTGCCGTACATTTTCAAAGATTCCCTAGCAACATATGTTAGATGCATGTCAGCCATCTCAGAATCCGTGAAATTCCCTGTGATACACGTATAAAGTCCAGGCTACGAATGACGACGGAGAAAAAAAATATACCATTTGATACACCGCGCTTCAGCGCCCTCTAGCACCATTAAAGTTTGTACATGAAAGTGTGTATGTGGGGATGAGGGGGGTGGGAAGGGTTGTAGAACTTTAAGAAATGTACCCCCATTAGCGTGGGAAGCCACCTTAAGTACATCCGGGCCTAGGATTCAAACCTTATTCTTCCCTTCACAAGCATATCAGACAATATGAACTTGACATTTAGACCGCGTATTCACCGGCGTGATGTGCAAATATTTGGTTGATACTGAATTAAATAAGAAAATATTGACCATACGTGCGAGACACTAGGTTAGCCCCCCACCCCACGCTCTCTCTCACAAACATACACACATGCATTTAGAGAAAGATAGAGCTATAACATTACGTGCGTGGCCTTCTGTGTTTACAATCACAGCTCCCGATGTTTAGTGAAGATTGTGCTGAAAGTTTAACCGGTCTTACTTATTACCAGTACAACAAACACAAATTTTTCCTGCGGGTATTCGAGACGGGACCACGGGGAAATGCCTGGTCCGTTAAGGTACAAAGGTACGAAAGGATAAGGGGTATAGAGAAGCGTGTGAGAGAAAGAAAGCGTGTTAGAGGATAGAGTAGAAGCGAAGTATGAAGGTACACTGTAACAGGAAAAAAAAAAAACTCTCTCCCTCCACGAAGCAGTGTTAAATTATCTACAAAGAGCCGGAGGAAAAAGTTGACGAAATTCCACATTCCTGAAGAGCCTCCATGTCTAATGAACTACCTCATTAGTTCACCCACTCACCTCCTATAGCATTACCCTCCTGTCACCTCGTCTTCTGGCGACTTATTAGCGTAAGTAGTGACAACCAAGCATTTTCTCTTTACTTATTATTGAATTATTTCGTGGTGTCGACGCTAAAATGGGATGAATGTCACCGCTAATGTAAATTACTATTTTTTATTCAACGAGATATTTAATTTGCACTATATAATCACATAGATTTCTATAATGACATGATTTAGGAACTACTTAAGCTACGAAATTAAATTGTCGAATGTCTATACATGTGGACTATACAATTAATGGTAAATAAATTCATGAGCGCCACCCGTAATCGAACCAAGATCCCCTAAATATATATATATATATATATGTGTAGTTGCTAATGACCTACATAAGTGGAGGTTTAGGAGAGTCATCACACCCCTCCTCCCTTCCTTCCCATTATTAAAAAAGTTATCTTTTAAGCATGGTCTACACGTTGCGAGCTACTGGCTAGTCAGTCGGACAGTAGCTGTCCTAACTGGGTGGACAGTTATTGGGCTCTGTTGTACGATGTTCATAAGTTAAAATGTCTAAAGAGCGTGTGGTTGTTATTCGTAAGGTAATAAGATCATTTTCTTTAATATTATGTGATGAATTATCAGATATAAATAACATTTTAGAAAACATTCTAAAAAAATAGTTGAAAGTAAGGAGTGGTTATAATTAAAAGTTAAGACTTAGATATATTGTTCTAGAAATATATATATATATATATATATATATATATATATATATAAAAAAAAATTAAATTTATAGATTAAACAGTTGCTAAATTGTTATATGTATTAAGTGAAATTACAAGTCAAAATGTATAGTATGAATTTACTTCCGGCGGAAAAAATATATTGTCAGATATGAACATTTATATACAATTAATAACGCATCATCAACTAGACCATACACGAGTTGATGAAAAGTCTAAAATATATGTTTACACGTTAAAAATGTTGTTACAAAAACTTTAAGATATACAATATAGTATGGTGAAAAGCGATGTTTTAAGTTCTAATCTGTTGTAAAATAAAATAATGTTTTTTTTTTTAAGGTTAACGTCTGCCAAACAAAATTAATCAAGTAATTAAGTGATGTGGAATAATCTAAGTCTTATCTGTTTCCTTGTCCCATTACTCCTTTATGATATCCAGCACTGGAAAGATGATGGATTACTCCATTCCTACATGTTTCGGTACTTATGGTACCATAATCATGGATATTGAGTCGTTGTAAAAAAAACACGATGTGTTATTTCGGGTGACCTGGTGGTCTAGGGGTAAGGTGTCAGACTTCTGTACTGAAGGTCCGGGGCTCAATCCTCGGTCCCGGCACAGATGTATCTGATTGCCAAACCCTTCTTTCACCTCTGACAAGACGTGTATTAATCGCAACTTGTGAATGTGAGGAATGCCAGGCCTCCACCGTGGTTCGGATCCCACGTTAAACTGTAGGTCCTCCATTTCATCTCACAATCACCCTACCATTACACATTAGCGTAAGTGCGTATAACCCAAATGTGTAGTAAGACGCGGTGCTAATAATAATAATAATAATAATAATGTTATTACGACGGCAAGATGTAAAAGTTAGATATTAATAAGTAGGCGAGGAATAGGACAATTAAATCAAAAACGCCGACAATAGCCACTTGCAATATTATCAGCTATTGGCTGACTTGTGCGTTCACACGAAGCCAGTGGCTGGATTATCTGCGGAGTGGGGGAGTGGACAGTAAAACCAAAATATTTAAAGTGGCTGGCTAGGCCGTTGTCCTACTCGCAGTCAGTAACTCGGCCGACCTGTTTACACGAAGCCAGTAGCTGATCCTCAGTTACTAGCTCTATCAACTCGCAAGCCAAATCGCCCCGTGTAAACGAGGCATTAGATTCCGAGGATGGAGTGTATCTTATTTTACTCACTGTATATATTTGAATTAAAATTCTAGAAGCTTAATTTTTTTTCCAGAAAGTATTAATTATTATATTACGTTGACTTAAGTGACTGCTCACATGACACCTCACTATCTGCTATGGGTCCAAAGGTGGACTGGCTCACCGGGATATCAGGAGTGATTTGTGCTGCCGCAAATACTTTAAACTAAAATGCATTAATTCAATTCGAAATTATTATGTTCATTACATTTTAATCAAAAGTTTCAGCGAGTAAGTATGAGGTGCCCAGAATACATAATTTGTTTAACATATATGATTGCATTAACTTTAAAACAATCCCATTTGTTTCTGGTTTTATAAACAAACATAAATTAATATGTTGTATCACAAGTAGCATTGAGGTCATTTACAAATTAGTCAATAAGACAGTATTGTCTAAGCTTAAAAGCATTTTTTGCTTGTGTCATTATAAACTAACAATCGATACTGTAGTGATCACCGAGTTAAATTATTATCATAAAAAAAATATAAATACCACCTCGCACATACCTTAGCTCATAGAACCACGGGGTCACCCGTGGCTGTCTATTTATCGGCAAAAATTTACTATTAAAAAATATCCCTGTGGTTAACTATACCATTAAAATATTTTTTTTGTAAGCCAAACTTACATATACGGTATCGATACACTTACAAAGACAATTCTATGCTAATTTACTGTTTGAACCTTCTAATGCGCATGTGGTCCGGTAAGATTTGTCTTCATTACCAAATTACAATCACACTTAAAATTTCTTCTGCGTGCGCTACAAGCACATGCGTTGCTTTTGTTAATGCTATGTTATTACAGTCACTGATTTTGTCAAATTTTTTGGTATTTTAGCTACAATATTTTGAGTATACTGCCATAGGCATTTGTACACAACTTCTAAATTATTTGGGCCATTATTGATTACGCAAACCTAATCCATCAATGTCTCTCATGTAACGGTAAAGTTTAACAAGTTAAAATGAACACAAAGTTGATGTAGTGCTTAAACGTTTTTACTTCGAATTCTATTGTTTTCCTATAGAAGTTCGCTTTAACCACAAGAGACATTTGAATGCAAATATATTTCAGTTATGCGTATGATATTGCAATTTAAAGGTATAATTTTAATTATGAAAGCTCTATCTCGACTGTTGCCATTACTTTGAATAATATAAGGGAATTACGATTCTTTAGTCCGAGGCCACTTGGAATCTGCCAACGGTACGGTATATTATTATCCCTTCATTATCTCTGGAGCCTCTTTTAGAAAATACAAACCTCTTTTTTGAGACCAATATTGTTAAACTTTTACTATAAACTATAATTAATATTATTTTATAGTTATTGACAGTACCCATCTTAGCTGAAAGCTGAAGTTAAGATGACTTGACGTATGAATACTTGAAAGTAGGTCCAGCAACTTTTTTCTAGTCGTCAAATTTATTCTTAAGGACATGGTATAGATAACTGATAATATTTATAGACTAAAGTGTTTTAGAGTGCTAGAGATTGTGACAAATAAACTAGCCTCATACTTTGTGTGACCTTGAAGTAAAGGAAGTAATAATATGAGTACAACGAAAGCACGGGGCTTTTGGGACTCATTCTTTGGAGGCTAACCTATCAATACGTATGCGCCGATCTTTTACGGCTTCACATTCTGTCCATATTACATCCTAGAGAGTTTACGTTTGCACTGAATAACGTAATCAAATACCTAAGTATTTGGAGTTCCAATAACGATTCAAGAGGTTAATGTTTGGAGTTTTAACACTATAACATCAATCAATATTTAAAAAACAACTTAAACACAACCGATCGTATGGTGCCACACAATTAACTAAATATTCTGTAAGATATAATGGCTAGTTTCTAGGATGGAGAAGAGACGCAGTACCAACTCTATCACAAGAACGTTAACTTTATTAATTGGATTTTGTTGCATGTGTTTATGTCCGTCCGGGATATCCCCCTCAAAACACTAATTTAATCATTTTAAATACAAAAGTTTAGAAAGAGAAATTTAAGAGCATGCATTTATATTTGTTTGAAAAGTTAATTGGAAAAAAACCCATCTAGAGTCCATTCAACTGGTTTTTAATCGCAACCTCCTTTAGATTGCCGCTTTAAACTGTGTGTGTGTATATTTATTTTTTCAGCCTATTAAGGGCTAATCGTGTCTGGGATCGTATTTATAGAGTAATTCATACCCCCCCCTCCGATTTCGCATTACGCTTTGACTATGAAACAGTGAACCGGCCAGGAGTCAAACCTAACTCAGGACGGTATTTAGTATAGTTTAAGGAGTCCAGGTAAATGAAATTTAGAAAAAAATATTTGGGCCATTTGGAAAGGATTGGTTGACCTCCGAATCTCGATCTTACTCTCCAGAGGAATTTGGACTTAGGCTAGCTAGTGCCTTAACAATCTTGGCCACGTCACAAGGCCTAAACCCAATGTTCATCTCTGCTGGTTTTTATTTTGGCATTACTATTTAATTTTAAAACACAAGACGAACTATGATGCTTATAAAATAGTAAAGCATTATTAATAAATAGTTTACTGTTCTGCTACTTTTTCGTTCGAACTCAAAAAGATTTGTTTTTGCTTACCGTCTACATCAAACGTTAAAATTATCCATTAATATTAATAAATCTTATTAATCGTTTAGTAGCAATGAATCATTATTTTTTTGAAAAGCTATTATGTTATAATTGTGTCCCCAAGCTCGCAAGAAGATGTATGGGTAGAAGGAGATGAACTTTTTAAATCTTTCCCCCTCCCAACCCTCCCCCTGACCCTCCCCTCACCCCCTTGCTAACGTAGCTTAGACTTTCATCACAAGGGACATAAAACGTTCTTGCTTTAGAATACGAAGACATATCTCAGGTCCTGATTTCACAACAACAAAAAATATGGCCGAACCTAGTTCAATAAATTCAACGCACGCCACTGTGAATGTTTATTTTCATTTCTTGAATATCGAATAGTAATACAGAATCTCTACTCGTCACTCGTCGTGAGCTTGTTAGTAACCAGTGATGTTATTAAATCAGTATCAGGCTAATTATGGACCGTGTGCACATACAAGGACGTATGAGTCATCACATGTTACCCATAAGATTTTATTCTTCTGAAACTCATAAGAGAAGTAGAACTTTTTACAGAACGCCAGACCTTAAAAAAATAAGTAAGTAAAGTTGAAAGTAGCACCAAAACCTGGACAAGTGAAACTATAGTAGCATGTTGAGCTTAAATCTAGATTTGAAATTATTAATTTAAAAAAAAAAATATTTCGAGTTATTAGCGAGCACATTTACTGAATTTGGGTAGAAAGAAAACTAAAACATCAACTAAATATCTAAATATCAACAAAATATCTTCAAATCAGAACTGCAATTGATTATGAAATATCGTCGTTCCTTGCAATGATAGTATAGAAACAAATTGGTTCATTATTACTTAAATAAAAACACTTTTTTATGTATGTGTGTTTGTGTGTGTGTACCACATTTTATTACAGTCCATATGATCCAGATATATGTTCACTGATGGAATAGGAATGAGTAAGGTAGAATTTAGAGGAAATATACACACATTGGCGTGGCGTAAGAGCGATAAACCATGTAAGAAAATAACCTCAGTCAGGATTCGAACTCTAATCTCCCCCGATAACAGAAAAACCGTCTAGACAAGACTGCCACCTTTGTCCACGTGCCCACAGGTGCGAATTCTATATGTCACATATATGACCCTATATTTTTAAGTATATTATTTCCTCACTAATGAAATTATTGCAGTATACATTTATAACATTTTACTTTATTGGTAATAATATTATATATACATATATATTGATATTAACGGTTTTTCAAAAGTGACAAATTAAGATTCCATAATTTTACGTAAAAATCTATTAAAACGGTTTTACTTTTACCCCGTCTGTATTCTAAGACCACACCACATATAAGTACCCATCCATCTAGTGTTACACGAGCGTGACGCATTAGACCATTCAACCATCGATGCGGGTCTGGAGAAGTTGAATTAGAAGTATATCATAAATAACGATTAAGACTTTAGATACCTATAGAAGAATTCTGGCAGTAAGTAACTTTTTTAGAAAGTCCAAACATATTTTTTGTGTTCAAAAATGACATTTTTTTACCTTTTTAGCACTTCGTCTTACCACCTGTCAAGGCTATACGCATATGTCCTAATTACGCCAATGTATTAGGGAAGAGACAGGTTAAATTTAGGTGAAATGTACCCGTGTTTGCTTAGAAAGTGGACAAAAAACCCTTAATACACCCAACCGGAATTAGAACCCCGATTTACACGTCAACGGCAGTCTAGTCTAATACAAGAGTAACGCCTTAGACCATGCGGCCACCGAAGCAGGTTTTATTGATATTATTTATTAGGTATCGATATACTAAGTGATTGCCATAGATCACATGACTATATATATATATATATATATATATATATATAATATGAAGACTATTTTAGTGACATTTATAATTGTAAAAAAGTTCCTTTTTATAAAACTATCTAAGTCGGTAGAGTAGTTGCGGATCAGCCGAAATGTCCAGGGTTACTAAAAGTTGTATCCAGGAAACACACAAAACACATCCTTGTCACAGGTAAAAATTGACTCGAAGCGGCCCTTGATGTCTCAAAGGATCATTACGTGTTATCTCGGTCCCTTGGGCTGTGATAGTTTGTACGCCCCTGCCATATTCCGCTCCGTCTGAAGCACATCTTCCTAGAATAGTCGCGAAAAGAGGAAGTGAAGCACGGGGAGTTTAAAAGAGCCGCTAAAGGTCGGATGTGGAGGCGTAATCGCGCAGCGCTGAGGGTTGAGATTTATGCCCCGCCCCTTCAACCCAACATGATATACATAATATACATATCACCCACCACTTGAATAGACAATCGCCGAGTGCGCTTGGTTGTTCAGTATTTCTAGCGCACACATCGCAAGGTTCGTAGCATATGCGTAAGTAGAGCTAACAAAATTATTTGTTTAATTTGTGAATCTTTCAAGCACGTAACAGTTTTGAGAGTCTTTATCAGCTTTATATTCTCAACCACACACTTAACATGGCTTCTGCCGGTGAGGTTTCAAACTAGAAATTCGAGGATATTGTGCCGTGATAATGGGGCATTAGCCCACACAAGCCTTTTTTTGATATTTGATTTGTTTTCTTACTTTCTTTTTTTTTCTCTTACTACTGTTTGTCTTCCCTTATCTTTACATGCCTCTCGTCTGCGCCTGCGCGGCGATTTCCCCTGCTGGGCGGACGCTCTGACTCCCCCCTTCTCGTCATTTATTCCTTCTCCCCACCACTCTGTTGGGCTGCGCATGCGCCCTCCGTTCTTCAATCCCACGCTAGGCTCTGCTGACCTTTTATGATTGACAAAAAGTATTCTAGTATTGGAGCTCCCAAGGAGCAGATTGTACGACACTACGCCTGGGAGCTTAGAAAAATTAGGGATAAAGTCTTTTATCTAGATCACTATGTGTTGTGTAGGTCGACCAGAGTAATGCTGGCATGCATGATCTAGAGAACAGTCAACTAGCTCTCTATGGCTCTTCTTGGACGGGAACCCCAGCTGTTGCCCAGCTAGCCCTCGCCACATACTTGCTGTCAACACACTCGCTACAGCTGCCAGAGTCAGGGGAATAGCTCTCTATGGCTCTTCTTGGACGGGGAGCCCAGCTGTTGCCCAGCTAGCCCCCGCCACATACTTGCTATCAACACACTCTCTACAGCTGCCAGAGTCGGGTGAATGCCATGGGTGGCCTGACCGGCTTTCTCACCGGACAGTTCACAAGTTATGTGACCTGGGATCGTCTGACACACGCCAGCTTGTCCATACGTATGTAGTGAGCCCGCTATATCTCGGGCAGTGTTTGACCCAGTGAATCTAGGTCATATGATTGTCAATTTTTCTTATGTCAACAAGTAAACCAGGGTCTTTTAGTAATCATACTTTCATATAATATACATCATGTTGACAAGTGAACCCTGGCCTAATAGTTACCGGATTTTCTTATAACAGACGTCATGTTAGTAAAAGATCCCAGATTTAATGATTACCTGTTTATCTCATAATTTACGTCAAGTCAGCCAGTGTACCCGGATCTTATGACTATTTATTTTTCTTATACTAAACGTCAGGTCGACTAGTGAACCTAGGTATTTCAATTATCAATTCGTCATTTAATGTATGTCGTGCTAACAAGTGCACCCTGATCTTGTAATTACCAATTTCACTGTACTATACGCCAAGTAAACAAGTGGGCCCGGATCCAATGTTTGCCTATTAATAGTGTGATATATGTCATGTAAACGCGTGAGCTTGGGTCTAATAATTACCAGTTTTTGGCATTATTTATATACGTTAACCAGTGAGCTTCGATCTCGTATATACCTTTTTGTCTTGTGATATATGTTATGTAAACGCTTGAGCCTAGGTTTTGTTATTACAAGTTTTTGGCAATATATATATATGTTGACCTGTGAGCCTAGTTCTATTAATTACATATTTATCTTGTGAGGTGGGTCGGGTAAACAGAAGGAACAAAATATTATTGTTGCCAGTATTTCTTATTTTATATATCATGTTAACTATTGAACCAAAATCTTATTAATGTTATTATTATTATTATTGTTACCAATTTTTATTATAGATTTTTGTTGGCTAGTGAGCTGTGACCATATAATAACCTAATGTCTTATTGTATACAATTCGATTATGATGTCAAATAATAAAATCTCATTACCCATCTATCCTGTGTATGTTAAGTTGTACATATCCCTTTAAACCCTTAAAGGGGGGTACAATATTAACTTTATACAATATTTTATTAGTGCGTTAAAACGCTAAGCGTTATCAAAATATTTATTTAGATTAAACGGTAGAGACGAGGATAATTTAGACTTTGCAATAGCGTGAAGGAGGACCAGTCGACAATGAAAGGTTCAAGTGGAAATACCACTCTCCCTATGACTTTTATTGGGATTAGAACCCTGACTTTTCCGTCAACGACCAACAAGTGCAATGTGGGTTCTACGATTTTTAACAGGTTGTTACTAACCACCATGTTATGGTTTATTATGTTTTGATTATTGTTTCAGGGTTGATACACTTTGTAGGTTTTGAAATTCCCAGATCTTTAAAGGTTTTCCGTAAAACTATATTTTCCCAAGTTTAAAAAACAAAAAAAAATAAAAATCTCGTTATTTTTGTTGTTTTTATTAGTAACAACACTCAAAGAGGATAATTACTCGTATTCATTCGCTATTCATAAAATAAAATTAATTTGAGATAGTTTTAACTGATTTATGTTAACTGGTGTATGTCCTATTTCGAATTTTGAAAATTATTACAAAAATAGTTGGGAATTCAAGTGAATTTTCAAACTTTCCTTGGTAGATTTACTGCCACGCCAAGTTCCCTGACTTTTCTAGGTTTTCCATGATATATATATATATATATATATATATAAAAGCTTACAGGTGCTCAGCAGCTTTGTATTTAGTACACTTCGGTTTCAGCGTACCGACTTAACAGCTTAAACCACTTCAGTAGTTGAACGGTATAAGGCGCCACTCTTGCAATAAACTGGACTGCTAATGACTGTGAGATCATTGTTGGAACTACGGCAGGGTGTACTGAGGTTTTTTTTGTTTCTACATGATTTTCCACTCACTCTTCATGCAAATGTGAGTACACTTTCTATAAATTAAACCTTTCTTATACCTGACACATTAGCGTGATAAGGATCTATGTGTATGACCCGAACGGACATTAAGACTCGATGACAGAAAAAAAAACGCAGCTCATATGATTTTTTTCTTAGCACCACGTCTTACTACCCTTTCGGATTATACGCTTATGTACTAATTACACTAATCGGTTTAGGATTTGGAAGGCTTAATTTACAGGAAATGCACCCGTATTTGCGTGGGGTTTAGAGTGGAAAACCATTTAGGGAAAACCACCCTCAGTAACCCGACCAGGATCGAACCCCAATTTTTCCGTCTTCGGCAGTCTAGTCCAACACGAGAATAGTGCGTGGCCACCGAAGCAGGTCATATGATCTATAAAAAAAAATGGAATGAAGCGGGTACATTTTTAAGGTAAGCACTCATCTGGATAAGAGTGTCTAAAAAAAATTGTGAAAAATATATACTTCTGAAAAAGTTATTCTAGGATTAAATTCTGGTATACTGAGCCATTATAACCCAGTTAGCAAAAGTCTAGCCCCACCCGATTAGGTAAAATTAAGGGCAAGCTCACTTTTATAAATAAGCTCACCAACTTTTATGTTTACCAGTCTCTCGAATGGAGCGGCTAAGACTTCAATACCTTATGTTCCAAACTGACCGTAAAATTCCTGGCACGGAACTCTGCCTGAAAAGATGTCACTCCCAGCATACCCCCTCCCCATCCATGTGCTCTGTTACCACACAGACATCTCTGTGCACATTGTCAAGGCTGTCACACGCAGCTGAGAGTGTGCTCCACTTGGCAGTGAATGAGACCCACCGCTATTCCTCGCCTCAAGAGTGACACCCACCCATCTCTTCCAATATCCTACATCACGACAGCTGGGAAAGCACCACACCCGTGATACCAAAGACCAGGCACCACATACGAATATAATATTAATATTAAAAAATAGAGCTTTGGTCATCTTGGATTTTGCAATGTTCTCTGAATGATACTTCTATTGCTTTACACCCTCAAACATCATCCAGAGGAGTTTTCCTATTATCATTTCCGCTCTGTAAAGTGTTACGTATGTACTATCTTCATCTGTGGGGTTCTCTCTCAAACTTATCTTTTTAACTAATAATCTTTTTTTTCAACGTGCACTATATATTTTTCAGGTTAATTTAGTCACTATTTCTTTCTTAAACATGTCCTACTTTACATCTGGTGCGTTTGAATTCCCTCGTACCTACTTCCATTTATATTACTTCTTTATTGGGGTTTTCACTACCACGTTCTTTAAAAACAGATCCTAGTTCTCATGCGGATTTCCTCTTCTAAGTTTGCACCACTTCATGGGGGATTTTCTGTTCACCTTACTTTATTAACTAACTTTACTTCTTGTGTTTTTTCTTCACACATTAGCATACTATTTCTAGATTATTCTAATTTATGTACGGGTTTTTCCACACCTAACATACTTATCTAACCAATCTTTACTTTTGTACACTCACATTAAATCTCTCCTCATTACACTCTCATCATTATTTATGTGGGTTCTCTTCTCCTTTATCAAACTCTCACCACCACTAGTTTGGTTTTCTCTTCCCTCCTGTTATCAACTCTCACACCACTAGTTTGGTTTCTCTTCCTCCATGTTATCAAACTCCACCACGACTAGTTTGGTTCTCTCTTCCTCCATGTTATCAAACCTCACCACCACTAGTTTGGTTCTCTTCCCTCCATTTTATCAAACTCTCACCACCACTAGTTTGGTTCTCTCTTCCTCCATGTTATCAAACTACACCACCACTAGTTTGGTTCTCTCTTCCTCCATGTTATCAAACCTCACCACCACTAGTTTGTTCTCTCTTCCTCCATTTATCAAACTCTCACCACCACTAGTTTGGTTCTCTCTTCCTCCATGTTATCAAACTCTCACCACCACTAGTTTGTTCTCTCTTTCCTCCATTTATCAAACTCTCACCACCACTAGTTTGGTTTTCTCTTCCTCCATGTTATCAAACTCTCACCACCACTAGTTTGGTTTCTTTATCCTCCGTTATCAAACTAGCACCACGACTAGTTGGGTTCTATCATTTCCTTTATTATCAAACCCCTACACACTATTTGTTTCTCTCTTCCTCCATGTTTATCAAACTCTCACCACACTAGTTTGGTTCTATCTTCCCTCCATGTTATCAAATCTGTCAACCATCTAAGTTTGGTTCTCTTCTTTCTCCATGTTATCGACTAGCACCACCACTTGTTTGGTTTCTCTTCCCTCCTGTTTATCACATCTGCATCCACCTATTTTGGTTCTATCTTCCCTCCTTGTTATCAGACTAGCACCACCACTAGTTTGGTTCTCTCTTCCCTCCATGTTATCAACTCTCACCACCATAGTTGGTTCTATCTTCCCTCCATGTTATCAAACTAGCACCACCACTAGTTTGGTTCTCTCTTCCCTCCATGTTATCACTCTCTCACCACCACTAGTTTGGTTCTCTCTTCCCTCCATGTTATCAAACTCTCACCACCACTAGTTTGGTTCTCTCTTACCTCCATGTTATCAAACTCTCACCACCACTAGTTTGGTTCTCTCTTCCCTCCATGTTATCAAACTCTCACCACCACTAGTTTGGTTCTCTTTTATCTCCACGTTATCAAACTAGCACCATATCTTGTATGGGTTTAATCTTTACCGTTATCTCTAAAACTCTCCTTATTACTTATTTGTATTTTCTCTGTATCTACCCTGTTTCATTCAAGGTGCATTATTTATTGTGAAGCTTTTTTTCCCCTCCCCTTCTTATATTTTAATCTCGTCTTAAATCTTGAGAGGCTTTTCTCTTCTTTTCCTTGACTTGACTCACTGACTCCTTGGGTGGGGGTTTTCTCTTAGCCTTGTTTTATTAAAATCTGCATATCTATTTTGTGGGTTCTCTCTCCACCTTCCTTTCTTTGACCTTAGCCCTAGTGTGAGTGTGAGTGTGTGTGTGTGTACGCGCGCCATGTTTTGCTACCCAGCCGGGATGTTCTCATATATTTATTCTAACGAGGTAGCAATTAAGAAACGAACGAATATAGCCTATTCAACAATTTAATAACCCTGATATATTATACCATGTTGACTATAAGAATGAAAAAATAACGTGTATGTTGCACTAAAAAAAGAAATTGATACCAATATTAATATTTAAAAAGAACTTCAAGAAATTAATCTATTTAATAACATTGAAGGTGGTGTAGCTTTACTACACGAACACAATAAAAATCACCATTAAGCTATTAGACTACTTATAAAGCCACATGGCTGACTCACTCATTCACTCGCTCACTGACATAATGTTTACCCACTTCCAGATGAACTAGAAACTTGAAATTTGGCAAACTTATAGCTTCTAGCCTGTAACCGACGGCAACATTTTTTTTAAACCCCGAAAAAAAATTAAAATGGGGAACAACTTTAAAGTCGGTGCGGACCTTTCTTTGCAGATCTCTTGTGGCTAAACGGTAAGACCTAACAAAGAACGGATTGCACCAGCAGGTACGGATTTGGCGAGATTTTTGATTTTTGGTAATTTTGCAACATTTTCCACACATTTCTTAATTTTCTGACACACTTATGGATAGCTAGAATCATAAAATTTGGCAGGCATATTGGCACATCCAAATGCCATAGGCGTGCCAAATTTGATGATTCTAGCTGCCCTATATGTATGGAGAAACTAAAATAATGTGTGAAAAGTACAATATAATACCGGTAACTTTAAGTTGTTACGTTAAAACAACGTTGGAATTACATTAGTTTACATCCACTTGCAAAGAAAACTCATTGAAGGTTTGGGGGCGGAGCCCCCAACGAGCAAGGCGAGTACTTGGTACAAAATTAATCAAACCTTGCTCAATGATTAAACTTCGACTTCTAAGGTCTATGAGGAACTGTACTCACATTTGGGAGAGGAAGTGTGTGAAACCTCAATGAAGCAAGCAATTTTTTTTTACTACAAACTTCCCAACATCGACAAACCAAAGAGATGAGAGCAACACCTTTGTCCACTTGCTCCCGATTACGTGTTGCCCTAGTCTTATACCAAACAAATGATATAATTATTCCGTAGTGTTTTTTTTATCATTTGAGCAAAGTGTAACCTCTTTTTGGAGGCTCTAAAGTGTCATTCGTAAATATTTTCATTATACTCGAAGCAATACAATAAAATAGATAAGTGGTTTGCAAACTTATTTTCTAGGGCGTTACCCTTTGATACATCCCCTTTTATTCACCTATCTATAAAGATTCCGTCCTTATGTACAGGCATTATAATTAAGGAAGCCCTTAAGAAAGAACATGCTTAGAATAAAACATTGTTTTGTGACCTAAATTTTATTGTAAAGTCTAAATTAATGTTAATTAAAATAATTTCCCAATATTTTTGGAACGTCCCACTTAGAGATCCACTGCACTAGAATAAAGTATATCAAGTTTCAAACCCACAAGTTTCGTGTTTACAAGAAACGTGATGCCATGATATAGTAGGCTACAAGGGCTCGTGTTGCCAAGACGCTTGCTAAAGAGAGTGGAACGAAGGTGTATTTCAACTACTCACCCCCACCCCCTTAAGATAGAGTTAACTTCAAGATCAGAGAGAGGGTGAAAGAGAAGACCAAGAGGGCCACCTTACGTTTGATAGAGAGTGATCCAGTCCTTTTAAGATCTCAACCACTGCCACGTCGGATTGGATAGTGTTTAAAGACGTTATTTGGAGCAGATTCGAAGTTTGAGGGCCAAATACATCGTCTCTATTTGTAGACTCAAGTATATTGAACTCCCTTCCTTTACCTTCTCTCAAACACACTGGCGCAGAGGAAGAAGGGTAGACAACCAGAGGAAGTTTGAAAATCCCTGGACTTTTCCAGACTAAATATTCATTTCTCAAGTTTGATAAAGTGGATTTACGCTAAGTCCAACTTAAAAAAAAATAGGCCTTAGAAAACTTGGAAAGAAGTCTACCCATATCCTAGATATATTTAAAACTAAAACTTTACTTTATAAATCATATAAATTTAGCAAGACCATTAGTAAGTGTAATTTTACTGATAAAAAAATTAAGAACAACATATTTAGTTTTATATTAGTTAAACATAATTTTACTTTAGATTTTTTGGGCGGCAAGAGTGTACGTTTTGAACACCCTGATGTTTTATTTTAGTCGGCTTTTCGTGAAAATCTTATCAACCTGGGAAAACTATTTTAACTAAGAATGGCATCGTCTTAACGCATTGGATGTTATCTACCATTACAGAAACTTCCTTAATTCTAGTTATTAGATTTAAAAAAATTTACCTTGATTTTCCATTAACTTAACTAAATCCTACACCCTTTACGATGTTTTCCAGCCAGTTGGCCAGCTTGGGAGGAGGAAAGGTCATGGGGTAAAGTTGAATTCACACGTACGCTGAAATTTGAAAGCAGTACAATGAGTCCGCACCTCTTAGTGGTGCAGATGTTCACACACTCGCGGAAAGTTGGGAAACTCTGTTTACCCATGATGCATTGAAACGTCAAACATAAAAACGTAAATATTACAATTAATGCAAGTTATTGTATTTAGAATAAAATTAGATATTTTATTTACTGCCTGGGTTTGATTTTGTCACGATAAACCTCATAGCTTCAAATAAGCTTTCGTTTTTAAATCATCATTTTTGAGATTGAAAGTCTGCGCATGCGCTGATCGGGTCTTCTTGGCGGGTTATCTGTAGAAGCGCTGGAAAAGTTGAAATTATTTCTACTCGAGCAGTGCGGGCTACGCTGGTCACGTGGACTTCTTGTGATTGGATTAGAGCTGTCACGTGACCAAATATCAGCACTGCTCTCGTTTTACAACGAACGCGTGAATCCACATTAAGAGAGGATTGATATTTACAGCTGTGTGAAGGTAGGCACCAGTAATCCGGCGTTACCAACAATACGACTCCAACTTCCAGCTAGAAAGAGGCGAGAGTGGACGCTTATTTATATCACACAGAGTGAAACCGTTACAAAATAAGCCGGTCTGCGTGTCTTATTGGTTTTATGTCACAAACGCTATATATATATATATATATTATATATAAAATTTTAACACCTTTGTTATTGATGACAACATGACAAGCTGGAGAGAAGAGGTTTACTTAGAGTAATTGCACTAGTTTTAACGATGGGATCGGAAAACTACAGTCATAAATCATGAGGAAAATCACCCCTATGCAGTGTACCGGGATTCGAACCTCCCGACCAACACCCTCAATAGACCTGACAGGGATTCAAACCCGATCTCCCCATCATCAGCAGGCCACCCGCCTCGGTGGCGTAGTTGGCTAACGCGCCAGTCGTGTTGAGTCAGACCACCGAGGACGGGGAGATCGAGGTTCGAATCTCGGTCGGGTGAACTGGGGGCGGTTTTTCCTAATGGTTTTCCACTCTCCCTCCACGCAAATGCGGGTTCACTTCCTCTAAATTAAACTTCCAATTCCTAATCCATTAGTGTAATTAGTACTTAAGCGTATAACCCGAACGGGTAGTAAGACGCGGTGATAAAAAAATCAGCAGGCCAGTCTAACACGAGAATGACTACTTAGACCACATTAGGCCATTGAAGCGGGTCAAACGACATTAAATAACGTAATAGTCCATCGTGACTAAGTGATTAGCAAAGTCAACTATATCTAAACCCGCATCGGTGGGCACGCAGCTCAAGGAACCAGTATTGTGTGCTGGTTACAGGGAATGTAGGGGTTATATCGTTTCTACTTCTCCCTCCAAACAATTGCGGGTACAATTTAGGTAAATTCTACCTGCCTCATAATTTCTCCATTAGTGTAAATATGTGTATAGCCCGTATAGGTAGTAAAACATGGTACAGACACATACAAAAAAAAACACTACATTCAAGGAACGCTGATTCTATGCCGGGCGATATCTACATAAATCAGTATTTGTGAATTGGTCCAACCAATAACACATGTATTCATATTACAATTCATGACTCTATGGTTGTGTTTAAGTTATTATCAAGTGTTAGTTTGTAAGACGTGTGCTATACAACCTTGTTTTCTGAAAAAATGCAGTTTGAAACATAGATAAGTCGAAAATTCAAGTAATAAAGAATAAACCCGCTTCGGTGGCCACATGTTCTAAGGAGTAGCTCTGGTAATATACTAGATTGCCGATGACGGGTAGATCGGGGTTAAAATCCCGGTCGGGCGTGATAAGGGTGGTTTTCCCTAAATGTTTTCCCACTCTACTTCCACGCAAATGTGGGTATACTTAATATAAATTCAACCTCTCTCAACCCTAACACATTAGCATATGCGTATAACCCGAAAGGGTAGTAACTAAGACATGATGCAAAAAAATAAAGAATAGAAAAAGTAAAGTGGGTCCCACCAAAAGATGATGAATCCTGACTTTCAAAATCCCGGAGCAATGCTCGAGCGGAATTGGGTCACGGGGGCCATAGTGACCTAAAAGAGACGAGCACTAAATGTAAAGGTCACCGGGTCGGCGGGAATCTGGGCGCCCGCGAACACGTGGACTGCAAGGATAGGCTCCGAGGCACTGCGCGCGTCTCGAAGAGGAAATGGTGTCAAGAGGATAGAAAAGCATTTCCCTACACTTTGTTTGATTTTTTTAATATAGAGGTAAATTAACGCTCTAGTTCCAGTATTGACTATCAGCGAGTATAAATTTGCTGACCAATGAAAACAGGACGAGAAAGCAGAATAAAAGTAAATAAATTCATCCTCACACGCTTAGAAGGAAAATGAAAAAAAAAAAAACTTTAAATTAACAATCCAATAGTCTACTTATGCAGGGCCACCCCTAGTAGACGTGGAGCCTTGGGCAAACTAAGTTTACGGGGCCCTCAGTTATCTGCGCCTCTCATCACCCAATATTATTTATTTAGGGTTATTACAGTAGTTTGGACCTATGTATATATTTTCATCCGTATAAGGTAACAGGAAATGATCTAAAGATAATATAATTATGAATGCTGGAAGCCATGTTTTTATACATTTAAGTATATATGAAATAGGCATACCAGGACACTTAAGTGCACCCCCATTTTCTTATAAGAGCCAGTGTATATGGAGTTATTCGAATAAAACAACATGGTGATACTAGGACACATAACATACCTCATGTGTCATGCATGGTGGGTTGCATCTTGCCCCTTCCACCCCCTCCCTGCTCTTGAACCAATACATCCTTCCCCCCTCCTTCTTCCCCTTACCACCTCGTTACAACCATACATCTCCCAGCTGTCACCCCTCCTACCACCCTCTTCAACGCTTCAACCAGACTTTCCCCAGCTGTCAACTCTCGTCATTTGACATGTCAGAACTCATCATCATTAGCTCACCGACGAACACCTTATTTCTTTCTATCTTTTGAGAATTTGGAGTTAACATTTTAGTGAATTTTTATGCACCAAAAAGAAAACGGATCTTTTTTTTTTTTTACATAAAAGGTAAAAATCGACAGACAACATTTGGTCATCCTTCATTAGATGTGATTCAACAATTTCAACTTTCTTCATCACTCATGTTGTCGTTAAGCCTAAGGTATTTTAAACCCAAGGGGAAAATATACAGACGACGGTTCGTAATAGCATTCCTCAACAATTTCAAAACATTTAGTGGAAAGCAGTAGAGTCCAGTCCTAAAAAATAAATTATGGAAAAACTACCACCTTAGCAAACTAGCTCAACACAAACAACCATTACGCTAATTTCACTACGAATAGTAATCCAATTTGCCTTCTTTTCACCATCTCATCGACTTCTCACTTCAACACCACTCGGAACGGCAAATTACTCATCCCCACTCCTCCTCCTTTCTTCCTCATCTTTCAAGATGTTAAGGTTTTCCCATTCACATTCCAAGAAGGTACTGGTATACTCCAACCATCTAATAACTCTTATCCTACAGCTCTCACCAATTCGACACCACAACCAAACCCATAACGGTGAATTCTCCCCCAACCACACCCCCTTCCTCCAACACTTCCACCACTTCTTTTTCCGACCACCCCACATCGTCCCACCACACCCAGGACACATAAAGGTGAATTAGCATCTTATAAACCCTTCCACCTCACTACCCTTAGTAGGTTCGACTCCTGCATCCAATCCCTTCTCCCTAGTTAAAGATACCTTGCCAGCCGGGAAAGGATATTGTCCGCACCGACCTGACGTTTTAAATCGTTATAAGCCTCTAGGACGCCGTTGTAGGCCCCTCTTCGAAACTCGATGAGGTCATCAACCGAAGAGTGTTATCATAATAGCCACGATGTCGATTGCTCAAGTCAAAAATCTATCAATCTTCATAAAAAAAAGCCAGCTTTAAAGATTGCCTTTCGATCTTCCACTAACCTATAAATTATTATTATTATTATTATTATTATTATTAGCACCACGTCTTACTACCCGTTTGGGTTATACGCACTTACGCTAATGTGCAATGGTAGGGTGATTGTGAGATGAAATGGAGGACCTACAGTTTAACGTGGAATCCGAACCACGGTGGAGGCCTAGCATTCCTCACATTCACTAACCTATAAACATTTATAGCTTTGTAATCCAACGCCAAGTATCTTATACACATTTTTAATGATGCGGTAGACGGATAGCCCCATTCAACCCTTTAATGATAAATTATTCATTAAGCATGTAATTTAAAACTATGATCACGAACAATCCTATCGATTGTAATGTAGTTGATTTTTGGACTGCTCTCATATATTTAAAAAGGTCATGGATGAAGGTATTTTTCTTTGAAGTATCTTATGTAAATTATCCTTTTACTTCATCCATGGAGAATCACGCGTTTTCGCAGAATAGTCCGTAAAAGGATTTCACTAGAAAAACTTGTTTACTTTTCTCAAAATATAACTCCGCAGTATTTAACAAACTAGCGAGAAAAGCCAGCTCCCTATATCCAATAGGAAGCTAGCTTTCACTGCACCTGTTGAAGAGAAATACCTGATTGGTTACTCTGGACAGCGTCGCGAGATATACAAGCAAGGGACACATCCACATATAATGAAAATATACGTAGAAGGTAAACAGAATGTGCCAGTGAAGGAGAGAGAGTAGACGAAAACAGAATGTGCCGGTCAAGGAGAGAGAGTAGACGTAAACAGAAGGTGCCGGTCAAGGAGAGAGAGTAGACGTAAACATAAAGTATAAGTGATCACAATCAATACAGACTTTAATTTCATCAATGTGTAAATAAATAAGTAATAAAGAGTGTACAACATAAACAGTTTTATCAATATCAAACTTTCCAGAATAGGCTCCCCATCGCGGGACATTACATCGTCAAATCATCGATATCGGTATAATTGTCGCCCAAAAGTGGGGCAATTACTCTATCAAAATCGTCGATAACGTTACAATTGTCGCCCAATCGCGGTGCAATTAAATAATCACATCATCAACATCTGATAACGTTACAAATGGCGCCCAGCCGCGACGCATGAACTTCCAAACCCCGAGACAAGAAAGAGACTCTACCAACTGAGACGCACGGCACACTAGACGGCACACCACCAAGAACATCCAACCGAGAACCGAGGTGAAACAAGCAGACGTTTCAAGCACGGCACACCAACGAGGAACATCATTCCGAGGTGAAACAAGCAGACGGCACACCAGAAGTTTCACGCACGGCACACCAGACGGCATACCAGAAGGCACACCGACGAACAACGTCCTACCGAGTTGAAACGAGCAGACGTTTCACGCACGGCACACCAGACGACACACCTAAGAAGAATCAATGAAGTCAGATAAGTCTTAGACAATTTTTTTTGTTGTTGTTTGTTATTATTATTATTTTTATTTCACAACATGAAAACTCTGTTGTAATACTGTATAAATCTTGTTAATATTAGTAAATTTTGGAAGGGAGGATGGCGGATTCAAGCCTAAATGATAATAGTGACACAAATAGCAGTGTTGATGAAACAGAGTATGAAAATGGACCACATAATCAGTTAGTTTTAGAACAATCAGATGAAGAAATAAGAGAAAGGGAGCAGGATAATGTAGAATCAATTGCAGAGGGAGAGAGAGAAGAAGAGGCAGAAAAAGATACACGAGGAAATTTAATTAACATAGAAAGTGCTATAGTAGTAGATGAGGAAGGGCGAGAAATAGTAAAGGAACAAACAATGGTGGAACCCGTAGGAGATTCTAATCAGTTTATGAGGATGTTACAGCAAATAGTAGCTGGTATGGATGCAAATAATAAGGAATTAGTAGCAACTAATAAGGAATTAGTAGCAACTAATAAGAAAATAGATGCAACTAATCAGAAAATAGATGAAACTAAACAGGAAATAATAGTAGCAACTAAGCAGGAAATAGACTCAAAACTTGAAAAAATTAATAACGATCTAAGTACTAAAATTGAACAAAGTAAGGAGGCTTGTGAACAGAGATTTGTTTATTTAGAACAAAAGTTCGATCAAGTAGAAATGGTTCATCAAAATTTGGCAGTACGGTTAAATGAAGTAGATAAGAAGGTGATAGAAGGAGAGAAGGTAAAAAAGGTTTTGGTGGAAAAACAAGAAAATTTAAGAAAGGGACAGTTCAAATTAATGGAACAGATAACAGCTAATAAAAATAAAATTGAAATAATTGAGCAGGAATCAAACAAAGGGTTAAAAGAAGTAGAAATTAAGGTTGGTAATCTTGACCTTCAAATAGAACACACAAAAACTAATGTAAAGGTAGTCCATGATAACTTTAAAAAAGAAATTGAAAAAGTGAAGGCAGCATTTGACACACAACAGGATACGAATAAAACTTTAATTACAACACAAATCGATGGGATTGTTACCGAGGCAGTAGAGAAATTAGATGAAATTAATCAGAAAATTAATGCAAAACTCGATAAATTCAATGATGAGCCAGGTGCTAAAATTATAGCAAATAATAGTAATTTCAATGAAAAGATTCAATCTGAGATCGAACCAGATAGTACGATTCAATTAGGTATAGAACCAAAGACTGTTATTCAATCCGAGATCAAACCAGATAGTATGATTCACTCAGAAATCAAACTAGATAATACAATCCAATCAGATATAGAACCAAATAGTGTGATCCATTCCGGGATCAAACCAGATAATAAGATCCACTCAGAGATCAAACCAGATAGTACGATCCAATCGGAGATCAAACTAGATAGTACAATCCAATCAGATGTAGAAACAAATTGTGTGATGCATTCAGAGCTCAAGCTAGATAGTACGATCCAATCAGAGATAGAACTAGAGACTGCGATCCAGTCTGAGCTCGAACCTAAAACTTCAACTCAATCTAAGAGATCCGATCAGAGGTTGAACCAGAGACAATGCTCAAAAAAGAAACATTACCAGTTAAAACGATCCATTCAGAGATTGAACCAGAGACCAGGTAAGAAACTAAAAAGAAAAATTAAGGGTTGTTTTCAATATGTCTCACCAAAAGTCTTTGATCCAGGAGGCAGTCAATAAGCATTTAAAGTTCGGACCATTTAAATGTAAGAATCAACATTTAGTTTAACTAACGATTCTAGTTTTAAAATAAGAAAAATAAGGTTACATATAACTCAACCATAGTAAAAAATTTATGTAACTTCAATTAGCAGATAACTATTATAATTAGGCAACTGCAATTAGTATGTAACTAATTATAATGTAACTGTAGTTAATATAGAATATTGGTGGATATGTATAATATTCAAGCCAACTTTAGCTATAGTGGCAGAAGTTTCAAAAAAAAAAAAAAAAAAAAAACTTTTAAAAATATAAGCTCTGAGAGGTAAAATGATGTTTTCTCAGAAAACAAAATGCGTAGAATAAAATAAACATTTCTAGAGAAACATTTCTGCGTAGCAGTAAACCCAAGTAGTTTAAAATTTTCTTTTGTGAAGTGAAGAGGGTGTAGATGTGACACGAACATCTTTAAAAACCACACCTTAAATTTAGTGACAGGTGACAGACATTGTTGTGCACTACTGGTAAACATCTTTTGTTCAGACAAAAAAGAGAGAGAAACCTCTGGCGCAGTAAGTGCTGACTTAAAAGCAAAACGTAGAATTCAAGATAATATATTTTCAATGAGTAAGAGTCAAACCCCGTATCATATATATATAATCTTTATGTTTAATTTTATAAATTTTTAAAAGAATCATAATTGATCAAGTGGATTTAAGATAATTATAGGAGGTTTAATTGATAATTATAAATGATAATTAACAAAAGTATGCTTATAGCAGGGGACATGAACCCTCAGAAGAATGAGAAAGGATAATAGGATAGGTGAGGGGTTGGTTATAATTTGTCAACTAAGGGAGCGTGAAAGGACGCGAGGAGAAATTATAGTGTGAGGAAATTCTACGGACATATTTTTATTAATTATATATTATTTGGTAAAAATTTTTTATCGGTTCAAAGTAACATAAGATTATGCCAAAAGGAAATTTTCAGTTTAAGACATTTTGTAGGTTTGACTAATTAGTTAGGTAATTAGGATCAAACTTAATTAGTAGACGATCTTGGAAATCAAAATAAATGTATCATTTCACAAATGGTGAATTTTATGTGTGGCAGTTAAGACACGAATCTTAATATTTGTGTGGGGGGTCATTTCAGTTTAATTTATTATATTTTATATCAGTTTAACAAGTATTGGTTAAAACATTAATGAGTCGCATAATAGGCTGATGAAGTAAAGGATGGAATTTAAGATATCTAAAGAAGTTAATTTGGAGATTCGCGAGTACATTGTTACAGTAAGTTAAGGTGAGTGGAAACATGAGAGGCTAGTTATGTCTTGTTTTAAAACAATTTTTTTATGTAAGAATTAAGATACGTTGATTAAGAAGTGAAGGTATAACATAGGCATGAAGAAAGCCATGACCTATGTCAAGCGTCGTCATTTTGTATGTAAAGATGGCCCGAGGGCATCTTACATCGTTGAGGAGGAATTAAGTATATTGAGGATGAGTTAAGGTACATTCAGACATGGAAGTAAGCCATGATTCGTTTATATTGATGGTGTATTGATAGTGATTCAAGGAACCAGCAAAGAAAGGGTATTGTCGTCAAACATAGAGCTACCACAGCCTATGAATTGGTTAGTAAAAATGAGGCAGGCCTATATATATTTTCCACGAAGATGTAATAAATGTCCAGCAGTAAATCTGGATTGAAACTAACAGATATTAAGAAAATTATAGAGAAGTTGAAAAGGGTTATCGGTGATTGCGTGATGAAAAGGCCAATACTAATAAAATAACAAAGGGTGTAAGAGAGCTAAATAGGGTGTTATACCTAATTAGGCTACTATATTAAATTTTTAATTACAATTCCATTTTATGTAAGTGCCTAAGGCAACCAGGCAACATTTGGAAGGTTTTACTCAGTATAAAGAAGTTTTTCTCGCTAATGAGAAAATAATTAACCAATTAGAAAGGGAAAAATAATTTTGAATATTTCACAGTGGTGTGACATATGATTTCAAGCTGATTTCAAGCGTACTATAAGATTCCAAGATTGTTTTATCTAAGTTTCAGCTATTTTAAAAACCATAAGGTTGGAAGAATACAGTTTATTTTACTTCGCTCACACGTAGTTGACAAGTTAATATCGCAAAAGAAAGTTAGAAAGAGAGGGAAAGTGAAAGTTAGAGAGAAGGGTGAATAGAACAGCTGTGTTACTCGTAAAGGTAAAAATAAGAAAGAGGTAGAGGTTAGTTTGACCTTGGGTGAAGAACCCTCTAACAACAGAATATTACAATAACAAACTTTACTCTGAAGTTAAAATAAATGGATTCAATATGTAATCATGTAATATACTTTGCTCAGATGTTAATATAAGTAATAATCTAGATTGAATATGTAATGATGTAATATGTATTGTTAAATGGCAAGTCATTAAAAGTTGTTCTATGATAATAAATAAATAATTGAGGTCACATTAATAAATAAAATCAATTAAATTAATAAAAATTAAATAAAAAAGTTTAAGAAAACGTGACTCAATTTTTCAAGTTAATTTAGGTTAGCTATTAAGAGTAAGTAAGATTTTTATATGTTAACAATTTAAATAAATATTTTTATGTTTAAGTAAGTAAAGTTATGTTGTACGGAAGGTTTGCCCTAATGCATTCCGTAAACAATGACTGGATAATTAACACAACCCACATAAAGATTTGAGTTTTAAAAATAATTTTAACATTTATATTTCATTTTAGCATTTCAAATTTTCATTTGAACTTAAGGTACTTTGAGATACTTAAGTCAAATTTTTTATTTTTCAAGATTTTTCAAATCATTCAATTAAATTATAATTGAATTTAAACTTAACCTAATATTACCTAAGCTCAAATACAAAGTTAATTATTCAACCAAAGCAATTTCTAAATTTGTTAAAAATTTTATATTATCACCACTTCAAGAACAGTGCAATGAACAGTGCGACAATTTTTCAGTGTAATAAAAAATATAAGGAAATCAACAAGAAACACTAAGCAAATAAAAAGACAGAAAGTACTTTCGTTTCGTTTATTCATCAAGAATATTGGACATAAAAAATAAAATCAATCAATTGTGAAAATATGTAAACAATATATCATAGCTATTGTATTGTCATGATATCAGTAATTTTAAGTCAATGTTTACACACACACACAATTTATGTAACTTATACTTTACAACTTTATTTATGTTTAACTTTAAGAATATTGAGTGTCAAATATGACGTAAACCTTGCACAGTATAGAATTTGCTTATATCAAAATTCATTAAATTCTTTAAATTCTTTCAGATATAAGCAAATGGGGGGTATTGTAATGTAGTTGATTTTTGGACTGCTCTCATATATTTAAAAAGGTCATGGATGAAGGTATTTTTCTTTGAAGTATCTTATGTAAATTATCCTTTTACTTCATCCATGGAGAATCACGCGTTTTCGCAGAATAGTCCGTAAAAGGATTTCACTAGAAAAACTTGTTTACTTTTCTCAAAATATAACTCCGCAGTATTTAACAAACTAGCGAGAAAAGCCAGCTCCCTATATCCAATAGGAAGCTAGCTTTCACTGCACCTGTTGAAGAGAAATACCTGATTGGTTACTCTGGACAGCGTCGCGAGATATACAAGCAAGGGACACATCCACATATAATGAAAATATACGTAGAAGGTAAACAGAATGTGCCAGTGAAGGAGAGAGAGTAGACGAAAACAGAATGTGCCGGTCAAGGAGAGAGAGTAGACGTAAACAGAAGGTGCCGGTCAAGGAGAGAGAGTAGACGTAAACATAAAGTATAAGTGATCACAATCAATACAGACTTTAATTTCATCAATGTGTAAATAAATAAGTAATAAAGAGTGTACAACATAAACAGTTTTATCAATATCAAACTTTCCAGAATAGGCTCCCCATCGCGGGACATTACATCGTCAAATCATCGATATCGGTATAATTGTCGCCCAAAAGTGGGGCAATTACTCTATCAAAATCGTCGATAACGTTACAATTGTCGCCCAATCGCGGTGCAATTAAATAATCACATCATCAACATCTGATAACGTTACACGATTCATATATTATAAATAATAATCGTATTTACGCACCATCTTGGAGGAATAAATTAACGTCAGTTATACCAATTCAATTAATATTCGTTTAACGTAAAAAACCCTTTCAGCCCGTTTTTAACGTGTACTTTCTATCCTTAAATATTCTTCACCTCTCATCTTAGAAGAATAAGGAAATAAAACAAATATATATATATGTATTATATACAGAATGTGTAAACCATAGGGTTAAGAATAAAATATGAAAGCTAAAAAAACCCTTTCCCACCCTAACCCTTTGCACCTTCTCCCCAATATGTGACTGACGGCTTGCCGACGTCCTGACGCTAAGACAGCTCGTTCTCGTAACGCTGAATTCCAACTGTTTAATCTATAGTACTAATAGCTTTAAGTATCATAAAGTATACTTTCTAAACGGTAATATCCTTAACTCCCTATCTTAGAGAGCTCGCTTCCCATTTTCTTGGGCGACTAGCCAACAGCCTAACGCTCGAGTTTATAATAAATTAGTATCCACTTATAAGGTTAATTTTTAATCTCTAATACTGTATCCTTGAGGATAAAAGCAGTTGTATTTGTATTATAACAATGCATACTTTATACACCACTTCCTCACTCGAGAAAGGACAATCCCCACGCCTTGTGACAGGTTCAAACAGGCTTACCGACCTCCTGATGAGGTCATTCACAGCGCAATTGTTAACGAGGTATGCTTGCTAGAAAGACTCTTGTATGCAAGTGACAATGTTCACCCCCACTCTGGATCCCTCTTTGCCAACTTTTACCTTAATAATACTTGCTGGACATTTAAACATCCGACACTTATCAGAGCCATGAAACATACATTGAATCGTAATTCATCGATCATATCATGCACACTACAATATTTAATCATTATTATTATATTATACTTAAAAGACAATACTTATATATTTGATAGTTGGTCAAAGTCATGCTTCATACTTTTAACAACATTTGATCAGAGCTCTCCATTATCATTAAACAGGTACATTAGATCATTGAACTGAATTATATATTATATTTAGACTTGATCTGAGCTCTACATCATACTTAGACGTCTCCTTAGACATACATGATAGATTTTATTTTATGGTCGAACAAAGCCATGTTTCATACTTTTAACAAAATTTGATCACCTTGAGCACAACATTGTACATTGATTCAGTCATGCATTCCTCTCCCTCATATGCCAAGAAAAATCATTTGAAAGCTGTTTTAGTGAAACTGCATGATCCTATCTGACATCTCCTCTACAGGTACTATCCCTCTCTACTTTAAGCGCTTCACTGGAATGTCCTCAGACTTTATTCTAATAAACAAGTTTGGGGAAATATTTTATATAAACTAATGGGTTTATCCTCAAGGAACATGCTCCAATGCTAAATGGTTGGCATTATCTTGAGTCGATTAATCTCCTGTAATGTCAGAACTGGTATTTGGGCTTCAACAAGGAAAAAAACAGACTTCTTTCCAAATAATAAGCGTTATTCTTGTCTAATTGGTTCATTAACTTTCATTTACGCACCTACAAAAATGTGAATAGAGGATTTTGACCATCTCAAGTCTATCCATCTCATGTCTCGTCATTTCAAGTTTATCTATCAAGAGTCTCTCCTTCTCAAGTCTGGCCATTTTATGTCCAGCCATTTCAAGTTTGACCACCTCAAGTCTACCCTCACAAGTCTAAGTCTACCCACCTCAAGTCTATCCACCTCAAGTCTACCCTCACAAGTCTACCCACCTCAAGTCTACCCTCACAAGTCTACCCATCTCAAGTCTACCCTTACAAATGTAGTCATCTCAAGTCTGATCATCTTAAGTCTGACTGCCTCTTGTCCGATCCTTTCAAGTCTGATCACCTCAAGTCACCTACATAGTCCGTATATCTCAAGTCCGATCACCTCAAGTCTAACCTACATAGTCCGTATATCTCAAGTCTGATCACCTCAAGTCTATCCTACATAGTCCGTATATCTCAAGTCTGATCACCTCAAGTCTAACCTACATAGTCCGTATATCTCAAGTCTGAGCATCACAAGTCTAACCATCACAAGTCTTGCCATCATAAGTCTTGCCATCTTGGGCCCTATCCATCTTTGGTCTGACCATATCAAGGCTCTTAATCTTAATGTTCCCCATCTCAAATTAAATCATCTCAAGTCCACCCCCACAAGTATTTCCATTTCAAGGCTGACCTTCACAAGTCTGTCCATCTCAAGTTTAGCCATCTTAATTCTATTCATCTTAAGTATGATCATCACAAGTCTGATCATCTTACGTCCAGTCATTTCGAGTCTGATCGTCTCAAGTCTGTTCATCTCAATCCGAACCATCTCGAGTTTTGTCATCTCAAGGCCCTACATCTTAAATCTGACAAACCTAAGGCTCTCTATCTTAAGGAACTGGGGTGTGGAGGGATTGGGGATGGGGGCAAGTCCGTTTTTCTTCTTTAATCTCTGTGAATTTTAGGGACATAAAACACTACTTTTTAAGTTGTATTCTTTCATAGAATTTGGAGAGGTCGTATGTGTTGACTGATAATGTATTGTTTAAGGCGGGTGAGGCCGTGGGCAAATGTAAGTAGTAAATATAGTAAAATATAAAACCGTTACAAATTATTAAGCTATTGGATATTTTTCATAATTATCTAAATTTAAACCTGGATATAATTAGTCTGTGTACATACATTTAAATTTGATAGAAACGGTGAACATTAAAGTAATTCATTTATATATATATGTATATAAATTTAAACTAGGTACTGATTGTGCGATTGGAGATTATAATTATAAACATGGTAGCACTCGATGTAGGTATAAATTTGGAGATTTTCTACTAGCCACAAAAAACAAGATATATTTTTCTGTTGACACCATCCTTTACCTAACATTTAAAAAAATCATTTGGGAACGGTTAATTTAGTCGATGGGGGGTTTCTCCCACTATTTTCACAGATAAAAAAAGGGGGAAGTAAGGGGTAGCTCAGGGTCATCCGATATCCGAGGCGATGGCAACGGTTAAAAAGTTAATTCATGCGTATGTGTGTTTATGAGATATGTGGCGTGGAAAACCGCTCTCTCGCGAAAAACAAACGAAACAAAAACAACAACAAAATAACACAATGATTTACGTAGCCACTGACTAAACAATTTTTAATGGCCGTTTATTTGCAAACATTTGAATTTAAAATCGTAGTGTCAGTGTTAAAAAAAAAAAAGGAAGAGGATATGAAAAATCATGGCTCAACCGAAGTATGTAAAAATTAAATGCTTTATTAAACATTTAAACCATAGAACGGTTATATTACTGACAATTTAATATAAACAACCAAATAATTGTTTTATGTTTTTAAAGTAAGATGGCAAACGCTTATCATTCCTATTTTGACAAAAATCGTTAATAGATTTTAATTTTATCACGAACACCTGCATTGGTGGGCATGAGGGCTAAGGCGTCAACCTCGTCTACTTTGGTTTGTCTGCGACGGAGAGGTCCGGTTTAGAATCCCGGTCGGGCGTAACGATGTATTTTTTTCCTAAATTCTTTACCAATATCCCACCTAGGAAATGTGGATGCATTTCCTCAAGTTTTATCTTCTTCATCCCAACAACATTAGTGTTAATATGCGTATAACACGGACGAATAGTGCGCGGTGAAACAACACACATATTTTATTACTAAATTTAAATTAAATAAAACATTTTATAGTGGAATTAAGTTATTTTGTTTAAAAATGGTGGGACAATCAAAATGGGAATAATTCTCAAGCCTATACAATGAGCAATAGTGGGCGCCTGCCTTTATACTTGCTTATGACAATTCTGCTTCTTAAAAATATATATAAATTCACCCAACCTGGATCCGAATTCGAACCACTTTGGCATCTGCAAAACTAGAAAATACCAGAACGAGGTCTTCGTTCTCATGGCTGCCAATTCGGGTTTATATAATATACCCCCCGAAACCCCCACCTACACACACACGTTGTTAATGATTTTTGAAATAACTATTTGCAAAAGACTTCCTGGTTGTTGTTGAACTCTTGGACCTGTCTCTGTCAGGTGAAGTTGTGACGTCAGACAGCCGCAGCCTCACTCACGTCACAAGGTTCATTAACAGCTTTTATAGTGGGCTTGAAGGTGGGATGACAGGGGGAGGGGGTATTTTTAACATCCGGCCCCCTATGGAAAACCTTGAATGACAGCAAAGGACAGAAGCTAAAGACTACATGTGTTATCGCGATACACCGAGCTTATAACTATAGTAAGACTATAATAGAAAGGATATTTTAGAGAGAAGAAACAATTGCGGACAATATTGATAGCTTTATTATTAATATTGTTTCATAGTTATTATTATTATCTATGAAAAGTGACAGTTATATTTCACAATACTTAACTAAATTTATGAAAATGTTTCAATGATTTTTATAAGTGTCAAAATAGTTCCTTCCTATCTAAATCAAACTGTAGTTTACCACTGTGACCATAAAAAATAGATAGAAAAAGTGAATATCACATTTTTGAGTAAGCTATGTTATTTTTTCAAAGTGATGTAAAAATTAGGTGGCTCTTTTAGGTTGTTTTACTTTATGTTTTTTCAATGGGATATTTAATTTTCACTTTCTAAATACAAATTATACTAGCATGAAGGTTACAGGGGAGAAAGGGGGAAAGTCTATGACAAAAAGTTGTCCACAGAATGCTGGAGTCAATTTCAACACAAAACACCTTTGGACTTACCTTAAGACTTAAATCCTGCACTAACATGCTTTAAAGTTTAAGGTGAAATTGACCCATGGTTGGCACACTAATTTAAAGGTCCAGGATTCGGATACCCCCTTATCAAATATATATATATATATATATATTTATTTTTCTAATTTAAACAAAATAGCCCGCGATCAAAAGTTCACATTAAATAATATCCAACTTAAGGTAAATTCAAAATGGTCGAATTACCCATTTCCTTGTATGTTTGATGTTTTATTTCTCATAGGAATATTGTATATTCTAAGTAAAGAGGCCAGTCTTAGCGACTCTACACGGATTCCGACCACTTTGCGATGCCAAGCGCGGCTTTGAAACGACTCAAACAATTATGATGGGTTTGTAGAATAAGGGGGTGAGTGATGTAAGAGGGGTGAAGAGGGCTACAAATTCCTCCTAGTACGAGTCAGCACTAAAATACGTCAATATCCTTGCTAACTTGCTTCTCGAGAAGCGTGATCTTGATTGTGTGATGGAAAAAACAAACACGTAGCACTTCTTCTCATATTTTTTTCCCACGTATGCTCTCAAGGTGCGGCCGAAAGAGTGCAAGTCTTTTTACAGTTTTTATATAATTGAATTTTTTTTGGCCAAAATAAATAAAATATTTT
Organism: Timema podura; assembly: GCA_033556935.1. Lineage (NCBI taxonomy): Eukaryota > Metazoa > Arthropoda > Insecta > Phasmatodea > Timematidae > Timema > Timema podura. The sequence continues at coordinate 71,749,168 of JAVRXN010000009.1, read as the reverse complement.
TCTAGTAGCAACATAGAGTTTCGTTTTCTGTACATACTAATATCAACAGATCTTGATTATCTGTCAAGGGTTTCCTGGAATTTCGTCAAAACTTTTTCTCTTTATTTAAAAAGTTTTGACAAAATTCCAGGACAGCCTTGACAGATATTCAAGATCTGTTGATATTAGCATGTGCAGAAAACTAAACTATAAGTTGCTACTGGATAAATATTTGATTTATTTTGGCCAGAAAAATGTAACGCTATAAAAAAACTGTAAAATTACTCGCGCTCCCTTCTGCCGCACCTTAACTCTCTCCTCCCCCCCCTTTTCACTCTCGCTCTCATGCTCCACATATCACTAACCGTCAAGACAATTCTTACATCTACACTAATGGAGCAGAGATGAAGGTAAAATTTAAATAAAATACCTCAGTGTTTGAGTGAAAAGAATAGTTTTGTGTTTTTTTTTATTGTCCAACGTCTCAAGTTCTGGGTTGATTAAAACACAAACTTTCCCACCAAGCTGATGATGACGACTCAGTCCGAGATTTTAGCCCCTCTAAGCTTCTGTCCCAAAGCACAGAACGCAATATTAATGCCTCAACATCGATTTCGAAATTTCCAAAAACCATGGCATATACTCAATGCAACGAACAAAGCTAGACTGACCCGCCTCGGTGGCGTAGTTGGCTAACGCGCTAGTCATGTTGAGCTCGACTGCCGAGGATGGGGAGATCGAGGTTCGAATCTCGGTCGGGTGAACTGTGGGCGGTTTTTCCTAAATGGTTTTCCACTCTCTCTCTCTCCACGCAAATGCGGGTTCACTTCCTCTAAATTCAACCTTCCCAATTCCTAATCCATTAGCGTAATTAGTACTTAAGCGTATAACCCGAATGGGTAGTAAGACGTGGTGCTAAATAATAATAATAATAATAATAATAATAATAATAATAATAATATAATAATATAATAATATAATAATAATAATAATAATAATAATAATAATAATAATAATAAAACGCTAGTCCGAAGTTAGTCCGCCGTGCGGACCGCGGGCGAAATATCTTGTCGTGGCAAGAGATGCATTAGACACACAAAGTCTCTCGACCATTTCGGCGCGCCGTTCACGGGCACGGCAGCCATCCCTAGGTCGAGATACGCCATCGCTACCACGACGGCCGTTCACGGCATTCTCGCCATGCCGTCACGTGTGAAATCTCTTATTTAAACCTGTGTAACTCTATAATCACGGTGCCATGCCAGCCACGGCGACAGCGAGAACCGTCACGCGTGAGAACCGCCTAAGTTGCCAAACTCACAATATACTAGATTGCCAGCAAGAGGGAGGTCAAGGTTCGAATATCTACTGGGTGAACCTTGAGGGTGGTTTTCCATATGTAAGTATTTATCTCTGTGGGTTTATCACCTCTTCTTCAAGCTAATGCGGACGCATTTCTTTTAAGCTAACCCTTAATCCCCAACCCCTTAGAATAAATAATTAATATCCTTGTTGTTGAACAAACCTATATAAAAAAACCTTTATTTCAGTTACGGTGCATTGATTGAGCGAGGTAGTAATTTTTACTAGGGTATTTAAAGGATATTATATTCTAAGCATAAATTATATCAGCCCATGACTTGCAAACTAACTTGATATAGAAAGCACAGCTAGAATTTCATGTCCAGATCTAGCGACTAACTTACTAACTGTCCAGGTTATACGCAAATATGATAATTACTCAAATGGGGTAGGAATTAGGAAGTAAGTATTTGAGAGGTATTTGCGTAGAAGAAAAGTGGGAAACTATTTAGAAAAAAAATCAGCCTCAGAAGATCAGAACGGGATTCGAACACCAATCTCCCTGTCATCAGTAGGCCAGTCTAACACGAGAGTGCTGCCTAAGACTATTCGGCTACCGAAGCGGGTTAGCGACGAACAACTATACAATTTATAAACATCTCTGTCAACTTCTAGAGGAGAAGTATAGTTGTTTTTCAAATATCCGATTTCTACGTTTTTTCTATTTCCAGTGGTAGTTACTCTAGGTAAATGTTTGATCACAAGAATAGTCAGAAACAAAGTGGTAAAGTCGGATACCCTCGCTCAGTTGGTGGTGAAATGTGGGGTTTACCTTTCACAGTGATGAATTAACGGCTGGGTTGATTTGGAAACTGCAAGTTAAATACCTCACATGAAAAAAAAAAAAGAAGGAAAGTGCAATGTGAATGCATAAGACTGGACCCCTTGGTTACCTATTCGGTGCCTAATCATTAAGATCCAATATGGGCTTTTTAAGGCTGCAACTGGCCTTTATGAACAAGTTTATAGGTTTTTGTAAAAAAAAAAGTTCTTTCTGAAAAAAAAAAACCTCAAAAATTCCAAGCCAACTTTGTTAGGGAACATTTCATAATATGTATTTGTTAAGTTTCATAAACAATTTTAAAATGTTTTTGTAAGTTTTAATACCTCATTATAAATATCTTTAATAGTCTACATATATTTCTACAATCAAGAAAATATTAGTAGAAATCAGCAAAATAGTAGCCACATTTTAAAATAAATTCAAGACATTTAAAAAATTGTGGGGGCAGCCTTAAAAGTGGTATGTCCTGACTTAAACGAATCTAATTATATACAAGCTATATAGTTCTGGATTTACACCACAAATCAATGGTGTGCGAAATCCAATTCTTTTATTCGAAGAAAAGCCGAAACGAATATATAAGATATTACCATAGTCGTATTGAAGTTCGAATATGTAGAATGTACTGTAATAAATATGAATTAATTCAGCTGTGGAAAGGAGACAAAAACATTGGAAAAGTTCAATTATACAAACAGGTGTCCCATTTGACCTTGTTTTCTAGTTACAACCAAGTGATTCCACTAAACTGTTTATATACCATGCTCGATATCTCTCGACTTGTTGACTAGGTATATTTTTTTTAGCACCTAGTCCAATGCGAGAGTAGCACCTTAAACCATGCGGCCACCGAAGTGGGTCCTACGTATGTTCTATGGGTTATTTTGAGCACCTAGTATTTTTGAAAGAGAGTGGCATTCCACATCATGACGACTGCAGGTTGCCATTAAGGCCGAAGGGGGCCATTTTGAATAATTCCTACAATATATCATATTCTGAAAATTGAAAAATGACACCTGGACACGGGTTCGATTCCCGTGTCCAGGTGTCATTTTTCAATTTTCAGAATATGATATATATATGGAGTAATTCCCACTAATAAGCATAAATAATAGCTCTGGCTATTATTATTATTATTATTATTAGCACCGCGTCCTACTACCCGTTCGGGTTATACGCACTTACGCTAATGTGTAATGGTAGGGTGATTGTGAGATGAAATGGAGGACCTACAGTTTAACGTGGAATCCGAACCACGGTGGAGGCCTGGCATTCCTCACATTCACAAGTTGTGATTAATACACGTCTTGTCAGAGGTGAAGGAAGGGTTTGGCAATCAGATCTCTGGCTATTAATTCTTAATTCCTACAATGTTAAGAAGTTCCACATTAAATACATGACTATAGCTTGGAAATAAGGTAAAATTGGGACATGATAATATTAACTATTTAGTTTTTTCAATTTTTTTTTGTGTCTCCTTCTCACTGCTCCCACATGTTAAGGTACACTACGTTTATTTAAATGTTTAATGTTGAAAAATAAATTATATTTTGAATATTTATATAGCTTAGGACAACAAAATTTAAAATATATATTTAACATATAACAGTACAGGCATAGAGTGACACAAACTGAACATTCAAGTGTGTATTTAACGGTATATAATATTTTTATCGGTGAAATCTTCGTAAATGTCAGAGCTTTTTTTTTAGGCAGCGCTCACCTATATATATATATATATGAGGATATATATATATATGAGGATTTATATATATATATAAATCCTCATTTTATCAGATTAAAAAAATGGGCAGGATATAACATTTACAGAAGCCCAAACCCCCTCCATCTCCAACAAATAAGAGACGTCCAAGACGGAAATGACCAAGCTAAACAAACCCGGTTCGCGGTAACCGGAACAGAAAGCAAATAAGTAATGTAATGGAGGCGACAGTGGTGAGACATTCGTTACTCTGACAGCGTCGTTTTTTGTTTTCAGGAGGCGGGGGAGAAAGCGTGCGGCCATGGTTACCCATCAACCTCAGCCACAGCGCGAGAACCCAACCGTCGCTACTTTATCTCAGAGAGAGTATGTGTTAGAGAAAGAAACATATTGATACTTGGTCCCACTTATATTTTCGGGAGAAAAGTGTAGATACTTTGCTCAAATCTATTATTGAAAGAAAAGTATTGATACTTAACTCACTTGTATTATCTGAAGAAAAGTGTCAATACTTTATTCAATTTTGTATTATGTGTTGATACGTTGCTCAGTTATACTATCAGAAGAAAAGTAAAAATAATTTACTTTTTGGTATTTTAGTATACATATGTTACATTACGTTACGTTTCGTTACGTTTCTTTCAATAGTATAATTGAGCAAAGTCGATACTTTTATTTTAAAAATACAATTATCTTTACTTTTCTACCGATAGCAGAATCGAGAAAAGTATCGATACTTTTCTTCCGACTATACAAATGGGAAAAGTATCGATAGTTTTCGTTTGATAATACAAATGATTAAAGTATCGATACTTTTCTTTCGAAAATACAAATGAGTAAAGAATCGATACTTTTCTTCCAATAATAGAATTGAGCAACATATCGACACTTTTCTTCAGCTAATATAAAACAGAGAAAAAAATAAATATATATATAGTTACATCGTATAATATATATATTAATCGTATAATATATATATTTAATCGTATAATATATATATTATATCGTATAATATTTTTATATCGTATAATATATATTTATATCGTATAATATATATATTTATATCATATAAGTATCGACACTTTTATTCCGCTAATATAAAAGTGAGAAAAGTATATGTATATATATATATATAGCTACTTTTCTCAGTTTTATATTAGCGGAAGAAAAGTGTCAATACGTTGCTCAATTCTATTATCGGAAGAAAAGTGTCGATTATTTACTCAATTGTATTTTCGAAAGAAAAGTATCGATACTTTAATCATTTGTATTATCAAACGAAAACTATCGATACTTTTCTCCATTTTTATAGTCGGAAGAAAAGTATCGATACTTTTCTCGATTCTGCTATCGGAAGAAAAGTAAAGATAATATACTCATTTGTATTTTAAAAATAAAACTATAGATACTTTGCTCAATTCTACTATCGAAAGATAAGTATCGCTACTGTACTCATTTCAAAAATCTAAGACAAATTTCGCAACATTGGTTCGACGATGTTGACAGTATTCTTATCCCAGCACATCACCTTCCGACATAAGTGAAAGCGAGGAGATTTGGCACCAGCTAAGAGAGATATCGAAGATGAAGCTTTTCTACATAAGAATGAACTTTCCCCAGAGGTGATATTCAGTGTAGTCTTGTCTGATTTCAGGTGATGTGAGGTCTGGGTTCAAATCCCAGCCGGGTGTACCAAGGTAGTTTTTCCTAAATAGCTATCACTCTTTCTACACAAATGCAGGTAGATTTTCTATAAAGAAAAAGCTGGGTTTACTGTCGGCCTATTAGTTTTAAGTTCATTTGCAAGTAAAGAACTGATATAAGCCTAATTTCCATATTTTGAAAGTTTACTCTAAATACGTAAATATAAAAAAATTGTATTAGCTTGTAAGAGATATTTTTTTAAACAAATTTTGGCTACATCTGTGAGAATTAACTCCACATGACATGTTAAAAGTCACATGGCCTGGTTTATGAATACAAGAAAATAGATCTAATAGCTTACAAGGGCTAAAAATGAGCCAACGGGACTGTATTTATTGATTTATTTTAAAACGGTTAGAATTTGCATGAGTTTCAAACAATATATTATTATTATTATTATTATTATATTATATACAGATGCAATAGCAAAAGTGAAGTTACTATCACCTAGAACCGTAGGTCTACTACTTGGCTATTTCCACCCATAAACTCTAAATTTATAGCTTAACATTTATTTTCAGTCTTAATCTCCATTATTATACCCACATATTTATTTCCATTTCTAGACTCTATTAATAATGATTATAGCGATGAGTTTATTTATATTCCTAAACTTTATTATTATAGCTCCACGTGAATTTATATATTAACATAACCACACGTTTATTTCAATTCCTAGTCTTTATTATTTTAACTCAACTATATTATGATAAAAACAAGTTTATTTTAATTTCTAACCTTCATCCAACCATTTAATTCCTTTATTTTTATAACTGCTAAGAGAAATTGCATATTAAATCCTAGAATAAAATTTATTTTTAAAGAAAAAAAAAGCTCTCCCCATTCGACGAGATTCATCCTTAGGAGCCTCTTGCTAAGTCCCATCAACCCACAATCTGTTTGAAAAGAAAGTGGAGAGTGGAATATTACAAACTGCCCATTCCCTTCAGACCATGTCGCCACCCTACCAACGACAAGGAGAAAGGATGGAACACAAAGAGAAGTGAGCTACCATTGTAATTTATTATATCCACACACACACGCGCACGTACACATACACACACACATGAACTTTTTTTTACATAAAGGTAGCAAATTGTTTTCCAAGTAATAATGAGCCTCCTCCGAGAAGATCAAAGCTCCGATCCGGTGTACACACACAAATCCCCACCCACAGCTCCACTATTTTACCTCTAGAACCCAGGCAGCGTGGGTTCAATCCTCACCCCCTACATGCCCCAGAATTTGTGAACCTTCGTCATTATTAAAAACGTTAACCTAGATACGTTTAAATAGCTTTTTATAACAAAGAAGACAAATTTTGGTTCGAGGTGGCTTACGGTTAAAATTTTGTGTGTTTAAAAAAATAATTGTGTAGGTATATGACGTCCACGTTCTAAAGACACAGCTTGTATAACCATCATGACGTAAAAACTAATTAAATCTAAGGCATAGACCAAGATACACCTGAACAACAACCTCCAGGTTAAAATGGCTACGTTCCGTGGTAGAGCTCGAGTCCTTCAACACGGGTGTTTCTAGGTACCATCAAGGGGCATTTAAAAAAAAAAAGAGAGAGAGCTAATCTTAAACATGGTTTCAATAAAGAGAGGATATAAATATCCATCTCAAGTCAATCGGCTGGCCGACACAAATCATGAGTCATGTAGCCACCCAGTCCCCTATTCACATAATTCTACCTCACAAAGAGCTTAAGCAGACTGCCCATTACGATTACAATGGTCCTTTTATGATGAACATGTTAAAAGGGTGTCGTTTAATAAAAGCACATTTGAAAGTGCTTTTACCACTGACCATTGACACTAGCAAACCTAAGTGTTGATGGACTCAACCTGGCTCAAGGAACACAGCGAAACATTCGTAAGGCTGAGTATTGGGTGTATCCTTGACTGTGACGGGGAAGTAATTCTCGAACCGCATCCACACTATGCTGAGGGCATGGTCAATGCGGAACTACGGCTTTGTTGGTGACGCTTGTGTTGCCCTGTGCTGGCGGCGGCCTAAAAACGTGCCACCGCGAGGCCGGTGGGACGCCATCAGGAAACCGACGTTTATCGGTCCAGTTCAAAGGAAGCCATGCTGGTCCACGTAGTGTGTACGTGCCACGCTTGTCATTCGGCAACTTATGCGCAGCCTCCACTGATTTAGTTGTCCTTTGTCCTTCAACCCGTGAACATGGAGTTGTCGAATGAAAAAGTTAGTGATTTAATTGAGTTATATACTGCTCCACCTGTTTTGTGTGATTGTAAGCTGAAGGGATATAAAAACCGTAATAATAATCACGGCGCGCCGATTGAAATTGCAGTGAGTTTGGGTGTTGTAAAGGAAGAGATTACCAGAAAAATTTAAAATTTGACTAGCCATTTTTTACGTGAATTAAAAAAAGAAAAAGACAGCTTGAAGTCGGATGCATATTGTATGACAATCCTTGTGTGGACGAAGAACACTTTCAGCGGCCTTGCCAGCGGTAGAGCGCGGCATAGTGTGGACGCGGCTTGATACTAAATACTCCCAAGCACAAAACCCGGCAGAGTCAGGGAATTTTCTTTATCGTTCACAGAAAATTGGTATATTTCTTTGGTTATCTATGGAAGCAAAATCTTAATAATTACACCCTATTAAAATCATGTTTTGATTTAAGTCGGCTATTTCACGCATCTGGTGCCTATTTATTTAAGGGTTCACTTCACGACCAATTAACTAGGAAAATTAACACACGATCACGCCCGAACCAGGCAACTTAACATGGTGCGGTTTTTTGAATTCTCAGCGGGATTAGGTTTAGTTCAATAGTTTCTTAATTCCAAAATAATTAGTTTTAATGTTGCTGTAATTTTTAAACTGTAATAAAATGGTTTCACTGGTCTAAATTTCACTTTAAAAAAAGAGAGAAAAAAAAAAGAGAATTAAAAAAACCACACCACGATATGAAGCCTGGTTCGAACTTTATTATACGCCCAAGTTGGAGGGAGTGTGTTCACGAAAGCTTTGAATTATTTTTAGACCTGCCTCAGCGGACGCATGGTCTAAGACTCCTCTGGTGTAAGACTAGATTGCCGATGACAGGGAGCTCGGGGTTCGAATACCGGTCGGGTGTAATGGGTTTTCAAAATGGTTTTCCACTTTCATTCCAAGCAAATGCGGGTACATTTCCTCTAAATTCAATTTTCCTCACCCCTAATTCATTAGCGTGATTAGTACATATTCGTATAACCATAAGAGGTAGCAAGACGCAGTGCTAAGAAAATATATAGTATTCATTAATAGCATTTTTTTGGTAGGGAAACCACTTGTACTCTTTAATGAACTAAAAAAACTTTTGTTCATAAAAAAATAAAAATTAAGGAACTTTCATAACATTTTCATTACTATAAAACAACTTCAACATTCATTTAGGTCTATTGAGGTTTTACTTAAAACTTATTAACACTTAAATAAATATGATTTTATAGCAATGGAAATATTAAAGAGGGTGCCTAAAAATATTTATTTTATATCAAAAGTATGTTAATCTAAAGATAACAAATGGTTGTTAAAAACAATAACTATAAACTCGTTTTAACAGATTCAAGGGCCCAAGAAACCCGGATGAAAGGGCGAAAGCAGTTCTAAAATTGTCTCGCAAGACACGAGGTTAGAAGACAGTTGGCTGACAGGACTTGAGGAACGCAGTAAACAGGAACGACGCCAACGATTGTCCCCTCCTTTTACCTCCCCCACCCTTTTTTTTCTCGCAACGGTGTTTGCCCTGCGATGACGTCAGGCCGATAAGCGCAGAAACACTTCGTTACCCCCAGCGACACGCATCAGAGGAGGTGGTAACACTTGCGTCATTATGTGCTTTATTACTATTTAGATACATAACGTGTCATTTATAAAGACAGGATTATGTCGGCACACAACTTACTAACAAACTTAACATATCCCGCATCAGTGGGAACGTGAGATACGGCGTCAAGCTAGTCTCGTACGGTTTTCCTGTGAAGGGGAGGTCGATGTTCGAACCGTGGCCGGATAAACTAAGTTTTTTCTAAACGGTTTTCTACTCTACACTCACGCTAATGATGTTATATTTCTTCTTAACTCTACCTTATTAAGAACACCCAACCCTGGGAACGTTATATCCGTGTAACAATTAAACCTATTAAGAAATAATATAATCTTTTAGTCATCACAGGGAACCAAGGTCTTCTACACGTTTAGTTTAGTCTTATAACTGAAAAATAATCTCGTTTAAAACTAATTCTATATTTTTAATAGACTGAAGTATTTTTTATGAACAGTATTTAAAAAGTGCCGTAACAAATCAAATAGTAAAAATAAACAAAGCTTTGTGCTAGACATTCGGATAAATGAATTGGCAGTTTCTTCTACAGATATGTGTACATTTAAATTTAAAATACAACGCTTAAAATAAGTTCCGCCAAGTCACCAACTCTTTTGGAAATGTTAATTTTTTTCGACCAAGTTTTTCCCCCCAAGAATTCTGGTTGATATCAACCGCTACTTCACTATTACACTGGATTACAAACCACAAGTACCCTCAACTATAAGTCTACAGAAAATGAATGAGAACATCCCCTCCCCCACCACATTAAAAAAAACTTTGGAGTGTGAAATATAGCAGCTATGACTTACGCCTAGCTCTCAGCCACGTCAGAAACTTAAGTGCTACGAATTTCTCCCCTAAAATTTTGATGTCTCTGCCTTGTCGCACAATTTATTGTCTCAAACTTGTCCCACACCCTTTCAAGGGAACATTCCACGTCTAGAAATCCGAGCTTAGTCTGTTTACGTTCCCCTGCGAGTTCCTCTCTCTAGACTCGACTACAAGGTCCTCCGACGAGGAGGCGGCGACTTAGGTCCACACTTGTCCGTCGGTAAAAAAAGGGAAGCTTCCAAATATGACGTCACCACCCACGCCGGAAAGCGCTCGTGTTTGTAAACACTCTCGAACCACCTTCAAGGACGATGCAACGTCCCACCGCTTACTCTGGGGAGTTATATGGCAAGCTTGCTTCTATTATAAGACGCTCGTTGACGGATTGGATACATAAAAGTGCTGTCGTGACTAGGTATATGGTATCGATAGAAAAGTGTCGATTACAATAGGTAACGTTTATGAAAGAATAGCTAGAAAATTGTATCCAAATATCATGGTTTTTAGTGCTTTTATGTATGCAAATGTTGGATGATTTTTTCTGTTTTCACATCTTATATACAAATAATTGCTATATTTATTTTTTAACAATAAATACAATTTTTGTGTTAGGACAGAATTATTCCTACAGCGTATATTTAATTAAATAATAGGTGACCTGGTGGTCTAGAGGTAAGGTGTCAGACTTCTGTGCTGAGGGTCCGGGGTTCAAACCTCGGTCCCGGCACAGATTTATCTGATTGCCGAACCCTTCCTTCACCTCTGACAAGACGTGTATTAATCACAACTTGTGAATGTGAGGAATGCCAGGCCTCCACCGTGGTTCGGATTCCACGTTAAACTGTAGGTCTTCCATTTCATCTCGCAATCACCCTACCATTACACATTAGCGTAAGTGCGGATAACCCGAACGGGTAGTAAGACGCGGTGCTAATAATAATAATTAAATAATGTTATAATACACTTCATTTGCTATGTAAAGATTACCTTTAATGGTTCCACCTTGGTGTAGCTTTTATAAAAGGAGTAAAGTAATAATAATAATAATAATAATAAATTATTATTATTATTATAAGTAATAATAATAATAATTATTATTATTATTATTACTTAATAAGTAATAATAATAATAATTATTACTTAGCACCGCGTCTTACTACCCGTTTTGGTTATACGCCTAAGTACTAATTATGATAATGGGTTAGGAATTGAGAAGGTCATATAGGAAGTGCACACGCATTTGCGTGAAGGGAGAGGGGAAACCCCCCCCCCCCCAGTTCACCCGGAAGTCTAGCTCAACACTAAACTTTCGCGTTAGCTAACTACGTCACCGAGGCGGGTAATCGAGGTATTGTTTAATCATAAAAGGTAGGACTGGATACCTTTCCGAGTAAACGGAGTTTGGGGTTATAGTTATTTGTTTTTTACATGCTTTTATTGACAATGTGTTGGCGGTATTTAATAACTGGTTTTAAATTTTTTTCCCCCGCACGAAAATGCAGGTAGATTTCTTCTAAATTCTAATTTTCTCATCCCAATCCTCATCGTTGTGATTAAATGACGACCTTATAATAAGACACGGTGAAAAAAACCCACCTTATTACGACAATGGATTTTATCCAAATCCATAACTCTTATTGACCTTTTAACGGAGTGATATCTCTACAAGCGACCTTACGGCTGAGAGTATAGGCCGATTTCCATCATACCAAACACCCCCGTTTCCCCCAAAACTCAACCTTTATCCATTAGAACAACCCACAGAAAACACAGATATTTGTCAAGCAAGAAGAGAATGTCACGATGTAATCAGTTACCGTCAGAAATAATGGTCCTGCCTACAATACATTATTAAATACATGATAGCAGAACAGTGTCGATTTACAAACAAACAGCCTGTACCCTTGGCTATGTGGTTGGGGACGGGAGGTTTGAATACATCTTCAGAGGAGCTTGGTTCAATCCTGGGTGGTGAATAGCCATTTAGTATTTGTAGAGGAGTTCGGGTTGCAAAAACATGGCTATTTATATATTTTAACGATACTGGTGAGATGAAGAAGGTAAGTATGAGGAAATGCATCCACATTAGCGTGGATATGAAAAGGGTAGATCAGAGGTCCATATTAGAGAAGATATTAAATAAGAAAATAACAGTTGTGGACTATTTGTCGAAAACCAAACCCAGTGCAGTAGAAATGTGAATGTTAACTTCTTTACCACCGACAGTACAGTAGGTATATTACAAGTCTGACACCCTTTCTCAAGTGGCCTCCAGCGTGGGTGTCAGATGTTATTTAAGGTACAGGTATTGTTTCTAAGACCTTGATTTTCAATACAATTTCAATAGAGAAACACTAAACTAATATTGAAAGACTGCTTTAAAAATTAATTCCCATTGGTCGGTGGTATACTGCAGTGTTCAACCCTTCTCTATAGAGAAGGCGTTGTGAGACAAAGAATAGATAAAGTAAGTCACTAGGGATCTTTATTTGGCCCACACTCAAATATGCAAAGCCAAAGTACACGAACCTAGCTGTGTTAACTATCAGTAAACTAATAATGTATTCAACTATTCACGTTTAGGGAGTTAAGGGTTTTCTTAATGTAAATGCATAAATAATGACATGAAGTTGACACTGGCCCGAAGGCCGTTTTATTATCAGAGATAATGATCAAAAGGTTGACAATATTATGTTTATTGATTGCGGACAATGCGCAATAGCAAATAATCCAACAATATTTACTTAAGTAAAAAAAATATAATATAAGGTTACAGAGTACTAAACGCATTTATCTAGATTAAAGAACATTAATAATAAGTTAACAGAACCAATTCAAAAGTAAACAAGGTTAATTATTGCGAACAATAATCAAACCGAAATGAAAGCTGGAATACATCCTATCGTCTAAACAACATGGCTAAGCCATTCAAAAGATACCTATAAATATCTGAAATTAAGTTTGTTAGAAAGTCTATACATATCATCTCTCATAACTTATACATATCAACTAATATATTTTTGCTCATAGCCATACACCTGGCTACAATATTTACAAGTAAAGTCATTATTCTCATCTAACAACCCGTGAGGTGGGTTAGCCTACATACCAAAAAGCTTAATATCTAACTTATTTATTTAGTTCATAATAAAATATGAACATATTAAAATCATTTACCGAATTTACCACTCAAGTGGAAATTGAAAATATGATACGAAACCATATTAGTTTCATCTAGACAAACTACAACTGTAAGAATATAGCCAAACAAAATATAGTGTAAGATATCGCACAGAAATTAAATTACATAATTTGACTTGCGAATACTACAACTGGACCTGAATTAAAAGGCATAAGACCAAAACATAGTTGTATTCAAAAAAATCTAATTATCAAGGAAATCAGATTTAGTAAAACAATTAATGAATAAATATGCCGAAGTATTATCAAATTTGATCCCTACATAATTTATTAAGAGTTTAATAGTTTCCCAGTTTTAAAATGAAAAAATATAAAAAAACTTTTCCAAAATAATGCACAGTTACATGTTGTAAGTTCCTAAACCCTAATTGCATCAAAGAATAATCGTTCCGTTCTGGGTACCAACTTATATTTCATTTAGAACAGTGGGGGAAAATGATAGGGATGTATTTCATGACCGATGAAGTCATCATTAGCTATTCAGAAACAGCCCTCCCATCGACGCCTGCGCACAACGACGAAAGTAAGACGTTGAGGGGGTAGGGAGACACACGTGATAGCACTTGGCGCTTATTTACACAAGTTTTAGCGCCTGCGCAGCGTCCTCAGCTCGAGGATAAGCGAACGGGATCACATGGCATTCCGAGTCTTCTTTCTAGTTTTCTCGCCAACTTGAATGCTAAACAGTGTTCTGTGTTGACGTGCGTGGAGGACCCAAGGCGCTGATTTCCCAGTAAAATAAGGAAAGTGTGTATACACCTTTTTTAGGTGGTGGAGGTTGGTGGCGAAGATAGTTTGTAGCTACGGTACAGTGTGATATTTCACTACTATTTTAATACATTTTAACCTCCTTTAACAATTAAATTTACTAACAATAAATCGTTTAAAGGTCAACCTTCCACAGGGTAACAATATCAAATTACTAATAATGGATCCACTAATGGTTTCGGCAACTCACCTTCTAACGCCAATAAAATGTGTCTCAAAGGATTTTTTGTCTCATATTTTAAACATATTTATATAAGAGCCGCACTCAGGCGAAAAATCGCCTTTGTCAACTTTCTGGCTTGCCCAAGTCTTTAACTTGAGAACGAAATCAGAAGCTGTTTCTCGAATTTGCCAAACCCTACAGCGCTAGCGCCGCCAGAGACGTCCGGCGCCGTCCGCAAGCATTAGGAACAATTCCGGGAGTAATCAAGAGTCAACACAAGAAACATCTTAACGAAGAAGTAGAGACGGCGTGCCCTGTTTTCTCGTTAATATCACGTATTCTTAAAAGCTTCCAATAAAATCACTTTACTTACTGACGGTTCAAGGCGAGCTAGGAGATTGGTTATAACATCTGAGTACAGCCCAATGGGTCAAGGTTCAAATACTCAAGCGGATATTGTGGGATGTTCTCTGCCCTAAGCCCCCTTTACCCCTCCAAAACAAAAAATAGGTTTTTGATCCTCTCCTTTAGAGTTTAGACGAATAGTTATGCACTTCTTTAAAACTTACCCATCTCCTCGTGTTTGTTTCTTTAAGTTAGAGTGTTTGCTGATAGCCAGTATTGGCACTATAGACATGATGGATTTAATAGCCAAGCTATTATAATTGTTAACTATGGTTATAGCCGCATCTAAATAGCATATTCTCTAAATTGAAAAATGTACTTGGACACGGGAACTGAGCCCGGGACCTTTGGCTTAGTACGCTAATACTCTAACCACTGAGATATCCAAGAGTCAATCATATGTGGCCAACGATTTCCACACGTCCATTATAGATTCTGCCTTAAAATACGAGTGATGAATGACCCTGGGCACAGGACGATTTCTGGATAGCTCAGTGGTAAGAGCATTGGAATACTAAGCGAAAGGTACCGGGTTCCCGATTACTATGTCTAGGTGTATTTTTTCAATTTAAAGAATAAAATACGAAATCTTAATGGTAAATTAAAGGTTAGTTTATCATTTCTGGATATAGCTAAGGTAGACAAGGTATAATTTATGTTTAACTTTTTCTAAATGGTGCTTATCTGCAAAGTAGCCCTTAGAGGGCTACAGGGTAGAGCAGTGGAGACGTTGCATCCGCATTATTAATTATTAAGTGGGTTTATATTTTTTTTAAATATTGTTTTCACCATAGCGTAGGTGAAGGCTCTGACCAGTTAAAAAGTATAAATTTATGTTTAAACTGTTTTTAGAAAATTTGTGTTAGCTTACATAAAACCATATTATATATAATAAAGATCCCACATTCTCTTAACATTTTCTGTTGTGATCCTATCAAAATGACTTTATTTGATAGGTGAAGGATACAACTAGGTTTCTAACCTTTTGCTTTAATCTTAGAATTATAAATTTTCCCGTAAATCATCAATTAGTGTTTTTTTCAGCTTGTAGCCTGGGCCAGTTTTTATTCAGGCCATATATTTTCCACTACCGGCTTGCTAGGCCTGTCGTAGCTTCAAATGCCTTATCTATCTTAATACTGGGACAGGCACAACATTCAGTCCCCATCCGTCAATTTATCAATGTGAGAGGGTAAACCAATATTTTCATCAATGATAAATTTTCGGCCATGTCGGAAATTAAACCCGGGACCCTTAATGTAGTAGGCAGACACGCTACCGACTGAGCAAAGCTGCTTGACTATTAAATCATCTATATATTAAAAAAACAACCTTTCAACTCAAAATGTGAACTTTATGACTCGTAAGAAATATGCCGATAGTAATTTTCGCCTTCATTTGGTAGAAAACAATATTTAAAAATATCAAATAACTTCTTAAATAATCCGGAATTTCCAAACGTTTGAAACGCATTTAAATGCTTTACCATACAGCGTTCTTAACAGGAGATGGTTGAACTAGACTTTACGACACTAATACTTGATTATTTAAACAATAAAATAGATTGTCCATGCGAACGGGTGTTAATAATTAATTCAGCCACGTTCGAGCGCATCTGGTTTGCTAAATGTTTTATTTTATTAAATTTATTAAATAAGTTATTTAGTGACAAAATCTTTAGGGTGATATTTTTATGTAAAAAACCTTTCAAGGGAATATATTAATATGAAAAACATCTTTTTTGGGGCTAGAATAGTACGTTACATATAAAATAATCTCCTTGATTTTAGATGGATATGTTAAAAATGACAAAAACTCCTTGGAACTAGGTAAACATACTAAATATGTCTACATTTATTTAAACTTATAAACAACTAACTGCAGAAGAGTTTTCTAAGTCAGTGTTTTGTATAAAAATAAAAATGATTACATAAATTAAATAAAACTGACATATTTGTTTGTCTTTTTTTATATCAAATACGCCAATTTTCCTACATAAGTGATGTGTATGTGCATAAATGATCGCGAATTACTACCAGTATATAAAATCTAAAAGATTTCAAAGTTGAGGTAGTTCCCGCCAAAAATAGTAGATGACAGCACTGTATACCCGTGCATTATCGTGCATCATTCAATAATTCACAAGTTTTAAACTACGCCGCTTTCTGTCCATGTATATCACGAGCTTAGCAACTCAGACTACTAATGTCACTCTAATATTACGTCGCCAGGAATGATATTCCAAGATTCCAACTGGATACCTCTTTTGGCCTAACCTCCAGCTGCGCATGCACATCAATGAAGGAGGTGGTGTGTCATTGATGCTATTTAATGGATATTGATAGAATCTATCAAAAATAACAGCTGCACATCACAATCATGAAATGACGTATGAATATGTGAAAATATATCTAGGAGCTTTTATAGCTGCCGGAGACTTTTCCCACGAATGTTAACTAATAGAGAGATAACACCTTCCTTCAACCATTCATCTCACATCCGGAACAAATAAGAAAAAGTAGCGAAATAAAAACAAATATTGGCATGTATGTTTTATTTTAATTCAGATTTTATGCCGGGTCCGGGCAATATATAGTGGGTTACTATCCTCCAACCAAGCGAATGCCACCGAGTTATTTAAAACAATAAGTTATGCTTCTTCTGATCCTTTAGGCTGAATAGCATAGGCTGCTGAAACCCGGTATTGGAACTTGAAGTTAAAAAACAAGTGTGGTAAATAATTAAGGACGTGTAATTGAGTGGTGATAAGGCGTTAGACTCGTATTGCACAAGGTAACCATCGAGATGGAGGTCTAGATTCAAGTTCCCACCAAGTGCACTGAGGGCGGGGTTTCCACACATGATTAACCACTGTAGTTTTAACATCCTCGCTCCACGTTAATGCATGAGCACTTCTTTTAACTATTCACCTAATTCTTACTCCTTGGATTAATCCCGTGACCCACACCGGTGGTCGCAAGGTCCAATGCGTTATTTTTGTGTTACGGTGGAGGTGAGATAAGATTTTTTAATCCATATCGGGTGTAGTGAGGATAGTTTCTCAACCTACCTACACGCAAGTGCGGATACATTTCCTATTCAACTCTGCCTTCATCTTTATTTCGTTACAGTGATTAGTGTATATGTAGCCTATAACCTGGAAGAGGTGGAAAAAAAAAGAGGAAATTATTACATTGTAGAATAAAATAAATATTCATATAATATAATATAACAAAAATTAGGACATGAAAATCATATTAAAAAAATACGATGTGTGTGAGTTAACATTGTTGAACCAAAACCGAGAAACTTAGAAAACAGCACATTGTATAATATGTAATAAACGAATATTGAGGGTACTCGAACGATTTTTTTAAAAACTTTATATAAAATATATTATGAACCTGAAGCCTTAAGGTGAGGGTGTAGGAAACGTGAGAGAAGGTAGATGATTTTGCAGTTTTTATATCAAAATAACTCAAATATATCTCCAGTACAAACATAAAATTTTATTTTATTTACATGGCGACCTTAAACAGTTCATGAATATCTGTCAAGGGTGTCCTGGAATTTAAAATGTTTATCATTCACTGCTGCTATGCTCATGAAAGATATTTAACAACTGTTGATATCACTATGTGAAGAAAATGAAACTGTTTGTACTGAAGCAATATTTGATTTATTTTGGCAAAAAAAAAAAGTTTTTCTATAAAAACTGCAAAATCACTTACCTTTTCACGCGTTCCCTACATTCCCACCTTAGCACGCGTTTGCACATTTTTGTGACATTAAAAAGATATACAATATCTGCTACCAAAATATATTTTGAAGATATTAGCAGCGATTCGTTTCCTACCAAAATGTATCACCAAGAAGAAATTGCAACCGTAAATCTAAAAAGAAATTTCACAAGACAAATAACTTCAGCCGGGCAAATACCAGTACTTGCAGCTCGTTTAGGAATAAAAATAAACTTTTATATACATCAATCTCGTATACAAATTTCATCAACTCAAACATTTCGATGCTAAGCCCGATTCAAGCCAGATTACGTTAACTTATATTAGAACTAATAATTAAGCCCATAATATTAAATACTACAAAATTATATTAGTGGTAAAGCTACAGTGACCTTTATTACTAAATATATTATGTATTAAATTTGTATAGAGGTGTGCGAAGAATAGATTTGTCTTTGAAATAAAATACTAGCTTCAATTTAACTTTTTTTTAAAAAAGGCTTCTATAGTTACAAAGCTTTGCCAATAATATATTGACATCTAAAATACTCAATTTATGTTAAATTATTACCACTTAGAGCTGTTAAGTAATTAATTACTTACTCTATGACATTAGGAACTCAAAAGTTCATTACCGCACTTACAAAAGAACGCCACCTATTCCTATTTCTATCTAGCTCTATTCAGTTCATCTCATTACCCCTTATCTCTTTCATGTTCATTCTAATGTTATACTTCCATTTGATTTTAAGTTTGTTACTTACATTCAAAATTGCTGACCTGGTGGTCTAGGGGTAAGGTGTCAGACTTCTTTGCTAGTGGTCCGGGGTTCAATCCTCGGTCCCGGCACAGATTTATCTTATTGCCAAACCCTTCCTTCACCTCTGACAAGACGTGTATTAATCACAAATTGTGAATGTGAGGAATGCCAGGCCTCCACCGTGGTTAGGATCCCACATTAAACTGTAGGTCCTCCATTTCATCTCACAATCACCCTACCATTGCACATTAGCGTAAGTGCGTATAACCCAAACGGGTAGTAAGACGCGGTGCTAATAATAATAATAATAATAATAATAATAATAATAATACATTCAAAATTAATATTAATATGAACAAATGTAAAGTAGATTAATTTCATGTTATGATAATTATTCTATCATATTAGAATCATCTATTACAAACACCTGTGCTATCATACATTTTCAAAGTTATTTTAGTGCATACAGTTGTATAAATAGGTCTGATATATATTTTACATGAAAAAACAGTTAAGTGGATCCGCCTCTCGCAAGAAACGATGAGGCGCCGTGAGATAGAAGGCGCTGTCAATTTACATTGCGCCTACGTCACGCAGGTTGCATAAACAGTGAATAGGCGTAGCCGGTACATCAATCGACTAGGACAGCACTTATTTTTATAGGGACCCCACTTTCAACCACTAGCATTGATTGAACGTCGCTCAAATTTGGCTCTGTAAAAATATATTTTATTTGGTTTATTAATCAAAAAGTTATCAAAAGCTTCCAAAAATACTTTATTATGGATTACTGTGTAATCTATCTTTATATCATTAATTAAACGAACTATACTGGTGTATTTTATGATTGTAATATTTTTATTTATGCCTTTGTGGCCAGATGAGCTTCCACTTTTCAAATAACGGGCTTTCAATGAGAACCAGACCATATAACTACTGATACATTCATTTGTACACATACAGTAGAGCTTTTGTGAGTCCATCACCAGTGCACTGACGTGGGCATGATGAACTTGATAGGTGTCACACAACGAACCATACAACGTGAAGAAAGTCAAGTACTAACCTTAAGACGATGACCTTGATAGGTGTCACACAACTAGCCATACAGTGTGAAGAAAGTCGAGTACTAACCTTAGGACGATGACCTTGATAGTGTCACACAACCAACCATACAGCGTGAAGAAAGTCAAATACTGACCTGAGCACGATGACCTTGAAAGCTGGTCCAGCCAGTCCCTTGATGATGGCGGAGGCGTTCAGGTGACATCTCCCTTGAAGCACGACGCCATTCACCTGCGGAAAAAATATGTGGTTAGCGTGACAAACTTAGGCATTAATTTAGATATCATATTCGGCTGAAATGAAATTATTCTAAGACCTTAGCTACTTTGAAAAGAAACTTTCACATTCAAACATTTTGTATCCTTAAGCCTAACCAAATGTTAATTTTTTTTAAAGTATGTTGGATATTGAAAATTTCATCTTGGCTGCAATTTAGCCAAAGGTTTAAGATTCAAGATCCAAGATTGTGTTAAGCATGTGTTTAAAAAAAACTATAAAAACAAGCCATTAAAATTAATCAATGCACGACAACGCAGAAATAAGTACAAATATATATAAAAGTGGCAAAATGTATAGTAAATAAGAATGAATTTTATCATTTTTAATTGTGATGCTGAGCTAAGGAGTTACAAAAAATTTACCAAGGTAAATTAATACATTTTCTTCAGGTGGATGAGAGAACAGGTGCTAAACAAAATTTTTGCAGGTTTTATAAATTAATATTTTTTTTTACCAAAATAAATCTAATATTGCTTCAGCAGATAAGTTATTTTATATTTGTCACTGTTATCACGGATTTGAAAAAAAAATTTGTAAATGATTGAGAGTTGATGTTAAAAATTCCATACATATTGCCAATAACAAAATTATAAAATAATCGTCTGAACGTATTCACTTAAGCAATATTTTATTTATCGTGGACAAAAAACTTTTGCTATAAAACTGTAAAATATGGACACTAATTCGCGTTCCGTTCCATCCCGTTTAACACTTGATTAAACCACTAAAAGTCACAAAATTATAACTAACCTCTAATAGATTTTTTTAATGTAAATGGTTTTTAGAATGAAAAAAATGACAAAAAAAATTTGCAAGAATATTTTTTTTAATTACTGCAAAAATGAAATAAAAATAAGAGAATGTATCCTTTTTATTGGTTTAAAAACATTAAAGCTGTCCCATGGCTGAACAAATATAATTTATTAACATTCATTGACTTAGTTTGACCTGGCTTATCAAAAAACATGGTAATTAAATTGGTAGCGGTTTCATGTAGTTCAAGCTTCGAGCTTCCTCCCCCACCTCTTTCTTAGTTATTTTTTTTTAATCTTAACAATAAATAATGGTCTATATGTTTTCAACCGAACAAAAGATTACGCACCACATCATTAATCATAAGATATAAACGGTTCCCTCTCTTTTTCTCAGACAAAACGTAATCAAGGCATCATAGCATTAGACACGAACTTGCAACTTTGCCCGAGGCATGCTGAAAATATGTTAGGAGAATATTAAGGAACATTTTCTGGATGAATGCTTGACAGTCAACCAGCCGCCAAAAAATTTTGTTTGCTCTTTTAGGAGGTCCATGGAGGGAGGGGGGAGAACCTTATCTGACAGTAAAGAATTTACTAGAGTTACTTTCACGTAATCATACGTCAAGTCATGTGAGCTACAGCTTTTGATAAATAATATCAATACTTATAAAATAACACTAATAATATAGTAAAACATTATCAAGGTTGACAAAAAAAAATGCTTATATTTTTACATTCTCATATCAAGAGAAAATTTTGTAATCGTAGAAATTTTCTACCTCAAGATGATGATGGTGATGATGATAAATCTTTACATTTTTTAGTGTGTCCGAACCTAAAAAGGTGATTTTACAATTCAGTATGTTTGTCTGCCCCTGTCCACAGATCTGGAACGGTTTGATGGATTTTGTTCAAATTTGATATAGGGATGTTATAGGGCAGTATCTTAGGATATTTTTTTAAATTTTGACCCTAGCCCTTAAATATATGTAATTTACTGTAAGAAAGTTTTTAAATTCCAAATTATTTGAAAATTTTAGAATAAAAAATCACTTTGTAGTAATCGCTTATGTACTTGTACGATAATGGTTTTAGGGATTAGTTTGGTTACATTTAGAGAAAGTGTACCCAAATTTCCGTAGAGGTAAATTGGAAAAACACCCTCAGTATACCAGACTGAGATTTTAACTCAATCTTCCCGTCATCGGTAGTCAATTTTACTGCGAGAGTGGCGCGTCAGACCATGCGGCCACCGAAGTTGGTGAGGAGTTATATTGTTGTGTTTTAAGTCTTATTTATCAATATGAGAATAATGGATTTTTTTTTTATTTTAGATTTTTCAAAATCCGAAATATTTAAAAAATCTTCTCACATAATTAGTAGATATTTCATTTCTTTTGGAAAAAAAAATCAACTCATTTTGAAAGGAAATGCAAAAAATATTAGTATTCGTAGCATATACTGACGTAAAAAAGTTTTTGTTAGTAAATGACTAATTTAACTTCCATGTATATAGTTTATGCCACGAGTATTGGTGTGAGGGTGCGGGTGCGGGTGGGAGGAAGAGTGATCAAACTATTTTAGGGAGACACTTCTCCCCAGGTACGGAAAATCGGAATACCCGTTCCTCCAAGCTTTGCGTCGAGCTGAGGAAGCAGTGGTTGAACTTGAAAAACTAGTAACTCAACTTCTAGGAAGCTTTTGGTGCTATGTTGAAACTAGTATGAGGATCATATCCGGAGCAGTATGAATATTCACATGCCGGCAGTACTCAGGGTCGTAAGCGAAGAGAGATTAAGTAGGGGGTTCAAATCCCCAGCCCCCTTCGAAAATATTTTATAAATAATAACATTTTTGTTCTCCTCTTCGATATATAGGTTAGTAGCTTCTTGGGAGTTTTATAAAATTAAGGTGACTAAGATCCCAAATATGTTTAAAATAGCTATAGATTTATCAAGAGGGATTTAATGTGAGAGAAAATAATTGTTTGAGTACTCCCCAAAAACCAAAAGAGGTAGATTTTCCTCCTCCTTGGTAAAATCAAAACAAATCTACGCATTGGCAAGACAGTATGTAGGCCAGGGAAAATAAATGGTACGGCGCACCGCACAGACTTTCTCTCTCTTTCTATAAACTCCTAAGATTTCTGAACGGAATAATGTACCCAATTGTATCATCACCACTCCACTTAAGAACACGCATAAAATAATATACAATGATATAGAATCAATGAGAAAAGAGGCGCATCTTTGTCCACCTAAGAACATTTCAAACAGTTTAATGTCTTCCACAAGGGTCAACACTTCGTATTAAAATTTCGATTTCTGGTTAAAGTTTTAACATTTTATAAGGTGTTGCAGATCTTCAAGTCATCGCATGATATTTAATTATTCATTTATACATTTTGACCAATAAAAAATGTAAATATTGACTATTGAGTCTAAAATGGAGATAGATCATTGCTGTGCAAACATTTCTCCAAAGAGCTTTAAGGAAAAATAACATACTATTTAGATACTTACATTATATTTAATTACTCTATGGCATAGGAGAATTATAGTGTAAAGACTTTAGTAGTATATGTTTACAACTAAAGCTCACAAAATTGTATTAATATATTTGCAAATATCTCAGAAACTGTTGCTTTTATAAAAATATATGTCAAATAAAAGTTTTTTATTTCTAATAGTCCTACAATTTTGCAATGATAAGTTGTTTAGTTTCTCAAATAGTTGTGGAGATACAGAAATTAACGCTTCTGTAAAGTACCCTAAAAATCATTTTCATAGGAAAATGAAAATAGCCAGTTTATTTATAATCTTAATCAACGCCTAGATACGAATTTTAATCAAAATAGTTTGAGCGGATTTTGAGAAAACAAAATTTTTCTTTTTCGCCCTTCAGTAAACTACCCTTAATTTTAAGTTTTTATAGACACACAGACAGACGGCATTGCAAAGACTATTTTTTAGGGTGCGTATAACCCGGACGGGTAGTAAGACGCGGTGCTAATAATAATAATAATAATAATAATAATAATAATAATAATAATAATATTTTTTAGGGTTGTGGGGGTCATGAGACGTCGACATCCATCAAAATTTCAGGTTAGTTTTTTTTACGGTCGCAATACTTAAACTTTAATGTCCAAAAAGTTAAAAAAAATTCATATAATTGCGTATAGATTGAAAGTTATTGATTTTATAAAAATATGTTTAGGATAAAATATTTGTATTATAAATATATATACATATTTGTAATGCTAAGTAATTTCATATCTCAAATAGTTTCGGAGTTATTATAAAAAATGTTAATTAACGCATCAGACCGGAGCCCTTAAAGCCATTTTGCCGAAATATTGAGGGTAGCCATTTTGTTTGGAATATTTATTAATGTTTATAAATTAAATTTAATCAAAATCGTTGGAGCCAATTGTGAGAAAATCGACTTTTTCTCTTTTTTGCCCTTCAGTAAACTACCCTTAATTTTAAGTTTTAATAGACACACAAACAGACGGCATTGCAAAGACTATTTTTTAGGGTTCGGGGGGTCATGAGACGTCGACATCCATCAACATTTCATGTTAGTTTTTTTTACGATCGTAATACTTAAGCTTTAATGTCCAAAAAGTTAAAAATATATATATAATTGCGTATATATTGAAAATTATTGATTTTATAAAAATATGTTTCGAATAAAATATTTGTATTATAAGTATATATACATATTTGTAATGCTAAGTAACTTCTTATCTCACATAGTTTCGGAGCTATTATAAAAAATGTTAATTAACGCATCAGACCGGAGCCCTTAAAGCCATTTTGCCGAAATATTGAGGGTAGCCATTTTGTTTGGAATATTTTTTAATGTTCATAAATTAAATTTAATCAAAATCGTTGAGCCAATTTTGAGAAAATCGACTTTTTCTCTTTTTTCCCTTCAGTAAACTACCCTTAATTTTAAGTTTTAATAGACACACAAACAGACGGCATTGCAAAGACTATTTTTTAGGGTTCGGGGGTCATGAGACGTCGACATCCATCAACATTTCAGGTTAGTTTTTTTTACGATCGCAATACTTAAGCTTTAATGTCCAAAAAGTTAAAAATATATATATAATTGCGTATATATTGAAAATTATTGATTTTAGAAAAATATGTTTCGAATAAAATATTGTATTATAAATATATATACATATTTGTAATGCTAGGTAATTTCATATCTCAATAGTTTCGGACTATTATAAAAAATGTTAATTAACGCATCAGACCGGAGCCCTTAAAGCCATTTTGCCGAAATATTGAGAGTAGCCATTTTGTTTGGAATATTTATTAATGTTCATAAATGAAATTTAATCAAAATCGTTAGAGCCGATTTTGAGAAAATCGACTTTTTCTCTTTTTTCCCTTCAGTAAACTACCCTTAATTTTAGGGGTAGATATCCAATTCCAAAAACCCCTCGGGGCAACCCTATGAAAACCCTAGATATCAAGTTTCAGCTCAATCGGTAAAATAGTTTAGGCTCTAGTTGGAGGTACAGACAGACAGACAGACAGACAGACGGAAATTCAAAAACCACTTTTTCGGTTTCAGGGAGTCATGAAACGTCAAGATTCATCAAAATCTCGAGTTCGATATTTTTGACGATCACCATACTTTCTCTACCTGTAAGATAGAGAGAAAGTAAAATAAGTTTAAAGAATTTTTAATTATTTAAATCTCTTTCGCTATATTCTTATAGGGTGTTTAGTTAAAGTGAGTTAAACAATTCTTAATTTTTCCACCGCCTCAGTGGCGTAGTTAGCTAACGCGCTAGTTTCGTGTTGAGCTAGATTGCAGAGGACGGGGAGATCGAGGTTCGAATCTCGCTTGGGTGAACTGGGGTGGTTTTTCCTAAATGGGTTTTCACTCTACCACCACGCAATTGTGGGTTCACTTCCTCTATATTCAACCTTCCCAATGTTTGACCCATTAGTAGAATTAGTACTTAAGCGTATAACCCGAACGGGTAGTAAGACGTGGTGCTAAATATTATTATTGAATTCTTAATCTTTCCAAGCAAAATATTAATGTTATCAGAATGGTATTCTAATCCAACCCACAGAATTCAACAGTTTTTCTCTGGTGATTTTAAAATCTAGATTTTTTCATGATTATTTTTTATAAAATAAATTTGAAAAAAAAGTGTACGGAGCTTTAAAAACAAACCTAAAGAAATCACTATGCAGCTTTAATTTTGATTTTAAAGACACATATTTATAAAAAAAAAATATAATGTTAATGTTTTATAAATAAAATAAATTTTTATTTTTTTTATTTAGTCTAGTTGGTTTTTTGTGTGCACCACGTCTTAAGATCCGTACGAGCTGTTCATATATCAACACTGATGTGGTAGGGATGGGAAAGGAAGAATCTAGAAGAAGTATTTCCTGATATGTGGGGAAGGGAGTTTAGAAAAGCCACCTTCAGTAAATGTAAACCGTGATTAGAGTCCAAATTTTCCCATTATCGGATGCCTAGTCAATTTCGAGAGCCAGGGATCACCAAATGGCGGACCGCGACCCACATCCGGAACTTAAGCACCTTTTTTTTACGGACCTCAACGAGATGGCGAAATACAGACTAAAGTCTGTTGAGCATAGGAATTGTTTTCTGAAAGGCCCTTTTCCCTAACAGAAATCTATTATATAGTAAGATATTGGTTGGAAAAAAGACTTTTCAGAGAATAATTCCTACCGTGAATGGAGTATACATGATGCTATCTTGGTGGGCGGGCCAGCCATAGCGATCCCCTCCACATACGTTAGAAGTTTTTCTAGAAAAATCGACCTCCTGTATGATGATGTTGATAATGAACGTTTGCACTTTCCTAACCTAAAGGCAGTTTGTGGTAGCAATGAGGGTATTGACGTCAGCCAGTTCACCAATTTCATGAAGGAGATTAAATCAAATTTTATGCAAAATTTACTGGCTTCAAAAAAATTGAGAACGGTTTTCAAACTTTAAGCAACGGTATTTTTCTGTAGCCTAATGATGAATGAAGTAGTGAAGCAGCAGATGTTTTCAAAGTAATAAAGCTGCCTTGAAGATGGAAATGATTGAATGGGGAAGGCTTCGTATTAAAGGACAAATATACTTAAGTTCAAAATACTCTTCAATGCGGACAATAAGATTAAATATGTGTGCCATAGTAGGTGCACAGAACTAAAAACCTTAGCCAGAGAATTGTGTACAATGTTTGGCTCAACATTGTGTGTGTGTGTGAAGCAACATTCTCGAAGATGAACTTCATAAAGAATAAAATTAAGATCTCGGCTCACAAATATCGACCTCCACGACTTAATTAGAATCAGTTGCACCAAATTCAGTCCAAATTTAGGTAGGTTGTTCAAAGAAAAAAAAGTTATTTCTTACATTTAAACATAAATAAAATTTCATAAAATTGTATTATGCTTTGATTGTAATGTATGTTTTCTCGTAATACTTGTAAATTGACAAAGCAGAAATTAAAAAATTTGCTTTAATAATTTAACGCTTTATTTACCAGGAATCAAGTTTTTTTTTGTTTTTGTTAGTAAATAAGTAAACTAATCATAAAGAAATAAAATCACGTTTTTTGATTAGTGTAGGCGTATAGGACTTGACCTTGAGTCAATGTTAAAGTTTGCCAGATCACGGGACGTCTGGTGAGTTCTTAAAACGCGCCTTCATCAAAAATAATTGGGGACCTATGCCTCAGACCATGCCACCACTATAGCGGGTGTATATTCTAAGTAAATATTTTAAAGTTTTAAATGAAATTCACTGACTTTTCACAAGTGTCAAGCCTTACCAGAACGTTGGGAGTCCCAACCTATTTTCGAGCCATATTCTATCAAAGATGGTTTTTAAATCCACCAAGAGCCAACCCATAAACGTTCTCGACCCCCCAGCAGATAGCTAAAATATATATTTTAATACTGTGGCATGTATAATTAACCTCCAGAATTTTCCCCTTGCAATATCAATTGGGAATATGCATCCACAGCCCCAATTGGATAAAATATATAGTAGTAAAGATAATTATTGGGGAAGAATTTTATTTACACGAAGTGATAAATATGTAAAGTATTATTTACATTATTAATTATTAAGCCACGTATGGACAGTGAGAGGCGGTGCGCTTCGCACGACTCATGACGCACGCCTCGCCTCGTCCATACCTGAATGCTCGCCCTGAGGCGTTCGCAGCGCGCGTTGTGTCGCGAGACGTGTGCTTGTCGGTAAACCGGTCGTGCTCAAAAGCGCTTCATTGCGAGCGGAACGTTTGTGTAGACGGGTGTGTTGTTGCCTCACTTCACACGCATCGTGGGCAAAACTAGGTTCTACGTCAAGAAATTCAACTTTAGTAGAGTAATCGTAAGTCCTTTAGCAGAGTGGTAGACAACCTGGGGCACGCAAAACATGTACTCCACTCTTGCAATAGACTAAGACTGCCGATGACAGGGAGATAGTTGTTTGATCCCGGTTGGGTGTACTGACGGCGGTTTTCCCAAATATTTTCCCATTCTCTCTTCACGCAAATGCAACACACTTCCTCTAAAATTAAACATTCCTCATCCCATTGGCGTAATTAGCACATAAGAGTATAGCCCGAATGGGTAGTAAGACGCGGCGCTAAGAAAATAATAATAATTATAATATAATATATGATTAACCACTTTGGGGTACAAAGTTGAACAAAAATTATATCTGGGCTACGCGAACCCAAAAAGGATGAATACCATTGGTCTGTCATGTCCTATCAACAGCTTTCTTTTTTATATCCTGAGTACGAATAAGAATCTGAGGAGAGGTTCCTTTGAAAGGGACAATCTCCTCCTCCATCACATGAAGAGTAAACGGCCGTGCCTCAAAACGTAATCTCTCCCTCCATTGTTTTGTTCCGCTTCCCCCCGAAGGTTCCCGATGTGGCCGGCAAAGTGTAGATCGAACGCACGTTATGAAAATAAATACTTGGCAATCTCTCTTAAGTCGGGAGCTGCCGACACTTTACGGACGATTTAATTTCCGCGCGTGAAGACTTTGATCCATTTTCTTTTTTATTTGTATTATTTTTATTTCTTTTGAGGAGTCATTGAAAGGAGGAAGAAATGGGAACTGGAATTTTTTTTTCCACAAATCTTTCGAAACGAATAAAGCTACGATAGTATAGATATAACGGTATAAAAAGCAAAATTAATTTTAATAATATAATTATGTATACTTCAACTTAATTTTAACTTATATATAGGCCAGTATTTATTTATTTGAGTATTCAAGGTGAACTTTATGAAGTGAGTATTATATTAGTAAAGGACTTACAAACTAACTTAGTTTTAGAACTAACACAACACCCAGTATAAGTCAGTATCATTTATTACAGTGCAAGAGGAAGCCTCAATTTCCCCTATGGCAATTTTTCCGGACATACCGTTGATCTAAGACGGGACCCTTAGCTCAGTAGACCAAGCTAGAGACTTTATATGTCCATACATGATTACGTTTTCCCCACAATATGGTTTTTTGACCTCAGTATAGACAAACGCTGCTGCATTTACTAAAAATCCACTCTTTCCATCTTGTTCTCTTACATTATATAGTACAATCCTAGCCGTCAACTAACATCCCCTAAAGCGTACTTTGGAAAAATAAGGATTTGAATGTGCACTTTTAACATTTGACTAGGTTATTTAAAACGATTTAAAAAAATAGCTTAGCATAGAACAGCAAAATTTCACACCCAACACATGACCGTTGCTTCAGGAAATGGAATATCTTTTGTCTCCCCTTTCGTTTACAGCGCGCTCTAAATGCTGTTTAGACTCGCAATGCACAAAATCGCGTTTTACGAGAAGGTGGGATTATAAGTCCAATAGGGTGTAAATATGTACCTAGTTTTTTACATGTGTTGTATCAGTGTGGTTTTCCAACCTTCTCTCAACGTTGATACTGGAGCTTTTCTTACTAACTAACCTGCTCGTTCCTACCTCTTAGATTAAGCCGTTAATAGCCCTAGTGTTAAACGTAAGCTATGAATTAATAAATATTTCGTTAATAGGGTGAATTTATATACAAGTAGCTTACTAATTCGATACCAGTTAAACCAATGGGCACATGGCATAAGGTGTCAGTTTTTCTTTCTCTTGTTTGTTAGTAACAGGGCAATTGGGCTTTAAATCCAGGGCAGGAGTGTCAATATGATTTTCTTAAATGGGTTTTTATTATTTATCCCTGAATATGCGATTACACTTCCTGTAAATGCTACCTTCCTAATTGCAATTACAATAGCGTAAATATATGACCCGCATCGGTGATCGTATCGTCTATATCACAATTTTCGTGTTGGACTGGATTACAGGTGATTGGGAGATTGGGGTTCTAATCTTGGTCGGGTTTTTTGAGGATGATTTTTCCTAGATGGGTTTCTCACTTTCATTCCACACAAATGAGTGTATATTTTCTTTAAATTCTATCTTCCTCGTCCTTATTCCATTAGCGTAATTAAAGCATGCGTATAGCCCGAACAACTTTAAGAAGCGGTGAAAAACATATGGGCAGTTCGGACGGGTAGCAGGACGTGGAAGATGAAAAATAAAAGGTACCTTTTAGGATCGAAACAATATATATATATTATACCAAGTAGTAAATTTATCTAGACACTCGGTCAGGAGGAAGTAACGAACAGCAGGCAACAAAACAACAACAAAACTTAGGTATTAAACATAAAAACAGAACCGTAAATCTTGCAACATTCTGAAGTTATCCAAACCGAGAAGAAACATAATGGCAGTAATATTTCCTACTTGACAAAAGAAAGTGACAGACGAATCCACTGTATTCGAGAAACAGCGCCGCGACGCCCCCCGAGTCGCCTCGAGTAATCGACGCCCCGCTATTGCTTGAAAAGTTGCTAACCAGCACGTGGAGTCGTTACTAAAAGGGGAAGGAGAATAAGTTTGGTTTATTTATGTTTTAATTTGTAAATTTCTTCTTTAAATTATGGCAACTTTTAAAAGAAAATTAACCTCCTAAGTAAGTGAAGAAAAATAATAATAAATATAATAAAATAGCCATATTTAGTAATTATGCATTTTTTAGAGGCAATATAATTTTAAAGAACGTTTGGAATTCCCAATTTGTTTAGAATTCATATACTTTGTTTTCCCTGAAAGGTTGTGAGCTCGCATGTTCCCACTGTAGTGTAGTCCGTGATCAATATTGGTAAAGATGTTTTTGAGAATAATGTCGCTGTTTATTATTGGGTGCATCAACCGTTTGAGGTGAATAGATGAGCTTTGTCCAGATTATTAAAAAAAAAGTGCACTTTAAATTTTATTGCAATATTTAAAGTTGTTTTAGAATCAATTTTTAAAACGGCTCTTTTCATTTTGAAGGTAAATACAATAGGCATGTGAAAAATCACTCCTTAAAATTAAATATATATATATATTTCTTTGAAATCTTTTCCTTAGAATTAATTCGTGCAAAATAATATAATAGACCCCTATAGTCCGGGGGATAGGTGCACAAGTGTTCCTCAAAGGTGGTAGATTGATTTAAAAAGCGAAGCCACGACAAATTTCCATGTGGGTGAATACACAGCGGTAAAAACTTGACTATCCATTTTCTTAAATAATAATTATGTTTTTTTCTTCAAATCTCCTAAACCAGGCAACGCAGGACAACAGTTTTGGTATCAATCAATGCGTCTCGTCAACGGGAATTAATTAAACCCTCTTTCGAAGCTGATCTGACACTTTTGACAGGTACACCTAGCTACTGACTTTCATACTTACGTCGTAGTAAATATCAGCTGAAGGATAACATTTTGTGTGTGCAGGTGTGAGAGTAAGAATCAGACAATAGATAAAACATAGTATTATTTTTGTTTTATATTAGGATATGAAAATAATAAGATCAAGCTTTTACTGTGAGTAAATACGATTATAAGTCACCTGCCAATAATCATAGTCTCTCATGTTTAGTCCATTTATAGTAATGAAAGAAACTATACTTACATTTTTAAACTATTGATTGCACTTAATGTCAGAGCTAACACTACTCCGGTTCATTACACTCTCCATCACACATGCATAGTGCAGTAGAGGGCAAGCTGGATTTTTCATTTGCAGTGAACTGTAGAACAAGTCTATTTGAACCCATATTTCAACAGTTCTGCGAGGGACTCGGCTGTATGTGGCAATGAAATCCAAAGTAGCTCCCAACTTCCTCCAGATTTATTCTATCCGTAATCCGTAGCGCCTCAATCATAGGAGAGGTAGCACGACTCCAAATAAACCCTCCTTGATAGGCAGCACGTCGGACGGTAAGAGAAAGTGCATCCTCTGTTGGTGGAATGTCTTCAAGACTAGTGCCGCGTTCACTGTGATATCACTGTTATTCACAGAAGTTTATAATACATAAGTATTATAAACTTCTGTAGAATATCCATCGGTCCCGTAATATCACTAAATGACAAAGTCATAAATAAAGATGTAGTTTCTTGAAAGGTATGCCACGTTTCCCATGATGTTTTCTTCCCCTTTCCATAGAATGCAGACACCACATCACACCCAGAGAAGGTGTGAAAAACTGGCACTGCAGTGGACATTTGTGGGCCAATTGATCTGTCAATGATGTGTGCAGTGATGAACTTATGGATTTTACAAGTCTCAAGAGATGCCCATAATCACGGCTCCCCGGCGAGTTGCTGTACTCCTGCAATGGCAAGGACGAGAACATCGGTATCAACAGTTCGTAACAGGATTGATTTGCACCCGCGAGCTACTGCATCTATTGCGTGGAGGATTATCCTTGTATCGGATCATCATGGACATAAGCGTATAACCGAACGGGTAGTAAGACGCGGTGCTAAATAATAAAATCATGGACATACGGACAAATATTATACATTGACGTCCTGTTGCAAGAAGATAGACCATATGTATCTACAGTGGTGTACAACTCCTGCCCACTCTTTGCCATGCACAGTGTGTGTTTTGCCAATATATGGTAAAGTTCTGTCTTGTTTTGTGTGTCCCCCCAATAAATTTGACCATTCAAAAGGATTCTTCATATTTAAAGTGACGAGTGTGTTTATTACTTGTGATCCCCTCTTTTCACCTTCTGCGTTCTTAAGGCATTCAGGTAGATATCTATCCCATATAACATCCATACGTTCCATTGTGCTCCTGTCGTCTTCAGGCAAGGCTGATAGACATCTTTGATGTAATCCTCAAATGTTCTGCTGGATCTTGGATTCGACATGTTGACTACAGCCGCACCATCAAGAAAAACCGCTTGCACAGATAGGCCATCTTCAACTGTTGTATCTTCGAAAGGCGTGACACTCTGAATGAGATTTGACTTTTGGCAAGTATGCAGGCTACCCTTGTTCGTTAGAGACGGTGGAAAAGGCTGATTTATATGGCGAAAAAACTCCTGTATGCCACCTGCACGGGTCTGGCATGAGATGTAAGGATTACTGAAGACGGAAAAGTTATTTCTCAATGTAGATATATTATCTCCTGTATGCCACCTGCACGGGTATGGCATGGGATGTAAAGATTACTGAAGAGGGAGCAGTTATTTCTCAATGTAAATATTTTATCTCCTGTTTTAGTTCATAGGTGTTTCCTCGGATTGCTAAACATAGTAAATCTGTTCAGCTTTATGGGATCCATTAGAGCCATGGTACAATCTGTTAGTCTATTCTTCAGGAGGAAGTTGGGAGCCACTTTGGATTTCATTGCCACATGCAGCCGAGTCCCTCGCAGAACTGTTGAAATGTGGGTTCAAACAGGCTTGTTATAGCGTTCGCTGCAGATGCAAGAAATGCAACTTGCCCTGTACTGCACCATGCATGTGTGACGGGAAGTGTAATGAACCGGAGTAGTGTAAGCTATGACATTAAGGTGCGGCAGAAGGGAGCGGGAGTAATTTTACAGTTTTTATAGCATTACATTTTTTTGACCAAAATAGATAAAATATTTTTCCAGTAGCAACATAGAGTTTAGTTTTCTGCACATGCTAATACCAACAGATTTTGAATATCTGTCAAGGGTGTCCTGTAATTTTGTCAAAACTTTTTAAATAAAGAGAAAAAGTTTTGACAAAATTCCAGGAAACCCTTGACAGATAATCAAGATCTGTTTATATTAGCATGTGCAGAAAACTAAACTTTATGTTGCTACTGGAGAATTAATTGATTTATTTTTGCCAAAAAATTTATGTTCTATAAAAAGCGTAAAAATACTTGCACTCCCTTCTGTCACACCTTAAGTACAATCAATAGTTTAAAAATGTAAGTATAGTTTCTTTCAATACTATAAATGGACTGAACATGAGAGACTATGATAATTGGCAGGTGACATATTATCGTATTTACTCATAGTAAAAGCTTGATCTTATTATTTTCATATCTTAATATAAAACAAAAATAATACTATGTTTTATCTATTGTTTGATTCTTACTCTCACACTTGCACACACAAAATGTTATCCTGCAGCTGATATTTACTACGACGTAAGTATGAAAGTCGGTACCTATGTGTACCTGCCAAAAGTGTCAGGTCACCTTCGAAAAAGGGTTTAATTAATTCGCATTGACAAGACGCATTGATTGATACCAAAACCATTGTCATGCATTGCCTGGTTTCGGAGTTATGGAAAAAAAAACACTTAATTTTTTATGTAAAATATGGATAATCAAGCTTTGACCGCTGTGTATTCCTCCCACATGGAAATTGATTGTGACTCCGCTTCTTAAATCAATCTACGACCTTTAAGGAACAACTGTGTCAAGCGGCTTGCTTCTAGTAATGAAATGCAAGGTGATATCAGCTAACCCCCGAACTATATTAATACTAGCTTTTGACCGCGGCTTCTCTCGCGTTAATGTAGATTTTATCAATAAATTCAGGTTGTCGATTGACACAGGAAGTATGACAATAAAAACGATGAACATATTGAGGTTGTTAGTCAATATAGGAGAGATAAAGAAAAAAACAAACTACACAATATAAATCAGGATTAAGTGTAGGAGTAGAAAAGAAGTAACGGAGTGTGTGTCAGTAGAGTCATAGGTTATGCCTTGCCACGAATTGGAAGATCCTACTCCATCTTAAATTTTACTTACAGTTAATTAACATCTCTTATTTACTCCGCTTGTTCTTGACCGTTGCAATCATGGGCACAGAATAGATAATTATTTTAGGACGCTCCTATATATTATGTTGTATGTCCTTCCATTTGGCGCAAATACATACAAATTCTGGGCATTGGACACACGCGAACAGGCTACAATAGCTGGCCATGGGAAAAACATGGCATTTCCAAATGCACCCCTGCTACCTGCAATATTTGCCCTTGCGCTTTGTTAATAGTAATAGCAAAACTAAGTTTGATTGGAAACTGGAGTCTTTTGATATACCAATACCAATAATACCAAACTTCTTAAGACAATTTTGTCATTTACCATAACGGGGTGAACAGAGAGAGCTTAGTTAGCTGAATTTAATCATTTTTAATCATTTTAAGATAGATGTGCCTAAAATAACTCGGGAACAGATTTTTATTCGGGATATCAGATTTTCTTCCGGGATACCGCAGGTCCCTTTTTCTGTACTCCAAGCATCATGTTGCAATCAATTTATTCATATCAGTAGGCCGAGTTGTTATGCCGGACGACCGTCTAAAAGTTATTTTTTTCTATCCCTCAGGAACAGTATTTTTTTTTCTGGATGAAAGGTACCCTATCTCCTTTTCTGTACCCATGACAACGTGCATGCGAAATTTCATGATGATCGGTCGAGTAGTTTAGGCATGAAAGCGTAACAAACAAACATTCGCATTTTTTTTCTGGATGAAAGGTACCCTATGTCCTTTTCTGTACCCATGACAACGTGTATGCGAAATTTCATGATGATCGGTCGAGTAGTTTAGGCGTGAAAGCGTAACAAACAAAAACAAACAAACAACTCACATTCGCATTTATAATAGTTGTAGGATTACACTTCACTCCATCCTTGTTACTATCGTTACTACAGTATTAAGTTCTCTTTGGATTTAAAGTTGAATCAAACAGCTCCTATAATTATTTCTCCTTGGATTTGAAGAGGATGTGTTTTTTTCCTAAGTGATAAAGTTAAACAGAAAACAAATTAATACTATATTCAATAGTCCATTATATTCATAGAGAAAAATAGTCGTTCACGTGGCTTAAGACGTCAGTCTCACAATATATGACCAAATTTAAAAAGAAACATCGATTAATCGAAAAACATTAAGATCATCTACCATATTGAAACGGATGGATATTCAGATTTAAAAAATATGTACATACACATATCCTGCATACATCGGCCTAGGTCACATACAAGGTATACTCTAGACCAGGGGTCGGCAACCTTTTATTAGTGTGTGCCAAAGTAATACTGCAAAGTTGCTTCGTGTGCCAACCAATCTAAGCCCATACAAATCATATATTTTTTTATACCAATTAACTAGTACAACTATTGAAATAAATTTTAGGTGATCTTGTAAAATGTAAATGTAACAACATGTTTTTAAATCAAATATATTAACTACTATTTCTTGAATATTTAATCTTATAAATCAGATAGATTAGAATAAATTCAAAAGTTATAAATGTGTTTTGAAAAATTTAAGTTCTGAAGACATTATTTTGAAATTTTGAATCAACATAATTGAATCATTGAAACATAAAATACGTTGTTATTAAAATTATTACTCACATCAATGGTTTTAAATAAAAATAAAGGTTTTATATTATTTTTATTCAAATCACTCAGCGTGCCATTGTAAATCGTTCAACGTGCCACTCTTGGCACGAGTGCCGTGGGTGCTGACACCTGCTCTAGACTCAGCTTTACGGGAGTTTCACTGCGCTGCTTCAGACAGGTTGAGTCCTTGAACACTGGAGAGTGCTAGTTGCAGTTTTCAGTGATAACAGCACTTACAAGTGAAACAACTAACTTTCAAATTGTTCGTCATAGAGGGGTGGTGGCCTGAACAGAATAGTTCATAACTTCAGTAACCAGCAATTCAACCTTCCCCATCTCACCCCATACCCTCTTTAAATGAACAAACCTTTTCAGACAAGTAACTATTAGACGGTATTTTGAAGATTGTTTTCAACTAAACAATTTGAAAACATTTACTTGAACAAAATTAGGACCATTGTATTTTAAGTTTTCTTTGTAATTTGCAATCTGAGTAGGCTCTTTTGGGGGGGAGGGGGGGCGAGTTTATGGGAAGGGGATGGGGCCATTACCTGAACCTAGCTTTGTGAAAACTCGTTTATTGACACTAGAATGTAGTTTTTGAATGTTCTCTAGTAAACTCATCTTTAAAATGATCTGTTTTTTAAAATAATTCTTCGATATCTGTTGTCACTTGGGACTGCATCTAGCGATACACGTGATCTCTTTCAATGTACGCAGCCATTTTAACCTGTAGGTTTTGTGTCTGGTGTCTACCCTGTCTGTGGGCTAGGTTAAAAGAAGGTCCATGCCATGCATAAGCGCTGAAAATAGGGTGAGGGGGTGCATGGGTACATTGCCTCCCTTCTCTTATAGAGAAAATGGCGGGGACGGAGGAGGCGGGGGGAGCAAGATCTAGACAAAATAGTCCAACGATTTACTTATGATTCTCGCGACCAGTAGCAGTGAACCAGCTTGATTGGAATCATACTTTATTTGCATTAATTTAGACTTCTTATTATGCATAAATGAGTCCGACAAATCATTAATATATTAATAATAATAATATTTAGCACCGCATCTTACTACCCGTTCGGGTTATACGCTTAAGTACTAATTACTCTAATGGATTAGGAATTGGTAGGGTTAAATTTAGAGGAAGTGAACCCGCATTTGCGTGGAGGGAGAGTGGAAAACCATTTAGGAAAAACCACCCCCAGTTCACCCGACCGAGATTCGAACCTCAATCTCCCCGTCCTCGGCGGTCGAGCTCAACACGACTAGCGCGTTAGCCAACTACGCCACCGAGGCGGGTATTAATATATTGTTTTGTAATTATGTGTGAGAAAGTAAATTAATAGTAGCCTATTTTAAAAGCAAACCTTTTAATTAAAACAACTTCAGGTGGTGTTGTTTTTTTGCTATCATATAACCAGCCCCATTATATAATGGTCAGCGTACCTGGCTACCAACTTAGGGTACCGGGTTCGATTCCTGGTTTGATCTCTATGGTTTATTTTACCGAAAGGGGTGCTATCCAACGGTCACGAGGGTCTGGTTAGTTAGGCTTCAGCTAGGTTAAGAGTTTCTACTGATTCCATACCCTCATATACATTATCATAATCACCTCATCTCATCGGGAAATTGAAAGAGCCCCCACGGAAATAATGTACTATTAATACATTCGGACGTCCCATGGGCAAAGGTAAGCTACATATGTACCTGATAGTTTTACCACCAACGGGGTCATTAGTGATGTAAGTAACTTAGACACTCATTGCTTTATACTATTAGAACAGTCGATTAAAAAATAGAGGTAAAGCGTATGTTGAAATTGTGATGGGTACAAGGTAATGTGTCGATGAATTTTTTTATTTTAATGGTTAACAAAATTACCACTTTTCTTACTCACGTTGAGACTGAGACTTTGGGCCAGATTCATAGTCAGACTTTAGTATAGCACCGCAATTGAGGTTTGATAATCAAACTTATACTTTCTTTACTTTGGTTTTATTTTACTTCATCTTTTCCTTTTAAATTTAACAATGGTTTTACTTTTTTTTTTTTTGCCTGTTTTATCAGAAATAACGTACAGACACCCTTATGTACTTTTTTTTTACTCAACCTAACATAGCCTGGAAATGAAATTTTGACCCACGTACCTCCCATTCTGGACCAAAAAAATGTTCAGGCATCTATGAATTAACTAGAGCCCTGAGCAGCTTCGCGTATCCACGATCGTAAGCGGATAGAAATGAAATATGGACACAGGTTGCGGATAAAGTGTGTACAGAGATCACATTTTAATTTTATTATTTCTATAAGTATTACCTAAGCCAGGGTGGTCCAACATTTTTCATCCAAAGGGCCAAATCTCATTATGATATGCACGTGGGCCCAATTATTAATCCCATCAAACTAATAGAGAACTACAAACAACACTTAATAAACCACGATTTTCAATACTTATATTATATAAATTGCATTTATGGTTGGTAGAATCTTTCAAATTTTACTGACAAAAAAAAAGTTTAATAATCTCACAAAAACATATTATGAAATATGCAAACAAATACAATTTCACAAAACAACTTAGAACTATAAATATATATCCATGCATTTTTACTATTCGAATAAATGTATACTAAAGTGCAATCATGAACTTTTTAAATTAATATTTTTATTTGAAATATTATCTATTTCACATCTGCCACCGAAGGTTTCACTTTAATTCTCCTCCGGGATACTGCGAGGGCCACATTTTCACTGAGCACCGCCAGTTGGACAATGGAATCAACCAACAAATTAATATATAGTGACAAAACATTATTTGTTTTGTCTGAAACTGTGTGCGGCACTGGCTGCAGAATCAATGTTAATCAAAATAAACAAAACACAATATTTTGTATTTACCTAAGGCTTCTTTCACACGTAGCGGGGGTGTCGCCCGCCTTCCGTCCGTGTGTCATTTTCACACGAAGCGGGAAAAATGAGTTTCACCCGCGCGTCATATACCAATTCAGTTTGTGAAGTAAGTTGAACTGGATCGTTTCGGAAGGGGCTTGTTTTGTATGTGTTATATTTAAGAAGAAAAAGGAGCAACAGGATTCAATCAGTGCATCCCTCATATAGAGAGGAGCAGAGTTTGGAGTAATATCATACTGTACTATGATTTGAAAAGGGACGATGCTAAGTTTTTTTTACGCATGACTATATAATCGTTTGATGAACTGTTAGGAAGCCTGCTTCGGGGGTCACATGGTCCAAGGCGTCCCTCTCGTGTTAGACTAGATTGCTGATGAGAGGGATCTCTGGGTTAGAATCACGGTCGTGTGTAGGTCTATTTAGGGAGGTTTAAAAAAAATTGTTTCCCACTCTACCTTCACGCAAATGTAGGTACACTGTCTCTAAATTCAAACTTCTTCATCCCTAGCTCATTAGCGTGTAATCTGAGCAGGTTAATACTACGCAGTGCTATGAAAACTGTTAGGAAAGTTAAATTACCACTTTCTGAAAAGTGATAGGAAAATAATTAAGACTGAGAGTGGGAAGGAACAATCCACGTCCGCTGCGTATAAAGACATGAATGAGAAGCAATATCCAGTAGTTAGTGTGCGTGGAGGTGGGCCCGCGCCAAATTATAAACATGGTCGGGTGCCCGCATCCGCTTTGTGTGAAAGGATGTATTTAAACTACCAGCCTTTACTTTGAATAGGCCCGTTCATTGCGACGGAGGCAAGACTCGCTATTTGTGAATGAAGCCTAAGATAATAATAATAATAATAATAATAATAATAATAATATTTAGCACCGCGTCTTAATACCCATTCGGGTTATACGCTTAAGTACTAATTACGCTAGTGGATTAGGAAATGGGAGGGTGGAAGTTAGAGGAAGTGAACCCGCATTTGCGTGGAGGGAGAGTGGAAAACCATTTAGGAAAAACCACCCCAGTTCACCCGACCGAGATTCGAACCTCGATCTCCCCGTCCTCGGCGGTAGAGCTCAACACGACTAGCGTGTTAGTCAACTACGCCACCGAGGCGGGTGAATCCTAAGAATGCTGTTTTTAATAATCCCATACTAATTTAGAATAATCGTACACAATTACGATTATTAATTTTATGAATTAAAGTTAATTTTAAATTATTATGTTATAACTAGCTTTGTTTTACAGTTATGATTACTATGAAATATTACAACAACAGTATAAGAGGGTGCCTGGCAAGATCTGCGGATACGCACAGCAAAGAGTAATAATAACAGTAGAAATGGAGACTTTCAAATAACCCAAGAGTGTTTTTATGCTCATCAGTACAGATAAGCAACCGAAATGTTCCGAGGTAATGAAATTCAAGCTCGCAATATCATTCCAGAGGGAAAGTTTTTATTAATAAGTATTATAAGTTGTTTTTCAAACTCACAACAGATTTCAAAGATAAAATTATTTCAGTAGTTTTAAAGGAAGAAAGAAGAAATCCTGATACCAGAATAGATATAATGGACATAAAAATCAAGAGCATTAAAAAAAAACATAAAAATTTACTAAGATATTCAAAATAAAACTTGTTTAAGTGTTGATAAAATATATAAATACGTGCTCAACGATATTTTTTATGAGTAAGACGCTCATTTGGAAAATTAAATGTACCATGAAATGAATCGTTTCCGAACAAACCATAAAAATGTTGTAAACATGTTTACTCGCGAAAGCGGGCTGTCTATAAGTCTTAGACTTGATGAAAGGATTATAAAGGTAAACAAGTGCCAGCTAAGACCTTGTAACCTTGCACATGTGAGGGGAGGCCCTATATTCGCTTTTGCAACAGTGCTAGGAAGCAGGGTTGTTGGTTTAGTGTTTTACATTCCTTCTCCTGATTCTAGAAGTCAGGATTAGACTTAGGGACGTATCTCAACCAGGTGCACTGGGGCGTGGTTTTTCATGACATTTTAAATGTGGTGGTAGTTGATAACTCTCGTGTTAAATGTTTTGTAACAAAAATAAATGTAAATACCTAATCACGCCGTTCCCTTACAGGGTAGGCAAGAAACTGTGCATTTAGCTAAAAACAACTCCGTACTTAATCCATCCTCACTAACTTTTTCCCCACTTTCCTATCCTCCTTCGCGTCAACAACATCCATAAATCTAGTCAAATATACTATTTTATTATTAAAACTAT
Source organism: Timema podura (assembly GCA_033556935.1). NCBI lineage: Eukaryota > Metazoa > Arthropoda > Insecta > Phasmatodea > Timematidae > Timema > Timema podura. The sequence goes on along the minus strand of JAVRXN010000009.1, from coordinate 71,706,871 downwards.
TTTTTTTTAGCACCGCGTCTTACTACCCATTCGGGTTATACGCTTTAGTACTAATTACACTAATTGGTTAGGAATTGGGAAGGTTGAATGTAGAGGAAGTCAACCCGCATTCGCGTGGAGGGAGAGTGGGAAAACATTTAGGAAAACCACCCCCAGTTCACCCGACCGAGATTCGAACCTCGATCTTCCCGTCCTCGGTGGTCTGGCTTAACACGACTGGCGCGTTAGCCAACTACGCCACCAAGGCGGGTATTAAAACTATTAACGTTTCTCTTTTTCACGCATTCATCTGCCACATTTAGCCATGTCTTACATGGCCTACCTCTGCCTTTTGATCCACACTCTACCTTCATATATTTGCTTCGTCACTCGATTCATTCTCATCCTCTCAACATGCTCAAACCAATGTAAGACGCTTCCTTCAAATAAAAAAAAAGTGCCAAAATAACGAAAGTGAAGATTTATTGAGAATAGTACGTTGACATATTTATTAAATATATCAGATAAGCTTAGGGCCGTAGCAAGGGTTTTTGTGGAGGAGGGTTTCTACTTGCGATGTCTCAGGCTGAAGTAGCCTACCTAACAGGAGATATCACGGAATGTTTCAAGGCCCTTGGCCCTGTCGAGTGCAAGTCTAAAAGCTATTTTGTGGAATGGTGGGCGGGAGGGTGAAAGACGTGGAGTGGCCTCACAAGCAACCAAAGTATCCTTCCGCGCCAACAAGAACAGATGGATCACGGAAACCGTAGATGGCGCTAGCTACCTACAGGACAAGTCTTGAGGAAAAGTCCTACGCTTGGAAATATCAGTTTTCTCAACAACGAGTGAAATTTCTATGTTAATATTTTCAACACCTCTTCTAAGATAATGTATCGATGTTTATTAATTGTTATATTTTCTTATTTTTTATGAAACCGGAAGTTTTCTATTGAAAAATGTCAATTTTATCGATATTTGATCACTGTTAAGACTATAGAGGAGGTGTGTGTATAAAAAGTATAACTTAATCAACATGCTTCTATTTTTGAACAAACCGTTTCCAAAAAGAAAATAGCAAAACAATAAAAATGCTTGAGAATAGCCGTTTGTTCCCGTGAAACACACCAAATGAAAAGGGCCAATAGCCTTAAATAATAATAATAATAATAATAATAATAATAATATTAGCACCGCGTCTTACTACTACCCGTTCGGGTTATACGCTTAAGTACTAATTACACTAATGGATTAGGAATTGGGAAGGTTGAATTTAGAGGAAGTGAACCCGCATTTGTCGTTGAGGGAGAGTGGAAAACCATTTAGGAAAAACCACCCCAGTTCACCCGACCGAGATTCGAACCTCGATCTCCCCGTCCTCGGTGGTCTGACTCAACACGACTGGCGCGTTAGCCAACTACGCCACCGAGGCGGGTAATAGCCTTAAAGATTAAATCCAATTTGAATATATATTTTTTACTTTCTCTCAACACCTAGGAAAGAAATTAATGTGATCGTCAAATTTTGATAAATGTCGACGTTTCATGAACCCCTGAAACAAAAAAAAAAAAGTGGTTTTCACAATCCCGTCTGTCAGCCTGTACTTCGGGCTAGAGCCGAAACCATTTTACCGATTGGGCTAAAGCTTGGTATCTGGGGTTTTTATAAGGTTCCCCCGAGGGTTTTTGGAATTAGACATCTAACTCTAAATTAAGGTAGTTTCCTGAAGGGTAAAAAGAAAAAAAAAACTTTTTCTCAAAATTCGTTCTAGCGATTTTGACTAAATATTATATCTAGACACTGTTGATCATTATAAAAAAATAGCAACTCTCATTTTCTTGTGAAAATGACTAAGGGTACTTTATTTTAAATAGGGGACATTTTTCCAATTTTCATCATTTCTCCATAACTATTTGATATACGATATAACTTATCACTGTCAAGTTGTAGTCCTATTAAAGATAGAGTAAAAATCTTTTGCTTGAAATAAAATTTCATAGAACCAATAGTTTCTGAGCTTTAAGTAAATATATATTATTTTTAATTCAGGTCTTTGAAAATGAATTTGATTCTTATGCTCTTTGGTTGACAAAGATGTTTCTCTTGGCACAATTTTTCTGTAACAGTATTCCTAGTTCCTAATGCCAAAGGGCATAGCGTAAGTAAGTAAGAGTGTATGTTATTTCATTTATGATTTTTGATGTTATTTTTCTACAATAATATATAGACCTATTATTTACTTTCACAAATCTTACGAGTTTTTAGTAAATTTTTTTTTAAAGATAAAATCGAGAGAAAGTTTATTCGTTGCGCCGTACCATTTAGTTTTAATAATAGTGTTTGCAGGTGGTCTAGGGGTAAGGTGTCGGACTTCTGAGCTGGCGACGGGGTTCAATCCTCGTCCCGGCACAGATTTATTGATTACCAAACCCTTCCTTCACCTCTGAAAAGATGTGTATTAATCACAACTTGTGAATGTGAGGAATGCCAGGCCTCCAGCGTGGTTCGGATTCCACGTTAAACTGTAGGTCCTCCATTTCATCTCACAATCACCCTACCATTACACATTAGCGTAAGTGCGTATAACCCGAACGGGTAGTAAGACGCGGTGCTAATAATAATAATAATAATAATAATAATAATAATAATAATAATAATAATAATAATAATAATAATAATAATAATAATAATAATAATAATAATAATAGTGTTTGCAGGAGTCATGCATTTTATAGGACTCCAATAAGTTACTAAAATAGGCATTAAGGAGGAATAAAAAAAGTACATTATTAATACACGTCTAAAATAACTTATCATTTATTATTATTGTTATTATTATTTAATAATATTATTGCATTTGAGGAACCATGCAACTATTTCATTTGTTCCTATACAAAGATGAAGGCGGTTGAGACAAGGTAAATTAGTTAACGAAAGAGAGACAGCCGATAGGTAGCGATATAATCACTCGGGCAAGGCGAACAAAGGATAGAAGGAAACAAAGCCTCAGTTTCCTCCAGAGGATGTGTCAGCTGACGTACGATGATTGTACCCTAGCTTGTGGAGAGGGGCCGTGTTTACAAAAGGGGCGAAGCTTTGTTCCACTGGGACAATTTAGGAAAATGAGGTGGGGAAGGGGGGAGGGAAACATAACTTAGTGCCCAATCACGACGCGTCTCGGTGACCTAAAGAAAGAACGTATATTTACCTCCCCAGGCCTCCGAAGGACCTTGGATACGGCAACGTTCTTGAGTGAAAGCAACTCGTGAAAGGATTGTCCATTTTTAAAAACAAAGTACAAAGAGAGTATTATAATTTATAACGAACGATACGTCAACATCGAGAACCTGTGATGGTAGTTTATCTATAGCTATGTTTCTTTCGTTACTCAATTTATAAAGCAGTACAGTTGAACTTAATATGGTAAAACTGAAGAATTGAATTAATTAATGAATATTAGAAAGAAACTAATTATGTTCGTTACTGTCCGATACCTTAGCTCAGTCAGTGGCGTGTTTGTCCTCAGAGCTAAGGATCCTAGGTTCAATTCCTGACATCGCCGAAAAATGTATCATTGGGGAAATGTAGGGTTCCCCTTGTACAGTGATGAGTTAACGATCCCGGGGCCTAGATGTTGTGTCTGTTCTAGATTTAAGTTAATTTATAAGTCGTGTGTTGATATAATCACTCTGTTCAGAAAATGCACGTTAAATATTTCAAATAAATTTAAAAATGAAACAAATAACTGCTATCTTAACATACACACTGTTTTTTAAAACTATGAGCTATAAAAATAATTGATATTCTACTTGAAAAATTCTACTTTCAGGAAGTAAGGCCTTGGTGCTAATGACCGCTTATATGTTTAAGATGGAACGTTTTAACACAAATACTGTCAACGACAAGATCCAATTAGTATACATTTACGTATGTAGCTATTTATGAGGAGGATAGCTTAGAAGAAACTTTATTTGTTTTGGATGGTCTAGGGGTAAGGTGTCACACTTCTGTGCTGAAGGTCCGGGGTTTAATCCTCTGTCCCGGCACAGATTTATCTGATTGCCAAACCCTTCCTTCACCTCTGACAAGATGTGTATTAATCACAACTTGTGAATGTGAGGAATGCCAGGCCTCCACCGAGGTTCGGATTCCACGTTAAACTGTAGGTCCTCCATTTCATATCACAATCAGCCTACCATTGCACATTAGCGTAAGTGCGTATAACCCGAACGGGTAGTAAGACGCGGTGCTAATAATAATAATAATATTTGTTTTAGAGAAAATATGAGAAAACTACATCTAAAAGCACACGTAAAAAATCCCCCCTTACTAAAGGGCAGCAGGGATTCAAAGTCTAGTTTGCAATAAAGCGCAATTTGAGTCGAGTCTTAACGCCTTTCACAGCTCGGTGACTGCTGCGGGTATGTGTCTGTCGACGCCCTAATAAATAATAATGCAATCGTCATTCGCAACCTCTGAACATACATTCTAAGCGCCAGATCGTAACCATTACCAAAAGATTTGTAGCTCCTAAAAACGACATCTTAAATCACAGTTTTATGATTCAACTTTAATAAGCTCTTCAATTTAATATCATTCTTTACCAAGACGGGCTTTTGTCGACTATACAGGACAATAAACATTTAAGCAAGAAAGATAGACCACACGGATATTAATCTTGACTTTTGACACGACAGGCTGGAGTTCAATTCTGACCAGTCTCAGAATACTTCTCAACTTTAATAAAGTATTAAGTGGTATTACACCTATTATTTAACCTCCACAAAGTGTTACCTTTAAATTAAGCGCCGAAAGATGTACAGATCATGAATCTCAAAAACTTATATTTAAGGAAACGTTATTATTGCCATTGATATAATTATGAGAAAGTGTTTGTTTTTAAATTTAATATTATTTAAGAAAACTTTGCGGTGATCTTTAAGATACTCTAGATAACTGGAAGAGAGACATTCTCACAAAGTATGTTATTACTTATGGGACTGGTTAAGCTGAAGCTTCAAAACTACTCAAATATCTTCAATTATCTTAAAATATTCTGTTGTGGCACTTTAAACTTAAAGTATTTCTTTATTTGTTTAAGTAAGACTAGTTCTATGTTTCTGACGATTAACTTGGATCTCAGAATTGTGATATTTCAATTTAAATTCCCTTAAAAACGAGCTAATTACACTATTTCATGAATATAATGAAAATTATAAAACTTGAACTGTTGATAAATTTCACCTCCATTTTGGAGTGAATCATGTATTAAAATTTTGGCCATCTACAACGCGTCTCATAGTTCCGGTAGGCTGCTTCATTAATTTAGTGTGTTAGTCACGGTCAAAATAAATATGCAATAGTAATAATAATAATAATAATAATAATAATAATAATAATAATACATAATTATAAGGATTACATTGGAAACTCCATAAACTTATCACTTAAATTTCTCAAATCTAGATTTTAGTTTAGAGTTTAATATTTTCCAATCAATAGTAATAAATTACATAACACTTTTCAAACTCTTACTTCTCACTGAACAAAATGTAGATAAATTATTGTTGTAATACTCAAAAACAACCCCGCCTTTGCTTGGTGTGAGGGTGAGGAAAAATAAGGATGAATCATATTTAAAAAAGCCACTATCTAGTCAAATGCACCTCGACTTTTGCGTCCCCGGTAATTCAAACTAAGAAGAAACATGCCTTAGGACGTGCTTCTAGCGGTAGGTGTTAAATAAATAATGGCATATGTCAATTCAATACAAACGCAAGGCCTAATCAACCATTTAAACCACTGCCAGGGTAACAGATGCCTTTTAGATAGTCGATATCTCTAGTAAACACAAACTTTGGCCGGGATTTTTTTTATAGAAAAATAATTCTTGGCTAAATAAATAAAATATAGCTTCAGAAGAAAAGTTTAATTATTTTTACAGCACATAGTAACATAAATACGGTAGTTCTTAAATATTTGTCATAAATATCAAATTTCAGGTTGTCCAGGCCCAATATATTTAAGAAGTGTTGAGGTTACTAAAGGTTTAAAAGGGGAAATAAAAAATTCGGCCACACCAATGCTTTATCAGTAAGCCTACAATTTCGGCCCCAGAGACCGTACGAATTCGGCCTCATGAACCAGCCCAAAACTTTTTATACCATTTTGCACAGACCTAGGATCTTGTTGTGCCTTATATTAGGTTAAGTTTATTTAAGGTATGGTCGCGTTGTGTCATAGGTTAGGTTAGGATTGTGTTGTATCATGCTATCCATCACTTGCTGTATTTGGTTCATCTTGAGAAAACATTTACATCCATCCTTAATGTAACGCCACAATACCCGGGGCCGAGTTAATGCACCAACATGGGGCCAAACTCCAACCACCTGCCTCAATCCTAACGGAGCCGAGTTTGTATGCAGCCGTTTGAATCTAGCAGTTTGAACCATTCTTTGTACAGGAAAGCCGCATCAAACTATATCAAATCAAGACGTTCAACATACCGTTACCATTTCTTAAAATTAAACTAAACATGTCAACTGAAGCAATAATATATTTTATTGTATCCAAAAATAAATTGTTAAAAAAAAATGAAGACTGACCTGAACTTGCTTTTCCTTCCAACCCACCTTAAACCCATATGGTCGTTTCTTCAAACGACCAGTTAACATAAAGGCACATGTTTTAATTTTTCATATAATTTATTTACAATATAATAAAAAAGTGACGATATAGTAGCTGTTAAAAAATAAATAAAAACGCGTGTAGCGGTATGTTTTCAATTATCTATGAGAAGTTTAAGTAAATGTAGCCTACTAAGCATAGGAAGCTTTTCTTTCGCCACGGCAACAACAGCAGTCTATACACATTAGAAAATAAGCTGCAGGCTGAACGTAAGCCGCAGTTGGTGATAAATGGCGCAAAGAGAACAGTTTCCACCTTTTCCGGGCTACTCGGATTACCGGCAAGTTAAACCGCGGCCAGCCTACTGACGATTTGCGCTGGCAGAATGCATTCAACTACTGCTAGCAAAGGCGCGCGGACAGCCCGGGGTATTTACGACCGTTATTTATGAGACGCAAGGGTTGAAATAGCCTGGTAAAAAAATAAAAAATAAACTTGTACTACTAAGAGGAAATAACTTCAAATATATTTTTCTTCTTCTTCTTCTAAGATTGCTAAGAATAAACTGATGAGGTCACATCCAGCCGAGGACCACGACGATGTTTGCCGAACGTTATTTTTTTTACTATAAAGACGAAAAATAAAATACTATTTTAAAAGTATAAATAATGAATTTGAGATGAAGATTTTTTTTTTAAATCCTTTATTCGGGCCAATGCATATGGGCAACGTGCATCATTTTTGTAGTTGCGTCCTGTGACGCTACGTCACCTCTAAAAAGATGTTGACAAAGGCAACCCACGTTTTGCGACGCTAAGTTGACGCCACGTCACCGCAATTGAAGCAGTGCACACTAGCAATTTGAGTGTATTTTGGACGCCCATACACAAACTTCACACGAACAGCACGTGTGCACGGCTCTATATATTCACAGGTACTGACTGACAGGACACTGAGCGGCAACGTCACCGCCGCGTCTCATTGAAACCTGCGCCCCTTATTTTGACGCGCCACTGACGCCAACTTGATGACGGACTCGTGTGAACTCCCTTCATTCTAATCAATGTAATGCTGGGACGCAACTGTAAAAATTATGCAAGTCACCCGTGTGCACCGAGCCTAATTGTTACACGTCTCATTGACCATTCGGGTTGCCCTCAATAATTAAAATACATTGGGATGCGAAAAGTGAATTTTAAAGAATTCCCCACATAATTAATCTAGATGACCAACATTAGTTTCATATTATCTGGTTTGCCAGTGACAAAGAAGTAAGGGTTCGAATCCGGAAGGATGTATTTTCCTATATGGTTTTCCCTCTCTCCAAACAAGACGTGCGGGTAAATTTCAAATAAAATTCTACCTTTCTGTACAAATTTAGTTAGGGCAAATATCCTAACATTACGACGAGTATTAAGACGTGGATCACAAATATATACATATACATAGCCCAGAGGACAGAGTTATGTGTAAGTAATTTTAAGTGTATCTGTCAGGGATTCAAAACATCCTGAGCTTTCGTTTCAGAGCAAAAACAATTCTTCCGATTACAGAAAATGTTAAAAAAATACCCGTTTAAGTGTTAATTATTATGTATATTTGATAAATAGTAAATCCAATTCTTGTTATTTTACTACAACCACATCTGTGGTCCCCATATTGAACCTCAAGCTATACACTGGTTTTTTGTAGAGATGGACATCTGAAAGGCCATTTTTACTTCCAAAACCCTACTATACACTATTGCTTCTGGTAAAAAAAAAAGGAGTCTTAGATGTTCATTCCGGCAAAAATCAAACTTCAGTTTAATCAGGGTTATCGAGAATGAGAAGTTCAAGACTAGAATCCCAACCGGATGTACAGGGTTTATTTACTTAAATGTTTTCCCGCGCTACCTCCACGCAAATGTAGGTGCATTTCTTGTAAATGCTATATTTTTCATCCCTATCCTATTAGTGTGATTAAATGCAGATAGCCTTGATGAAAACTAAAATGTGGTACAACAAAAAAAAAGTGTGACACCAGGAGATTAAACCAGAACTGCACGAACTTCAAGAAATAATTTTGTGTTCTTCTAGGTCAACTTACTACCCGAATTTTATGGAGTTTGTGATTAATTTTTGGAAAAGAATTCAAACGAAATTCATTAGGAAAGGGTGAAATGGCTCCGGTTTCTTTATAATCAGAGCAGTAATATCTCAGCAATAAAAATAGCGACTCCCTTTCTTAATCTCCCAAAACAAACTAAATGAAACTTTAAACCATAAAATTGCGGAGGATCGTGGCCAGAATGTCCAGAACCGCATCACGGGTTGCATACATTATGGACGAGAAAGGAAAATGTGGCACGTGTTTTATTTAGTGTATCCTCAACTATAAGAAGGTCCCTCATTATTCAAACAAGTCTTCGTGTATTTAAGGGTGGCAAGCAGTAAAAACCTACGATGATAAACAGGTTTCAATCCCCGTGTCCAGGTGTCATTTTTAAATTTACAGAATATATTACTTCAAATGCTACTTGCAGTGGTTTGCATATAAGTAAAGTATTATTTCTGTTTTTATTGTCAGTAAATCTAAATGAGAACAGGACTCACCCATACAATGGCAGCGAGACTGGTGTGGGGGAACGAGTGCAGGCACAATTAATTCCCGCTCCCCTCTAGTAAATTGGCACCCCTTATATTTATTTCACTCCCCTCCAACATTCTATCTATAGTTTGAAGCTGAACAATGGTCTTCCATAAAACTCCAAGTTTCATAAATTTACCAAAAAAGGACATTTTAAATAGTTTCTGGAGGTATTTAATTTTCAAAAATTTCCAGGAAAAGATCAGTTTAATAAATTCTGTAGGCATCTTTTTTTTTAATATCTAGGTGTGGAACAATCTAAGTTACTTCTAGGGGGATACAAACCTCAAAATATTTCTGGGGAAGAATCTTAAATATACTAGAGAGACATCTAACAGAAAAAAATCAAAATGAGAATTACTCTAAATAGTTTTCAAAAAGTCTAGTTAAAAGAACACTTTAAATAGCTTGTAGGGGCATCCAAATTTCAAAAATGTTATTCTCTTTAAATGACTTGTAAATAAATCTAGTTTGCAGAACATTTCCTGATAAGAAACACTTCGAATATCCGCTCTAAGGGAATCCAACTTTCAAATATTTGCTGCGAGTGAGGGGGGACCCACCCCCTTTTGGTTTGGAGATACAAACCCTTTAAAATCCTCAATTTTTGCTTAGTTATAGCTATATAGGTAATACATCTGAAACCAGGTGCCACATTGTGGTTAAATTCTCTGTATTATACAAGATGACTCAAAAGTCTACACACATAGGGAGGATGCACAGTTTGAGTTTTGTATGCATGTAATGAATGTGCTCTTTTCAAACTCTACCAATACCACGGCCAATATGCATTAATTTGTGGAAGTTTGTGAACGACCCTGTATCTGTTTGGTCACTAGCACTTCCGGTCCTTCGGAACTTTTCAATAAGTTTGACAACAATGTGGTGTGTGATTTGTCTTTGTGGGGAGTGTCTACTGTTGAATTCATCTGCGACAGCTTCCTGAGTTCATTTCTGCAGCATTTCGACTGGTTTTTTTCCCTGAAAATTTTAATGGGGGGGGGGGGGGGGAACGAGATGGTTCTGAATGTTTTCATGAATACGCCCCCTGTTCAGGACCATTATCTCTATAGGCTCTTCCTTAAAAAGGTCATTTCAGAACGGTTCCTAGAAAAATTCTCTATGAATGGGGACTTTTAAATAGTCCTGTACTTTAGAAAACCATAGAATAAAGTTAAATAACCCAGTTTTCATGTATTTATAAATAAAACTGTAGAATAGTTTAAAAAAAATTCGCTCATCCAAATTTGTTGTTACTATCAAATGAATCACAAAAACCGCTCTTCAATGTGAATTTTGGTTCAAGTTTAGTGTACCCAAGAGACTTGTTAGTCGGCCGTGAAATGAACTCTTGTTTAAATTAAGATAAAAGTTTGTACCTTTTACTGGCAAAAGCATAGTTACCTTTAAATGGTTAGGTGATAATAAACTTGGGAGTATATTTTGGATATTAAAAGTTTGGAAAATGATATTTTACATAGTGCTGCAGACGGGTAGTAAAATCACGTTTAAATAAAATATCTTGGAAATTGTACTCAACTCTAGTTCATGACAATTTTTGGTTCTGGCTGATAAGATGAACTTCTACACAAATACCTAATTATATTATGCAGAGTATGTGTAGGTGAGAAGTATAGAGGCAGAGCATAGGTGATAATACTTTCGTTAAATCCCGCTGGGGCCATTTTTACCTATGGGCACACAAATGAGAGTGTAAGGTGTTTAATAGCCTCCCCGTAGTTACACTTTGGCTGTAATGGCTCGGACATAACTTGGCTCACATTTTGGTTAGCTTATATATTTGGGGTTAGGTGTGAGAGGGAGATTTACCACAAGTTTAGGGGACCCTGGTTCAATTTCGGGTGGTGCTGAAGATATATATCACCACATCTTACTACCTGTTCAGAAAAACCGACTCGGTGGCGTAGTTGGCTAACGTGCTAGTCATGTTGAGCTCGATTGCCGAGGACGGGGAGATCGAGGTTCGAATCTCAGTCGGGTGAACTGGGGGTGGTTTTTCCTAAATGGTTTTCCACTCTCCCTCCACGCAAATGCGGGTTAACTTCCTCTAAATTCAACCTTCCAAGTTCCTAATCTATTAGTGTAATTAGTACTTAAGCGTATAACCAGAACGGGTAGTAAGACGCGGTGCTAAATAATAAATACCTGTTCAGGTTATACGCATGCATGATAATTACTCTAATGGGGTAAGGATGAGTAAGGAATCAATTTTAGATGTGTGTGTATGTATATATGTATATAGCGCGTCTGAGCTACATGATTCATATAGCCCAGTTTGTGGAAAGATTAGCCAGTAGACCTACTAATATACCGTTTAACGCCCCAATGTACTAGTCGTAAATCCTTTCCGAGGAGGCACTTTCCATGTCCCGATGAGATGAGCTGATGGTGATAGTATGAGGATGAGGAACCAATATAAACACTTAAACCTAACTTAAGCCTAATCAACCAAACCATGGTGACTGATGTCACCTTTCGGAACAAATACCCAAAGTACCAGCCGGGAATCGAACCAAAGATCCATTGGTTCGCAGCAAGGTACACTGACTACTACACCACGGTGTCGGTTATTTTAGAGTAATATACTCGCATTTGCGTGGAAGGAGAGTGGAAAAACATTTAGGAAAAACCACCCCTTTGTAGACCCGGCGGGGATTCGAACCCCGATCTCCCCGTCATCAGCAGGCCAGTATAATACGAGAGTGACGCCTCCGACTGTCCAGCCATTGAGCTAAACATATGAATTTACCATTTATACTCGGGTCCGTTGTGCTATAAAATTAGCAGCTCGTCGAAGCGAGGAGTGCAATATTAAGCATATTGTCCTATAGTAAGATAATTTGTAAGTAGTTTTCAAATTTAATTTGTGTATGTAAAAATCACGTTAAATACCCCCCAAATAAGTATAAGCTCACAGATTTAAGGAGCGTTTTGAAAATGTTTTCACCCACCTGGTGGCGTAGTTAGCCAACGCGCTAGAGTGCCGAGTACGGGGAGATCGAGATTCGAATCTCGGTCGGGTGAACTGGAGATGGTTTTTCCTAAATGGTTTTCCACTCCGCCTACACGCAAACGCGGGTTCACTTCCACTAAATTCAACCTTCCCAATTCCTAGCCCATTATTGGAATTAGCACTTAAGCGTATAACCCGAATGTGTAATAAGACGCGGTGCTAAAAAAAAGTTTTGAACCTGCTCGCTAGTATTCCCAACCAAGAAACCAAGCCCCCCTGGAGGTTGTGAGGGGGAGGGGTAGAGGGAGTAAAAATAAGGGGGGAGGGGGGTACGTAATATTTTTCCATGGCCGAGTTCATAAGAAACATTAATTAATTTGTGTCAAACTGTTATTTTTTTAAATATGAATAATTTCTAGCCCCAGTTTAATGAAAGTGGTAAAAAACATAAATAACCAGTGTTAACTCCAAAGGAGAGAATTTATGACCAAACAGTCTTTTTTATTAAGAGTTTTACGATCCTCTACCAAAATTACTCACTGGTAAAATGTTGAGTATTTTCGAATTATTTTGTTCATGGATATATTTTTTGGTGCGTAAGTGTGTATGTTTTACATGTCGGTTCTGAATGTTATTATTTAATATTTTCAATTTCACATTACACACGCGAAAGCGAAGAATGGTAGTAAAAAATCAACAAAAAACCAAAGGAGTGGGAATGGGGGGGGGGGGGGTGGAGGGAGGAGGAGCCATGAGACTTATGGCAGTGAAGATTAAAATTTGTGCGTGAACACAAAAAGATTGTGAACCATTGCTTTAACCAGTATATTCCAGTCCTCTAATCCCCTCAAGTGTTCAGGTTTAAGCGAGATTTAAATAATTTTTAGATTTTTTTTTGTTGGTTTGCCATTCGTGATCTCTGAATAATAAAATTTAGGTTCTAAACTTGAGTTATGTCGGGACTTTTCTGAGCATTCTAGTTGCTATAAAAACAACTTAAATGTGTATATTGAGTTTTGAATAGTAAATCGTTAAAACTTAAATAAATATAATGATGCCATGATTATAGTTTCATATAGAAAAAGTTTGTAATCGTGAAAATTTCGACCTCGAGATTATGAACATTCTTGACGTTGTATGTGTCCTCGAACCCATAAAAGAGAGTCTAAGATTATTTTTGTCTCCATATTAGTCTTTATCTGTCCCTGTAGCTACACACATAATTGTAACTAATGTACAGTAATTCACTTTATGACTAGTAGTTTGGTAGAGAGTAGACCTTGCTTTCTTTATTAAAAAATAAACGTATCATGTTATTTTCGTTACTACATTCTTAACATTTCTCTTTGGATTTAAAGATGAAATATTTCGTTTAATTTCTCTCTGGATTTGAATTATATATTTTTACTTTAATATCAAGTTAGACAGAAAATAAAGGAATACTAGATTCATTATTATATTACATTCATAGAGAATAACCATTGTTTACGCGGTTTAAGACGCCAGTGTGCAATTATGTCAACATTAAAAAATTGCGCTCTAGGTACTCAATCAAATTCTCAAAATTTTAAAATAAAATTGCTTGATAGGAGCTATTAAACTAAAAACCTTTTAAGCGGCCACTCTATTGAAAGAGATAACCAGATTGAAAAACTATGTACATACATGGTTCAACCTAGATTTAAAGAATGTCCCTGCCGAATTTCGTTAAAATTGGGCGACGCATTTAACAGTAATCGCGAAACAAAGAACCGGACAAGCGGACAGACGAAATGCCAAATGGTCCAGTTAAAACCAAACCTCACTTTGCTCTGTAAATTAAATTAAATCATTAATAATATTCATATTAGTGATTTAATATAGTAAGGTTAGCAAAAATTCTATCATAATTAAAAATTTGTATTTATTGTTACCAGATAGAAGTTACCAGATACAAGTTCTAAGTATATAAATTTTTTAAAATATCAAAATTATCGTAGATAAAAACACCGAAAACATATTCGGATAACATTTCCTGCCTATTTATTCGATACCGACCGATACCCGTTATTAGAGATACTTTTCTTTCTATAATAGTACGGGATCAATAGTTCTCTTCCGATATTAGAAATGAGAAAAAATAACGATTTTTTCCTTCAACACCATATCACTTCATATACGAAGAAAACCTCTTTCAACACAACAAGGTTCTACCGTTTATACGGCTCAGTTAGGTTCCAGCACAGCATAAACTGGGAGGTCACGTGACCCGATAACGAGAGACGTGACGGGCCTACCCAAAATACCCGCTAAATGGTCGGCGACGATGTTCTGCCGGTACAATTGGAGGCCCGACGGTTCAGTGCCGTGGGAATTAACGGGCGCGAGGCCAGTATCAAGGGGCTCAAATTGTCAGTCGTACCGTTAAACAACGAGGATTATAGACTCGCACGTGGCTAAGATCGTAAGCCTACCGAGGCGTTGAGATTCTTGCGGTGTCCATCCACCCCTCTGAACACTTTGGTTCGAATCCCGATGGAGATGAAACTGTAGTCGTCCCCTGGTGGAGGGCTAGGACAAGGCCGTAACCAGGTTAAATATATAAATTATAATTATTGGTGGTGCGGGAAAAAAAAGGTGGGTTGTTAGACGGGTATAAGGGGCCGGGGATCCCTTCCCTTGATTTTATTACTGATGAACAGTTCAGTTGAAGCATCTTTTATAAAATACAAACACATTTTCGCTGTCGACATTGTACCATTTTACTTTGTTATTAGAGTTACTTTAAAGGAAATGATAATGTTTATCATTAGTGACAGTTGCAGATCACATGACTTGACTTATGAACAAGTGAAAATTGATCTAGTATTTTTTATAGCCGCTAGGCATGTAATGCGTATGTAAATATGGGGTAGTATTCTTTATAAATTCTACCTTCCCCATTCTAATTCATCAGCGTAATCAAAAGGGATATAACCCAGACAGGTGAGTGTGTGATACGCGGTGGATAGTAAAACTAATAATAATTTTTAGTGCCTGTAAAAGAAAGATACATTTTAGAGCTGCAAAAGAGAAGATAAATCTACGAAAAAAGAGTGAAGATATTAAGTAGAACTTATATAAATATTTCCTATTGATCTTTAGGTCCACCATGCATCACCTCAATGACGTTAAATCTTTAACAATTTATTAGTTTCAAAAGATTTACGATGAGGTATTAACCAACCTTTTTTACTCTAAATTTTCAATGTAGTCAAAGCAGTAAATTATGGTTTCCATGAATCCGTTATATCCATCAATAATTATAATGGGAAAGTGGAAATAAGAAAGTAAAATAATTATTATCTAGGAGAGGTAGTAAGACGTGGATTACAAAAAAAAAATAACTTTTATAAAAACTAGAGATGTCAAACTCGATTCTTAGATACCTCGATACCCTCGATTCTTACTGCTTTCGAAAGAATCGAGAATGGATCTTGATATTACGATTCCCAATACTTCGATTCTTAGCGCTCAATGAAGGTACTAGAAACTAAGAACACGGCAAAATTCAGAATGCGTATCGGTTATCTCTCATATTGGTTTATTTGTCATTTATTATTGGTTCATGGTTCAACTAACAATATTTTTAGTGAATTTAAAAGGCCAGTGTTTTCAACAAATTGTTTACTATATCTTTTTTGAATTATTTATATATGTTTGACTCAGTGAGACTTTATTAGTAAATAAAAATATATTACTATGGAAATTTCTTAGCTATTTTATCAATTATGTATAATAATATGATTTAATACTTGGGAGAATCTTTTCCTTTGTTAAAACTATAAATGAATGTTTTATAAAATTATTTGTACATTTTAGTTTTTCTTTGCTATGCTATTAAGTTGAATAAATATGTTTTTATGTGAGGTTGGATGTTTGGAAAAATAATAAAATAGGAAATGTTCTAGAATCGAAATCGAGAATAAAAAAAATCGAGGTTGAACTTAAGAATCGGAATCAATAAAAACAGCTATCTCCAATTAAAACCAATAAAAGAACGAGGGAAAATAATTGAAATACGTAATCTACTCTCGAGAGATTTACAACGTAATACTTTTATTAGTTCAAACCATTTTTTATTTTATTTTTAATTGAGGATTTAACGTTAAGCTTCAAAATGCATTATTATAACATGACACGAACTATTTTAAACATTCACATCCATAGTGGTGGCAGATCGGTTTAAGACGTTAGGTTCACATCGTACTCAGCCATATTTCTAGGGAAAGTGAGAAGATTAAAACTAGTGTAACCTAAAATTTACTTGTCACACCAATAGTAAATACCCAACCACGAGCGCGAGGAATTTGGTAAACAAGAAACACTATCAAATATAAGTTCAATTAATTCAAACCGAAATAAGTTGTAACATTAAGGCAGGAACTACTCGATAAATGCTGTCCACCTGTCTAGCCACTCGACCATAGTGAAAATCTGCAAACTTTTTAATCCAACGCAAAAATCAGAGTTGAAAATATACGCACAAATATAAACGGCGAATAAAACTAATGTCAAAAATCAACTAATTTTTTTTTATGCTTAGGAATTGATTTAACAAATTTCAAGTCAAATATATATTTTTTTAAGCACCGCGTCTTAATATCTGTTCAGATAATAGGCATTTATATTTACTAATTACGCTAATGGGTTAAGGATTAAAAAGGTTGAATTTAGAGTATATGTACCTGAATTTGCGTGGCGGGAGAATGGAAAGCCATTTTGTAAAAACCACCCTAAATACACCCGATCCGGGATTCGAAACCCAATCTGCCTGTCACAGCAGTATAGTCTAACTTGAGCTGCCTGCCATTATAGTTTAGTCTAACACGAGAGTGACACCTCAGACCATGCGGATACCGAAGTAGGTTTCAAATAATATACTTTGATCTTTTTTGTGGTGGATTTCATACTTGTGGTGGATTTTATGCTATTTTTAAAACCATAGTTATTGAGGGCTTAATTTAAGGGGTAGGAATGAGGAAGGAAGTTTACTTTAATAAGCGTAGAGAGAGGATGCGAGAACTAGAGTGATAAATCACACGTGCAACACTACCCTCATTGGGCCTACCCGTGATTTAAACCTCACTCTGCACCGGCAATCCAGTATGTTGGGAGACTGACGCCTCAGACTGTGTGGCCACCAGAGTGGGTATCAAATTACGAAACCACCTTAAAGCAATCCGTAGTGTAATTTCCTTTCCTGACGTGTCAACCACTGGACATGTATTTGCTCTTAGCTGAGTCACCCGCTTGGAAATGGAGCGCGATTGAAATGCAAAGTACTCTCTCTTAAAAGTTTCAAAACAATCCACCTCCCTTCACTCTTTCTCTCCCTAAAACACAAAAATCACTAGGGGAAAAAAACCCGCACATTTGTTCTAATTATTATGTTAAACAAAAGAACTATCAACGGTGTCATCTAGGACGGAGTCTGTTTAATGAACCTACATTAGCGTACCCGCCTCGGTGGCGTAGTTGGCTAACGCGCTAGTCGTGTTGAGCTCGACCGCCGAGGACGGGGAGATCGAGGTTCGAATCTCGGTCGGGTGAACTGGGGGTGGTTTTTCCTAAATGGTTTTCCACTTTCCCTCCAAGCAAATGCGGGTTCACTTCATCTAAATTCAACCCTCCCAATTCCTAATCCAGTAGCGTAATTAGTACTTAAGCGTATAACTCGAACGGGTAGTAAGACGCGGTGCTAAATATTATTATTATTATTATTACATTAGCGTGGATAAAATGAGAAAACCAAAATCATTAATTACAAGAAGAAAACCATCTCCAGTGCACAATAAGAGATTCGAACACAACTTCCAATTACAGGGAGCCCATTATATTACGATATTTCCGCCTAATAAAGCGTGAACACCGTTTCGGTCCCGCAATATTGTGTACAGCAACAAAAATATTATTTGGTATGAATAGTTTAAAAAAATTTAATTAAGCTATAATATTTTAAGTAGTACTAAAAGGTAATTAATTATATTTTAAATTATTATCAAAATAAAATAAATTAAATATACAAATTGTGAAATTTACAATTATGACTTAAAACCATTAATAAGAACGTTTAAGACATGTTAAAAATACAAACATCTAAGAAAACACATAATTTAACACATTTAATACATTAGACGTTAAAAGCCAATCAAATATAAGATTACAATATTCACCCTTTGTGTTTGTTTTGTATAAAGTCAATGTTGGAAGACGCTATAATTTAATTTGACTCTCACTTCAATTGAAAAAAGTATTAAAAAAATTAATTGAAAATAAAGTTTATGATTGTGTAAATTAATATTTCTCTCAGATGTACAGTCCCTTATTCCATGTTAGTGACAGCTTTCGCTGCACAATTATTTTCGAATTGTTTTAATATTCGCTATTTTCACAAATATGGCGTGAAATTAATCTAATATATCAATTCACTAGACCTGAGGACGATGCCGGCGAGCATCGAAATTTCATTGGACTAGATTCGTCTGTCCTACAACATTGAAAACTTAGAACAGTTAAAATGTCATAAAACAACGCGTATGACGTTAGTGTGTGCATTCATAAATTTCGTTTGCAAGCCACGTGATGGTATGGACCTCTATTTAATGCGCGAAGGTTAAAAACGAAAGTTAGGATCTCAATGTTTTCTGTTAGGGTAGAGACGAGCTACCCATTTTAAGAATTCACAAATGTTCATTTTACCTAGGAGTCTCGAATTCGAATTTTGTATCAATTTACTAACATAATCAAAATTATAGGCTAAATAGTAACTGAATGCTAACTATTTTTTGTTAAAATGCATTTATTATAACATTACATACGTACATTAATTTAAGTGTTAAATTAATATCGCAAAGTCTGGTTAAGTTTGTTCTATAATAATTAAGTTGGGTATAAACTACCAATAAACAAACAATACTAAAAAAAATTAAAATTTAATTATTTTTTAAATATCGAATCAGATATTTTCTCGAGTCTTGAACATACTTAAGAATTATAGGGTCCCATCTCCGGAGTTTTTATATCTTATGATCAAATAATGTCTGTGTTAGAAAGTATATTATTCCCCTCTCTACTCTCTTCGTTTCTTTCCTAAGATAAATGGCATGTAATGGGGTATGGGCAGCTCAGTTTGCATCAGTTAATTGGTCAATTATTTAGGTGGCGACCCGTGGGAAAGCAAGTCGACCTAGCGAGATTGGATGCACCGCGTCGTTAATTAGCGCACTCTGACGATCATATTAAGGGAGGACGATGGGAAACTGCTCGCTTTACTCCCTGAGCCACCGCTCGACCTTAATAAATAGTGACACACTCCAAGGTCACGCGGCGCAGCACCGGTCAGCATAAAAAAAGAAACACTCAAGAACTACAGTAGAGCTCGGTAGGAAAAATAGTTTATAAAATAAAAACCTAATTCCTCGCAGTTAATATTGATAACGTATTACTTTAGTATTATTACAATATTATCTCTATAATACAAGATTCCGTGTAATATGATGTAGGTATGCGCCCATTATACATAATACATAGCACAGATCTTAGACATAATTATAACTAGGATAAAATGATGCGGAAAAATTGTAAATACAAAACAAATTTCTGAATTTGAAGAGTTCAATGAAACGTAAATTCAAGTATAGATAGAAGTGATAAACAATGAAAGGCTAAAAAAAGAGAAAAAGAGAGAGAGAAAAAAAATATTAAGAAAAACACCACCGCAAGTGCAAAAACTGAAAACACTTATTAGTTTCCTTTTAAATTTTAATAATAAGTACACTTCATTTACTCTGAAGGGAAGCAATCTTACCTTGCATTATTCCACTATGGCTCAGCCTAAAATATAGGGCCATAGTGTACTCTGTTAAGGTAATGGTGCTTTTAAGCTGCATGAAAACACTCTTACCTTGACAAATCACACCATGGCCCTATATTTTAGGTTGAGCCATAGCGGAATAATACAAGGTAAGCTTGCTATATTTCAGGGTAAGTGAAAGGTACCTACATAATTACTGTGTATAAATTTAAGAAATTATGCTGTGTATACATTTAAGAAATTATGGTCCAAGACACGAATCTCGTAATGTGTATAAATGCTATTGATGGAGAGGTCAGGATTCGAATAGCAGTTGGGTGCACTAAGGGGTGATTTTATAAATGTGATTCCACTTTAATGTTCTCTTAGTCTCTCCACGCTAGTTAAGGTACATTTCCTCACATTCATCCTGCTAATTATAAACCTTAAACTTAAGTCGTTAATAACATTTGTAATAAAAGGAACAAAACATGTGGTTTTGTCCAAACCGGAAATTAAACCAGTCTTCTTTATAGCTCAACGTTCAAAAACATGACCGAACTTGCTTTAGTGGCCGAATGGTCTAAGGTGTCACTCTCGTGTTTGCCCTGCTGAGGAATGGGAGATCGGGGATCGAATCCCGGTTGGATCTACTGAGGTTACTTTTTCCCTTTATGGTTCCCCACTCTACTTCCACGCAAATGGTGGGCGGATTACCTTTAAAACGCTTCCTTCCTCATCCCTAGCCGATAAGAGTAGTAATCATATATGCGTATTACTTGCATAAGTAATAAGACGCGGTGATAAATTAAAAACAAAACACGGACGAGGTATAAGTAGGCAGGATTTTCCGTGCAATGTTTTACAAACGGTCCGAGATACACGCATTTTTATCACACTATTTGTTTGGGGATTGAATATTACTGCCTGATTGAATGTTACTGCCGAACAAGACTAGACTAGTTTGACATTTAGTCCAGGTGTCCACTGATATATATCATAACTATTATGGTGATTATATATATATATATATATTTAAAAAAAGTAGCGATAAAGATAATTAAATATTCCATTTATATGTTAAAAATTAGAGAAATAAGATTAAATAGAGGAAAAATAATAGAGGGAGAGAGAAAAAAAGTTGAAATATAAATATATTAATTAAATATGCCTCAGTTTTTTTGGTAATTAATGGTAATAGTGAGTTACTTCAAATAATACCTAAAATAACAGTTCCATCGACAATCTCAAGGAACGAATATAAATTATCATACAGACACTTAAATAAATTGAGATTTTAACTTGTCTTTTTTTTCGATTTTCATTATTGATTTTAAAAACATCAATTAAAACTAATAACTGAGTGTAAGTGTTCTTATAATATTTAGTATTAAAAGCAAAATAACTCTAGTTACAAATAATAGGATTCCAAAAAATCTATTTATAGACGTAGCTATACACTGCTTTTGATGAAAAGACGTCGACCTCTGTGGTCTTAGGGTAAAGTGCTCGCCTCAGGACCCGATGTTCGTGGGTTAAAACCCAGCTGGGTCCAAAGGATTTTTCTGGAGCGATAAAAATCCAAAACACAAACTCCTTCGAAAGGGAAGTAAAGCCGTTGGTCCCATGTCGATTGTGGCATGTAAACGAACACTGGAAGTTACATGAAAATACTTTTCCCGGTAACAATGGTAGCCCTTTCGCTCTCACTCATAGGAATTCTCGTGTACTGATATAATTAATAGGTTTGGAAAGTGCACGTTAAACACCTCAAATGCATTAAATTCATTCTGAATAGGTATTTATTCCTACCACAATTAGGCTTTTGACAAATATAGTTAGTAACCAATACAACTTCTCGAAAAAATAAAATTAAGAGTCAAGTTATTTGCGCTATCATTGTTCAATTACAAATATTATTTTCTCTAACTTCAAAATAAGTCCTTGGATAAAAACCAGTACCTATGGGTGTATTACCACATGCTCTGTAGGACAACAGGACCCCCCCCCCCCAAAAAAAAAGTACATATGGTCACCCTAGGTAAAATCGACAATGCTAGCTAGTTTAATTAAGTCCGCAATATGTTGAAATCTGATTTTCGTGTGTAAGTATAATTTCCCGGGTTATTTGTCCAATTCGAGTTTTCAATTGTTCGAAGTGAGTCTGGTCGATCACATTCGATTCTATCGAGGCATTGTTGTATTATTTCATACGTACCGATATTATATTTTATGAAAAGTGACCGTTGCAGAAAACATGACTTTATGTAAATTTTATATATATATGATTTTTTTTGTAGAACTGCATACTTCTACCTGTTCAGATTATACACATGGGTAGCCTTCTATTTACGCTAACGTGCTAGCCATTAGGAAGGTTTCATTATAAAGGAGGTTTACCCATATTTGCGTGGAGAGAGTGTGGAAAATCATTTAGAAAAAACACCCTCAATACACCCGACCGGGATTAGAACCCCGATCTCCCCGTCATCGGCAGTCTAGTCTATTGCGAGAGAGACGTCTTAGACTGTGCGGTCACCAAAGCGGGTTATATGAAAATTATTTTAGTAAAGTTAATAGCTGCCAAAAAGTTTCTTTCCAACTAAACATAACTATACACTGTCAATGTAAATAGATAACAGTGCACCAAATCAAGCTATGGGTGTTATTTTACGTATAATAAAAGGGGCGATGAGAATGATTAGAGATAAATGATGAAACTGGAATCCAGCAGTTGTTGGTATTTTAGTTCTATTGTTCTAATTATTAGCGTACTGTCCTTATTAAGTCCACAATCCAAACTTAGTTATCATTCGATGAACTGGAACAAAGCCAATTTCACAGCGATACATTTGTATTCCTGACAATATTCTACAATGAGTCGCTTATTGTATTCACTCTATTATATGTTGTAAAATTATGTGTATACATAAATAAATAAAACTAATTAATTAAAAGTAAGGTCGGAAGCAACGCAATACTAATAAAATGGTTTTTTTTACCCGTCATGAGAATTGTACGATAGTTATCTTTCACGTACAATTATTAAACTAAAAGCATTTCTCACGGGTAGCGCCATGTACTTCAAATAGTACGATATAATTCTAACAACTATTTGATATGAGCTAGAATTAATTAAACTAGGCCCTACCTACAATGCATTCGAATGTTTGCGAGTAAAGACAACCAAGTCATTAGTGGCCAACAAACACTTTTGATTGCGTCCTGACCTAAGTAATTAAATGGAGAGGCGTCAGCAATTATCTAAACATTGATCTGTGTTATTGCGATGTAGCTGTGTACAGAAATCGACACAAAGTGCTTATGTACTCGTACGAGGCGCATACACGATGTAAGTACCGTTTGGATATTAAAAGGACTAAATTTTTAAATAAATAATTTTATTTTTATGACGGATTATATATACAAGATATTATAATTTTTAAATACTGGTATAGCCCCATCTAAATATCATAGTATTTAAATTGAAAAAAATTACACCTGGAACAGGGAATCGAACCCAGAACCTTTGACTTAGTACGCCAATACTCTCATCATCTTGTTATCTAGGAGTCATTCTGGGTAGAAGATCAGGTGGATGGACAAGGGTGACAAATAAAGAAGTCCTAAGAAGAGTGGGTGAGAAGAGAACCATTTTGGATGCGATTCTTCGGTACAAAGCAAACTGGATCGGAAACATCCTTAGGAAGAACTGTCTTCCGCACGACGACAAAGAAGGAAAGGTTGAGTGAGAGAGTAGATAAGGAAGAAGGATGATTCAGATATTTGGATGACTTGAAGGAAAAAAAGAAAATTCTGGGAGCTGATAGAAGAGGCAGAGGACAAAGCGCATTGGCGGTTTAAATTAGCTGAAAAAAGGAATTGACCTGTCGTGAGACAGAACACCTAATAATATTAAAGTTGATTCATGGTATTTGCAACCTTTCACTCTCCTTGTCTACTTCTAGACTGGTAGGCAACTCCAAGGGGACTTAAAAAATAGTTATAATAATAAAGCCAAGTAACATATTGGAAACCATAAGCCTAAAATAACTATAAATCTGGTGCAATTTCAAAATATATAGGCCTCATTGTGTGTCATTTTCCTCACAGAGGACTGACAACCAATCAATTATCCAGAGAGCGTAGTGACAGCTGCTACAGTCAAATTTTGATAGAAAAGGCCTTTTAAAAAATTTGAGCATATTTTTTGAGGCCAAAATTTATAGCATTTTACTTCATATTTAGGTTTATTTTATTGGTGTATTGATAATTTATATCAAAAAAGACGGCTGCAGTTAACATGTCTTGACATATAAATAAGCGAAAGCGGATCTATTAAATTTTTTGAATGTTAGATAGTGAAAATTAAAATTGAACTGGAGCTCGGGTCAATCCACTTTTAAACATTGTGCTGTTCGGACGTGTCACTGCGCGGCTCTTGAACTTTACGTTAGTTTAATTTAAAATTAAAATAAAAACCCTCACAAAATATTATTCTTAATATGTGTCACTATACAAGATATGATTTTATTTGAAAACTGATATTAGCTCTCCTTCATCAGTCAACTGCAAGTATCAAATGTTAAACGATTATGTAATATGTTTAACAAAGTAAAATTAATACTTGTATTCACAGATTAGATTTTTAAATATAAAAAAGCATAATCTATATACGAAGATTCCTAAAATGACTAATTCTATGAAAAATAACCTTGTCCCAACAGGGGTATGATCAAATGACCCCTAATAACTTAACTTCACTAACGTTAACCCCAGACGTAACACTTCAAAGTGTTATACACTAATTTTTTTAATATAAGTTCTTGAATAAGTCGCTCTTGTCTGAATAGTATTTATGATCATCTCTCAGCAGAAAATTAACATTAATTATTTAGAGTGAACAACATTTGATTGAGTTAGAAAAGCTAACCGTATCCTTTTTCAGGTTAACTTTATTTTGCAATTAAAAACTTGAAGAAGTTAAATTACAGAAAGGTTGTTCAATATCTCACTAACAGAGGTTGATTACAAAATATTTTACCCGCCGTTCTACCTTGATTCCAGCAAACTGTTTGTAAGTTTATACCATACTCACTATCTCCCGACCTGTGAACTAGGTATATTCTAGGGATTATTCCAAACACCTGGTATTTTTGAAAGAGAGCAGGCTTAGGGCCGGTTTCATAGTCAGATTTAGCACGCCTCAAGTGTGGCGCTATACTAAATACAAGACGTCACCTACCTGAAATTGAATGGAATGAAACTGGCCCATTCCATTTTGGTCTAGGTAGGTGTCGTCCTGTATTTAGTATCGACTCGCACTTTAGGCTCACTAAATCTGACTATGAAAATGGCCCTTAGATTCAGACCGAAGGTGGCCTTTCTGGGCACTTCTTACAATGTTATTATTATTATTATTATTATTATTATTATTATTATTATATCACCACATCTTACTACCCCTTCGGTTTATACGTACTAAAGCTAATGTGTAATGGTAGGGTGATTGTGAGATGAAATGGAGGAACTACAGTTTAACGTGGGATCCGAACCACGGTGGAGACCTGGCATTCCACACGTTCACAAGTTGTGTTTAATACATGTATTGTTAGCTTATAATGTTAAACAGCTCTATATTACTGGAGTACAAACATGACTATAGATAGGAAACAAGGTCAAATGGAACACATGTTTATCTGAACTTTATTCATGGTTTGTGTGTGTGTCCCCTGTCCACCGCTGGAGCAAGTCCCACATGTTACGGTATATATACAGTGGTTGATTTCTAAAATTGTAGGCACCGGAACGCACTGCCCCCCTTCCAAGATTCTTTTTTTAATTTAAGCTTTAAAATACGTGTTTTTAAGCCATTTTCTTCTAAAAACAGAAGAAAAAGTTTTAAAATTCATCATAATGTGATTTACCTTAATAGAGGTACCGGAACGCCATTCCACCGCGTTCCGTCAGAAGTTAAGCTATATATATACACACACACACACACACACACACACACACAAAAGTAGCATTTAATTGATTCTAAACAAATTGTTATTTATATGAATAAAATAATAGTTTTGTAATGTATTGCTCAATTTATATTATGGAGTAATGACTAATTCTTATTTCATATCTACTCTGCGCTTCCATTTAATCTTGATATTTTTTAGTTCCAGCCCTTCTCCTTGTTTCCGTACTATCCGATATTTATATTATCCGAACACCTATTGTCCCATTTGGCTCGGAGAGTAAGGACTCTACTGTGTGGTGTGTGTGTTTTGTGTGTGTGTGTTTGTGGTGTTTTATATAATAATATATATAACACATTTCATTCTTGCAATGTTTTATTTGTTTTCTTTACTTTCTCATATATTATATAAATAGAAAAAAAACATTTCTCATATATATATACATATATATAACATTATAATAAAAAAAACATTCTCATATATATATATATATGAGAAAGTAAAGAAAAACAAATAAAACATTGCAAGAATGAACTGTATTTGGCACGTCCAATATGCTTGCTTACACATTAATGTATATTTGTCGCGTCAGGGAGTGTACAATATTTAGTGCAGCCAATCAGTCTAGGGATAGCGTGTTCGATTATTGTATAGGGCAGCAGTAATCAAGCTAGTGGTAGAGAGATGTCGGCGATTAATACAGTTTATAATCCATCTTGTTCCTCGTTAGCATCTCCCTTACCTGCCGGTGTAGACTGTTATCGGAACGGACACGTTGCTGTGAGGTGGATGTTGTGCCGTTTGGTCGGATGTAGAGAGGATGGTTGGGTGGGTATTAGGTTGAGGAAGTTTGTTCGCGACACTTCTCGCGGTGAAAGATTGGACTATCTTTTCAAGAGATTGAGACAAGCATAGAGCTGACGAGAGAAATTGACTTACGTTTCTCAACTTTTTTTTCTTTTAAAAATATATTTATATTTGGGATTAACATGAAATAAAACATCAAAATTAAATAATTTTTTTAAAACTCTTGTCCTCTTTATAAACTTATTATTTTTATGCTCGTACTGTGTGTATTGGACCAAAACCAGTAACATTTCGGAGCCAGCCAATCAGTTTTGTCCTTGTTATAAACCAAGAGGTTATGTTCAAAAGGAGAGGAATAGCGGAGGCGGGGAAGTAATCCATGACAAAAATTTAAATTTAGCACTAGTAAGCTTGTGTTCATCCATCCATCTTAAATATAAGATCACCGCTTTGTTGTCCGCATGGTTAAAGAAGCTACTACTCTCGCAATAGAATAGGCTGCTGATAGCTAGAGAATCAGGGTTCGAATCCCGGTTGGGTGTACTGAAGGTAGTTATTCTATAATGGTTTTCCACTTTCCCTCCCCGAATGCGAGTACACTTCTTTTAAATTCAACCTCTCAGTTTTAACTCATTAGCGTAATTAGTACATAGCGTGTGGCCTAAGTAGGTAATATAACGCGGCGCTTAGAAAAATACCTTTATGTTATGATGATATCTTGACGTGTCATGCAGCCCCGAACTCAAAAAAGTGGATTTTACATAATTATGTCCATCCCCCTCCTTTGTTTGTTTGCAGGGGAGTGTAACCGCATTTGCGTGGAGGGCTAGTGGAAAACTATTTAGGGAGAACCACCCTCAGTACACCTGACCTGGATTCGAATCCCGATCTCATTATAATCGGCAGTTGTAGTTATTACGAGAATGACGCCTTAAACCATGAGGCCACCAAAGTAGGTAGCAAAGATATTCACCTTTCAGGTACAAACATCGGTGGCCACGCAAGTTAAGGTATCAACTACGCAATATTGATTAGGATGAGGTCGGGGTTCGAATCATGACTTGGATTATAGAGAGTGGTTTTTACTAAAAAAATTCACTCTTTCTTTCTCTAAGTAAATGTGTTTATGTCCTTAAAATATAGAGTAAATATGTGGATAGTGCGAATGGGTTGAAAGATGCGATTCACAAAAAAAAAATAAAAAAAAAGTAGGTACTTTCAATTTAATAAAAACCGTTCTATATTTATTTGTAACTCAGCTATCTTATGTTACTTTAAGTAGTTATTTAAAAAATACTTCACTTATCAAACTAAAAAACCTATTTGAATGTTGAGTGAATATTGAATGTTTTTTTATAATAGCTTCCAAACTGTTAGAAAAAGCAAAAACTATCGTGAACCAACTATACTATTTCGTTAAGTCGGTTAAACAAATTTGTATTAAAAAATCCCAATAATTAAACATACACAGGCTGAAGAGTAATCTTAGCTAAATTAATATGAAAACTAAGTGATATAGTCAAACTTGGTACGCCTCAAGTGCAGTCCGATACTAAATACTAAACTCGAATGGAACAGTCCAGTTTCGCATATGAAAATGGCTCATTCTATTCTAGTTTACGTACGTGTCGTCCTGTATTTAGTATAGCGTCACACTTGAGGAGTGTTAAGGTTGAATCTGAAACTGGCCCATTCAATTCTGGCAAGCTCGACACCTATGATACCATGGTACCTAACCGGGCCCAGAGTCTAATCGAAGAAAGTGAACCAAGTTCATATTTAACTATAAGTGTTTCATCATGCGTAACATTTTAGTGTTCAGCTACGTACAATTGCTTTTGTTTTATAGTAACGTTAGTCACAAAATGTTTTAAGAAAGAAATTTACAAACCTAAGTCGAACAGTGATGGTGGAACCGGGGGGGGGGGGGGGGGAGGGAATTCTCTCAATGTGAATAATTCCCCACCAACTGTAATAAACTCCCCCATACCTTGGAATAAAATCGCCCCTCTATATTTATTACACTCCCCTCTGATAGTCTAAAATATTGCGCTGAAAAATGACTTTGTAACATACTCCAAAATAGCTTCTAAGGAGTCCAATTTTCCAAAAATTTTCGGCGAAAGACAACTTCAAATAGCTTCTATGGTAGGTATATAATTTTATAAAATTTTCCAAGCGAATAACTTTATTAATAACTTATAGATACATTATCATTTCAAATAATTTCTGAAAGAAGACCACTCCAAATATTGTTTAGGTGCATATAATTTTCAAACTTTGCCGAGGGAGGTTCCCCAGACTCCCCTCTAGTTTGGAGGTTAAAGCCCCTTAAAACAGTTTTCATACTGTCCCACACCCCCTACACAAATAATGTTCCATCACCACTGAAGTTAAGTAGTACAAAGAGCGCTTTGACACTGGTACCGAGCCCGTTTTGAGCAACTGGCAGGCCTGCATTCTGGTCTAGGAAGATGTCATGTATTTAGTATATAGCGCTACACTAGTGGCGTTCTAAGTCTGACTATGAAAGTGGACCTATATGTGTGTGTTTATATGTTTTGTATGGTTAGTTAAGCGTTAGCAAATACGTTAAATCAGTGAAAAAAATTTCAACTAAATATTTAATGATAACCTACAAAAATTTACAATTTGATTTAAACTCATTTTAGGCCAAAATTATTTTTATTACAAAATGTTTTGTCCTTTGAACATCTAAAACCATTTTAGGCGGTAGTGTCCCGTGGAGCGTTGCCAGGATAAACAGTGTTATTTAAACTATACCTGTGAGTTGTTCTCAACACTCAGTAGAACATTCATTGACAAGGTAGCAACAAACATACATTCCCGTTGAGCAGAGGACTGTGTACGATTGATCGAATGAGGGGCCAAGTAGATGATATTACATCACAGGTATAGTTTTAACAATCACTCGCTATCCTGTCAACACTAAAAAACTCCACAACACCGGAAATGGGCTTTTTAACATTTTATCCCCCTTCCACCCGCACTCTTGTCTGAACATCACAACATTTCCTCAAATCGAGCGTATAAAAGAAAAGTATTCATTTTTTTTAAAACTTGGAGTGGGGATGCAGGGAACTAGTGTTAAGACCAATGTGTTTTTTTTCAATTTGTATAGAAAAACATTTTTTTTGACCAAAATAAAGTAAATATTGCTTTAATAAACATAGGATTTGATTTTATTCACATGGTGATATTAACAGTTCTAAAATATGTGTCATGAGCACAGCGGCATGAGATTAGAAATATTTTAAAGGAAGAGAAAAAGTGTAATTAAATTCCAAGACATCCATGGCAGCTATTCAAAAAATTGTGAGGTCACCATGTAAAGAAAATTAAATTATGTTTCTAATGGACCAATATTTTATTTATTTTGGCCAAAAATGTCTTGCTATAAAAACTGCAAAAACAATGACAATATCTCGCGTTCCATGCATCTCCACCTTAAAGTGTACTTTCTCAAGAAATTGATTATATCAACACAAGACTTACAAACTACCTTAACATTAAAACAGACAAGACACACAATCCCCAAGTCATCGTGAAAAAGGAAGCCACAATTTCATAAATTATAAATTTTTCAGCCTTGCCGGGAATCAAAGCTGAGACCTTTAGCTCAATCGGCAGACTCGCCGACTATGGTAAGGTGTCGACAATTTTGTTGTTGTTTAAAGCCTTATTTTTATTGGTGTATCCCTTTAACCACATTCAAGTCCGTGTATTCTATCCAAGAGCTATTAGCGAACTGAACGGCACGTTCTGTGTATGCCCAATGACTATCAGGCCCTGTGTCACCGAGTGCCGTCACGTGGCACACGCATCAAGGTCACATGGCACGTGACGTAGACTGAAGATAGGACCTGTCACGTGCTGTCCACAAGCCCCTAGGCCTACAACCCACAGGACAAGTGGCGAGAGATCTGGAGCAATCAATACCAGCTGACGATTTTTGTTATGGGTTGACGAGATATTTAGTCACACTCCCACACCAGTAAGTCAAATATATATGACATACAGACTAAAAAGTAAAAATAAAAAACACTGGTGGGCACGCTGTTTAAATGTAAAGCTCATTTGGTCTGAGTTTTTTTTTTGTGTTGACGGGAAGCTCAGGGTTCAAATTTCAGCTGGGTGTATTGAAAGTGGTTTATCCTTAATAGTTTACAGCTCTACCTCCATGCGTGTGCATTCCATATCACTTATACCTTCCCATCTCCACCACATTACCGTAATAATGTTATAGTAAATACACATAACACGAACGGGTACTAATATGGGTTGTGGAACCAAATATCTAGAGCACACACACAAACCCAGTCCTTCAGACGTATTTTCTTCGTTGCGAAAGAGAAAGCACAAACTAGCTATTAATAATTAAAAAAATGGCCATGCTAGAAATCTAACCAGAGACTCTAAGCTCTGTGTATTAGAAGTTTTATAAAAATATAAAAATCAATTTACAAACTATAGCTATCTTTTTCCTTTTTCAAAGAAACAGAATGCATAACATAAAAACAATGTATTCAAATTTTGTATCTTTTTTAGATATAACTTTTTAACAAATAAATTAATTTTAATTCAACTTGGTATATTCATAAATATATCCATGAAGATATTTCTAATGCGTTTATTTTTAAACACCTACCCGCCTCGGTGGCGTAGTTGGCTAACGCGCTAGTCATGTTGAGCCCGACTGCCGAGGACGGGGAGATCGAGGTTCGAATCTCGGTCGAGTGAACTGGGGTGGTTTTTCCTAAATGGTTTTCCACTCTCCCTCCACGCAAATGCGGGTTCACTTCCTCTAAATTCAACCTTCCAATTCCTAATCCATTAGCGTAATTAGTACTTAAGCGTATAACCCGAACGGGTAGTAAGACGCGGTGCTAAATAATAATAATAATAATAATATTTTTGAACATATTTCTGACGTCGTATAACTTCAAATTTAAAAGAACAAGTATTTTTGTGTACCTTCTAACTTAACTTAGTAAGTCTAAAATAAAAATTTCGCATGAAGGTTAGATTTTTAAAAACCAGAATGTTGTTTAATTAATTACAATATAAGGGATTTTTTTAAACATTAAATAAAAAAAATATTCTAGTTTTCGTTATTAAAATAGCGTTACAGGACCTATGTGATGGATTAAATATACACACTATTATCTTAATATATATAATTCTTCTGTACGTGTGTATGTCACTGAACTCCTCCTAAACGGCTGGACCGATTTTGATGAAATTTTTTGTGTGTGTTTGAGTGGGTCCGTGGATGGTTTAGATTCACAATTGGACCCGGTAGGTGGCGCTGAAATCGGGTTCTAGAATTTTTTTGTGATTTTTTAGGGAATTTTTTTGGGGGGATTTTTCTTTTTAGATTTTTTGCATATCATAACATGTAACCTCAACATTCCGCCCCCCCCCCCCAATATTTATAATAATGAATATAATATTAATAATTGACCGTTAAAAAATCATAAATTCATCAATAATTGACCGTTAAACCTTTTGAAAAGTTCATGAATAATTGAACTTCTGAGAATTATTCGTAGTTATGTTTGTTTTTCGATACAGCTGATATATGTGGAGTTGTGGGTGAAATGCCAAAAATGAAAAGATGTTTTATTTTGTATGTTATCTTGACAAACACTGAATTTGTAATATTTGTGTAACTCACTAATTCGAGTTCATTGTGAATTTGTAATTGTGATGATCACATATTATTTGTTTAATTATCGAAATCAATTATGCCACCCAAACGAAAAGCCAACGTTCGGGCAGGACAGCGTCT
This sequence comes from Timema podura, assembly GCA_033556935.1. Taxonomy (NCBI): domain Eukaryota; kingdom Metazoa; phylum Arthropoda; class Insecta; order Phasmatodea; family Timematidae; genus Timema; species Timema podura. The sequence goes on along the minus strand of JAVRXN010000009.1, from coordinate 71,674,265 downwards.
GTCGGGTCCGCTAGTAGTTTATAAATACGGTTACAGCCGCATCTAAGTATCATATTCTTTAAAGCTCAGTGGTAAAAAAAGAACATTGGCGTACTGAGCCAAAGTTTTCGGGTTGGATTCCTGTGTCCAGTGTAATTTTTCAACTTAAAAAATTGTTATATATACATATATTTAATTAATGAGGTCCATAATTCTCACATTTTCGATTCTAGGATTAAAATAAAATTTAAAGGAAATTTAAATCAAGATTGATGTTCAAGTGTAACATCTTAAGCAGAAACTATTAGTAAAGATTTACTTACAACTGTGAAATAATTTGGAAAATGTATTTAGAAAAAAACAGCAATAGGAAAAATATGCTCAAAATTAAAGAACAACATTTTTTTTAGAAGCATAGATATTTTTTTACCCAACTTTGTAATAACTACAAATATAATAATGTCTTTGAATGTCGTCAGTGTGCACTTGTTTAGTTCATGTGATCCGCAGGGATGTGGAAAGCCCATCACAATTTACTAGAACCAATGACCGTATAGAAGTGTTGGACCAGCAATGACCGCCGTTGACGGAGAGGTCAGGACTAGATTCTAGACGGGTGCAACATTGCTGGTACTACGAAAATGGTTGATCACTCTAGATTTCCTATTCTCTCTCCAAGATAATGATGGTGTACTTGTCCGATAATATACCTTAAATATGCCTAAAATTAATCCATCCTTATATTTTGGGTTACCCGTGTCGCTCTCGCAAAAGACTGAATTGCCGGTGACGGGAAGATCTGGATTTGAATCCCAGTCAGGTGTATTGAGGGTGTTATTTTTTTGATACGTTGTTTCCCTCTCTCCTTAACAAAAATACTCTTACATTTAGTCTATAATCTTCCTTCCTCCATGCTAGCCTAATATTGAAAAAAATACGTATAGCCAGAATGAGTAGTAGGATGCAGTGCACAAAAAATTGTTGGAATAAATTGTTTTTAAAAAACCAATAAAATTATCAGGCCTACTTGGGATCACGATTGGATAGATCGATAGTACACACCAAAAAGGCACTAAAGAGTACAAACATCCAGCATTCAACACAAAAACCTACTTAAAATATATATATTTCATCAAATAATATATTGCAAAGTCACGAAGAAACAAATAGGTCGAAGCAACCAAAATAATCTCATTATAATAAGAAAGCTCCTTTCAAAGAGGCAAGAGAAATGGAGAGAAAGTATTGGCTTTAATACAACTTATAATAGGATTGTTAAGTTACGTCGCACGAAATCTACCTTGTGAACTACAAACAAATACTGACAAGACAAGGATTGTGTCAGACTATGGCCAGATAAAATACTGTGAAAATCAAGTTACTCTGTTAAAACACGCTTGAAGTCTTGGCGCGTTTCAGAAGATGAGCTTCATTTTCATATTTAATTTGTTTACGTCTTACTGACATAATTTAAGATGGATTTTTTTTAAATTCAACAACCTACATAAATGGGGGGGAAAAGGTTTTTAAAATTACACTGAAAATTGAGAATATTTTGCAAGGAACGAGGTATATGAGAATATTTCCCAAGTTGAAAGTAGTTTAATGGAGAAATGGGAGCTAAGATATTAGAAATGTAAAGGAATTAATATTTCAGTAATCAACGTATAATCAAAACTACTCCTTAAGATATGTGAAGTTACATTTATAAGTCAAAAATTAGAAGGTAGATAAATTGAAAAGTTAAGTTTTGAAGAATATTTAGGATCAGTTTTCAAAACTTAACTTTTCAATTTATCTACCTTCTAATTTTTGACTTATAAATGTAACTTCACATATCTTAAGGAGTAGTTTTGATTATACGTTGATTACTGAAATATATAAATTACTTTACATTTCTAATATCTTAACTTCCATTTCTCCATTAAACTACTTTCAACTTGGGAAATATTCTCATATAGCTCGTTCCTTGCAAAATATTCTCAATCAATTTCTCCTTACTAAAGATAAAATTAATATAAATACAAATATACTGAAAAACTAAGTTTATGATCACACAGAGAACATAGATTGAGGCCGATAATTTAGAGATTACTGCGAACAACATACCATTTGGCAGGGTTAATGAGTTTAAATATTTAATAACAATTTTAACCAGCAATAACGATATCATATTAGAAATTAGGAAAATAATACAGTCTGCATGCTATCACTCGGCCAGTAAGTTATCGACATCTCGCCTGCTTTCAAGGAATGTAAAACTTTGAATATACAAACATTTAATTTTACTGATTCTTCTCTATGGTGCGAAACGTCGTCCCTTACCTTACATGATGAAAACAAATTTAGGGTGTTCGAAAACAAGGTGCTTAGGAAGATGTTTGATACAAAAATGGATTATGCTACTGGGGAGTGGAGGAGGTTACGTAATGATTAGTCACATACCCTGTACTCATCATGAAACATTGTTATAATAATCACGTTTTGTAGATTACGGTGGGAAGAACATGCAGTGCGAATGGGAGATTCTAGAACCTTGTTGACTGTTCAGGGTATTGACTGGCAAACCCTAAGGGAAGAGACCATTGGGAAGACCTAGACGCAGATGAGGGGATAACATTAGACTGGACCTGAAAGAGAGAGGGTGTAATGAGGTGGACTGGATAGAACTGGTTAAAGATAGAGATAGGTGGCGTAATTTTTTAAGTGTAGTAATGTACCGAGTACCTAGTGCCAAAGCGTAAGTAATAAATAATGAAAGGCGATTCTCAATATTTTATTTTAATTGAACCCTTTTGCTTGTCGAGTATTTAACTTTTTTTTGTGACAGTATTTTACTACCTATTCAAATTATACGCATGTATGATAATGGAGTAGGGATGAGGAAAGAAGCATTTTAGAGGTAACCTACCCGAATTTGCATTGAAGGAGAATGAGAAACCACTTAGGCTAAACCACTCTCAGTACTTAGTTCTAATTCCCTCCATCCCTCCATCACTGGGTTGAACTGGAACAATCCATCTGAAATCAACCGAACAACCGGCAATTAAGTCAGCTGATACAAACTGTCTCAGTGGGCTGTGACTCAATTTATCCACTGTTCAATCATCTTCAGCTGGATTTTGGCGATCCTGAAAGAGGTATGTGGAACGGAAGGAGGGATGTCACACATTATATAAATACTG
>JAVRXN010000009.1:71336101-71666101 GCA_033556935.1 Timema podura | reverse complement strand
TGAAGCAATATTTAATTTATTTCAACCAAAAAAAGTTATGATCCTAAAAACTGCAAAAAAAAAAAAAAAAAAAACCCACAAACAAACACCTTTTCTCTTCTTTCCTACATCCCCAACTTAAAAAGCCTCTTTAAGCTAGTCTATAAATCAATAATGAACATGAGTACAACCTTTTTTAAAGTGTATTTTATTCCCACAGCGAGTAAATAATTTCTAATTTAAAAAACTTACATTTTAGTTTCAAAGTTTTCAGAAATAAGTTCATAAAACTAAGATTATTCAAGTAAGTAAAGACATATGTTTGGTTTTTTGTGAAACCCCGTTGAATCACAACATTAAAAGTTAAGATATTTCAATAACATTACTATAAAAATAGTTCTTTTGACATTTTTAGATTTTATAAGATATCATCTTGTCTCACTAATCCCTGTTTTTGTTGGCAAAAGAAAGAAAGAAAAAGAGATGGGGGGGGGGGGGGGGGCCTGTTAAAAATAAAGAGAAAGCGGAACACTCTTGTGACAATATTGCCACATCCACAGGTCAAATAATACGGATTTTCTACTATTTCACGACGCTGTCTACCTGTGATGTAGTGATTAAATCAATTTAGGATTTCTCATGATGTGTTTAGGTTATATTCGGTGAATTTTAAAAATACAACATTTTAACAAAATGAATAAATGTTTTAATAATTCTAAAAATAATCCTACACTATCACAATATTATATTTTTGGATCTTGAATATTTATTGTATACTTTTTTTTTACCGTTTATATCTTGGGCTTTTGGTTTATTCACGAAAATGAAGAATCTTCCTGCCAGGATGTACATTAAAACCGTCCTTGGAAGTATAACGTTTATCTTTAATAGGAAACATGAAAAAGTTAGATTTTAAATGAAAACCAATATCCCGATTTATTTATAAAACATTTTAAAAGCCTCGCGATAACCTAATATTTTTCATCTACTTTTTCTTTGTTTTGGTCTTTGCATCTTATGTTTAGCCTATTCCTTAAATGAAATCACTCCTTATATACTCACGTCCCCATATTTATAGAAAAAATATATAATAAATGCAATGTACATTTTAATATAAAGTCTTATAAAATTACCGATTATGACCGATTAAGGTCATTTTTGTCACACTCAAATATTATTCGAAAGTACTTAATATATTGCGAATTTAAAAGACTCCGTAATTAAAATGACGATGCTGTTTTCTTACACGATCGACTAGAAATTGCCGCAAGATAGACTAGTTGCCGACACCTGTTGTGTACCTACCAAGTTTGTTTGAAATATAAGTTACAATTTTGGGCAAGAAACAATTATGATATATTACTAAACGAAGATTAAACCCTCTCGGATTATCAACAGAAACATTAAGCTAGTGTAGTGGCCAGAACTAGTTTAAGTATATAATCAGTTAACCTTAGGAAGGACGATTAAATAGTTTAATAATTTGTAATCAAGTGCCAAGCCATGCATTTTAAAGCTGTCACTTTTGACAGCTTTTAAATAACATTTGTCAACGTTGGTTACTCTACAAATATTTTTTTAATATCTTATAACAGGTTCATCCTGTGACGTACTGAATATTAATTTAATAAACGTTGCTTAATGTCAAATAGTACTTTATAAAGGTAGAATACGAGCACACATGTCCCTTGGAGTCGAAACTAAAAATATGTTGTTATTTTTACTCCCTGAGCTTCATCTTGGTTAAATACAAACTAAATTTAAAATTTGCTTAAATATATAAAAAAAATTAGCTCTCGCCACTAGCCACATCAGTGGTCGCAATGTCTATGACATCAATCTGGCAATAGCCCGGTCTTCCGGTGACGGGGAGATCGAGGTTGAGTTGTATTAAGTTTTTTATTTGTTTACCTCTGATTGCCAAACCCTTCCTTCACCTCTAACAAGATGTGTATTAATAACAACTTGTGAATGTGAGGAATACCAGGCCTCCACCGTGGTTCGGATTCCATGTTAAACTGTAGGTCCTCCATTTCATCTCACAATAACCCTACCATTGCACATTAGCGTAAGTGCGTATAACCTGAACGGGTAGTAAGTCGCGGTGCTAATAATAATATTTGTTTACCACTCTTTATCCACACTTAAGTGACTACACTTTCTCTAAATGCTATTTCCTCCTCCTTATTCTATTAAAGTATTTTTGAGGATAGCCTTGGCAGGTGTTGAGACGCGATGAACGAACTCACACACACACACACACACACACACACAACCAACTTCCACCATCATTCAGAGAAAGATTCAACAAGAACGGTCGGTTTAAAATGTTTACATAAAATGTCAAACAATATTTAATGTGCAATTTTTTTTAGACTATTTTAGTTCACAAGTAGATTGTAATTTCTACTAAGCTATTTAAAAAAAAACCTTTGCTTGTAATTTCTTTCAAAGGTAATTTCAATGGTGCCGATTAAAGGCTCCTTGAGCGAGCGAGCAAGCTAGCAACAAAGGTGCGGTTGTAGTTTTAATGGTAGGTGTCTAAACTGAAGGCGAAGACGTCGAACACGCGCCAGGTGGCGAAAGAAACGGTCGAAGAATTCGGTTTGCTCTAAATAACCTAGTAAACAATCAAGAGAAATTCATGTTTTTGGACCCTGGGAACATTCTTACACAAGTAGGCATTGTGTGAGTGTATACACAGATGGACTTGCACCGAAAGAGAAAGAGAAATAGAGAGCTAAGAGAGACAGGGAGAGAGACTAAACCTCAAACCCTCATAGGTGGCAACATGAACCAAGGCGTCACGCTCGTCTGATCTGGTTTAGCGGTGAGGGAGAGGATGGAATTCAAATTATGACAATGTACATAGGGTGGTTTTTCATAAATTATTTTCCACTATCCCTCCATGAAAATAAGATTAAGTTTCCTCTCAAATTATAACTTCCTTATCGACCGCTTCTGTGGTCGAATGATCTAAGACAGGGTGGTCCAAGGTGTTTTTTTTAATACCAAGGGCCAAATCTGATAATTAGTTTGAAACGGGGGCTAAATATATATTTAGTAATCCCATCACTTAATATAGGTCTAGTAGTAACAACACTCAATAAACAATATAGTGCTGGTAGAATTTTTCAAAGTTTACTACCAAAAAAGTGTAGTAATCTCCCAAAAATGTCTGAGAAAATATGCGCACACACACACACACACACACATTTCATAAAACAGCCTAGCATTATAAATATATATTTAAAGAAATTGTTATTAATAAAATAAATGCCTAATAAATGTTATGATTTTTTTAAATAAACATTTTTATGTGAATTATTAGCTATTTAAAATCTGCCATCTATGGGATTTCCTTTAATTTTCCTTCAGGATACTTTGAGGCAACATTTTCAGTGAGCGCGGGCCGCTAGTTAGACCACACTGATCTAAGGCGTCACTCTTTTGATAGGTTAGACTTCCAATGACGAGGATATAGGGGTTCAAATCTCGGTCAAGTGTATTGAGGGTGGTTTTTCCCCTTTTCCTCTACGTGAATTCAGGTACATTTCCCCCAAATTCAGCCTTTATAGTCCTTAAAAAAATAGTGTAATTAGTTAATTAGCGTCTAAACCGAACGGGTAGTGAGATGTGATAACAAAATAAAAACATATTCTTACTTCATTAGTGAATTTATATACGGACAGCCCAGACGGTTAGTAAGAAGAGGTACCAACCAAATAAATAAAATATATGTATCAACATATTGAAACAGGGGATAGTGCTGCTAACTTAGGATGACCATTCGTCTCGGATTTTCCGGGACAGTCCCGAATTTTAGCACACTGTCCCGCATTTGCAAATGTCTCGGATTTTGAAAACCGTCCTGTTTTGAATATGCAAAATTTAATTTTATTAAATTGTTTTGTTAACGAGTGTCAGATTTATCACGCGTTAACACCTCAGGAATTAGAATACAAAAGAAATAAAGATTCGACTTGTTTAGTTCATTCATTGAACAAAGACAGGGGCGAGAAGTTATCGAGAAGCCTTCCAAGGACAAATGCAGCCACAGAAAGAATTTTGTGAATAATTAATAATTTGTGGAGCGCATAAAAACACAAGTGAGCACCGAAACATTAAAAGCAATGATTATAACAAGATGTACTTGAGTGTACTTCGTGAAGAGTTCAAAAACAAAATTGAAAGCAATGACAATTTTTTTTAATTCATTCAGAAAAATATAATTAAAATATAGCGTTTTTATCTAAAAAAATTGTTCCTTAAGTAAGAATTATTTATGCTTATATTTTATACTGTATCTGTATGATTTTTAGCACTGATTTCGTAGGTTCTTCCTTGGTTATTTTATTATTTACGGTGAATATTTATTGTAATAATTTGTGTGCACAATAAAAACATATTTTGATGGTGTAACTGTTAATTATTATATTTAATAATTTTTTGTCCCAGATTGGCATGAGTAGGAAATTGTCACCCAATGCTAGCTAGTCCTTAACCTTAGCCTTGAGGAAATTACCATGCGAATATTTTTACTTCCATAGTTTATGCGATCCAAATACCGCCCCCATTGACGTTATAAGTATGAAACAAAGTCAATAATGATTTCCAAATAAATCGTACTAGCCATCGTAATCAGACAAAAAAAAATCGCCCAAGTAAACTTTCTAGCTCACCCAAATTACAGGGTTTGTATTACACGCAGGATGACCAGACGTCCTCCTTTTCCCGGATATATCCTACATTTTAGCCCTCTGCCTCTTGTCCGGAAAGAATTTTTAAACAATCAAAAATGACATACTTTTTTTAGCACTGCTTATTACTTACTACCTGTTCAGGTTATACACATATACACCAATTACGCTAATGAGTTAGGGATGAAGAAAGTTGAATTTAGAGGAGATGTATCGCATTTACGTGGAGGAAGAGTGGAAAACCATTTTGGAAAAAAACACTCTCGGTACAAGATTATTATTAATATTATTATATTATTATTATTATTATATTATTAGCACCGTGTCTTACTACCCGTTCGGGTTGTACACACTTACGCTAATGTGCAATGGTAGGGTTATTGTGAGATGAAATGGAGGACCTACAGTTTAACGTGGAATCCGAACCACGATGGAGGCCTGGCATTCCACACATTCAAAAGTTGTGATTAATACACGTCTTATCAGAGGTAAAGGAAGGGTTTGGTAATTAAATAAATCTATTCCGGGACCGAGGGTTGAACGCCGGACCCCCAGCACAGAAGTCCGACACCTTACCCCTAGACCACCAGGTCACCTCTCAGTATAAGGGAACGGTATTAAAACCCTGTCATCAGCAGTTAAGTCTAACATGAGAGTGACGCCTTAAAACATGCAGCCACTGAAGCATTTTTTTTGTGTGTTATTTGCTCTCAAAAGTGATCCTCGCATTTAGAAATTCTGTTGTAAGCGGGCATTTCTGTTATCAATAGCAGTCTTAGTTTCGTTTTTGTCGGGAAACTCACCACGTTGCGTTCACGTAATAAAATTTGTGATTTTTTTTATCGGATGCGTGTTTGCCGTCAACAACCAATCAAAGCGAACGTCCTTATTCTTCACCGTTCTTTCTGCAGCGTGCGTCCTACAGTTTTCGTGAATGTTCTACATTTTGAGAGTCCTTGGTCCTCCTTCGCACCAAAGGTAAGCCCCAGCGAAAGTTCAACGTTCAATGATTTCTGTTCAAATCTACAACTCAAAATCTTGTTTTAGAGACAAACTACTCTTTTTTTGACATTGGGAAACATGCCCTAATATCGTTCAAATTATTGTGCACCAAACGAAGAATACATTTTAGCCTCAGCTGGAATTCTAGTCAGAGTCGATCATTGATGATTTATATCTTCGCCATCTACTTTGCGAGAGAGATTCAAATTAAAAAAAAAAGTGTACTTAGATTAAGCTTTTAATTAATCACGCGCTTGCACAAGGTAATGGTTTGTAACTCGTTTCTAAACTTGTCGGGATGTCGAGGGCAATGTGACAGTACTCGCAAGGAAATCTATCTTAAAACTGTTTCGGTGGGGAAAATCCTTATATCCTTGGTGTACCCGCCCGGCTTCCCATACCCGCGACACACTATGAAGTTACATTCGCACGTTCCTCAAGTATTATTCCCCGTTCGAACTTTCCACATGGTCACACTAATGGGTTGAGAATAAAATAGGTAGATCTTGGAGTAAATGTATCAACACTAGCGTGGACAACCATAAAGGAAAAAAAAAACCTCAACATACTCGGCCGATATTAAAACCCTGACCTGCTTGTCCCCAGCAAACTATACCAAACAAGATTGACGCCTTAGTCCACGTGACCAAAAGTACGTGTTCATTTTTTTTCTAGCAATTTAGTAACAAAAAAAACTCTTAGCACGCGAACACACACCTACACCGTCAAACACGGGGACACATGAGCCTACCTTACAAGTGAATCGAGCCTATGAGGTTTAAATGTGAACGGCAAAGATTTTCCTTAAATCTATCTGGCTAGTAATATGATTGTTGTAGTTGAAAAATAGAATTTATTCTTCTGGTAATAAGTGTGAAATTATTCTGGGCAGGGGACTAATTGGATAGCTCAGTGGCATAGCTTTGGATTTGCGTCTCATTTTTTAAAATAAATTGGAGCTTTAATAGTTTTTTCACTGAATTACTCATGTACTCGTATTTAATGACTTTTGAATGTTGTGTGTATGATGTTTAGCTATCAGAAGCCACACACACAATTTTACATGCGAGGGGTTGTGACATCATAGGAATTGTTCAACGTTCAATGCATTGAAAAGTGCAGATTCGCTATTGTTAACGAGATGATTCGAATGCAGCAGCGGATGCTGGGAGTCAGCTAGACAGAAAGAGAGACAGACATATGTATGGTGGCTCCCACACTCCACACAGTAATCAGAGAGAATACGGATAATCAATATAGAATTAGGTGGGAACAAACACCATCTGAATCGTGTCGGATTCACGCGGGTATAGAAGATTTTATTTTCAGTTACCCGCCTCCTTGGCGTAGTTGGCTAACGCGCCAGTCGTGTTGAGTCAGACCACCGAGGACGGGAGATCGAGGTTCGAATCTCGGTCGGGTGAACTGGGGTGGTTTTTCCTAAATGGTTTTCCAATCTCCCTCCACGCAAATGCGGGTTCACTTCCTCTAAGTTAAACCTTCCCATTTTCCTAATCCATTAGTGTAATTAGTACTTAAGCGTATAACCCGAACGGGTAGTAAGACGCGGTGCTAAAATTAAAAATTAAATTATTTTCAGTTGACCAAAGGGCTGTATCTTATTATTATTAACACCCTGTCTAACTATCTGCTCGGGTTATACGCACTTACGCCAATGTGTAATGGTAGGATGATTGTGAGATGAAATGGGGGACCTATAGTTTAACGCGGAATCCGAACCACGGGGGAGGCCTGGCATTCCACACATTCACAAGTTGTTATTAATACACATCTTGTCAGAGGTGAAGGAAGGGTTTGGCAGTCTTATAAATCTGCGCCAGGACCGAGGATTGAATTCCGGACCACCAGCACAGAAGTCAGACACCTTACCCCTAGACCACCAGGTCAGCAAAGGGCTGTATCAATATTAGTTATTATTTTCTACGCATTTTACTACCCGTCAGGGCTGTACTAAATAAATTTCTCTAATAGGGTACGGATGAGAAAGGTAAAATAAAGAGGAAATATAACCACATTCGCGTTAAAAGAGAGCGAGAAAACATTACGAAAAAACCAATTAGTACACCCAAACCGGATTTGACCTCTATATCTCCAGCCAATGGGTATAGTGCAGGCTTGACGTTTAGTACGTGTGACTATCGACCAATTCTGGACATCGGAATTTTGGCCAAACCGTTAAGTATTAAATATATTTGAGGAAGGAAGAATATGATTATTTTAAAATAAATGTCTAGTCAGAGTTTGTTCATAAGCTTGGCGATGTCACAGCTCTCGGCTCAATCCCGAGCTGCTGAGGGAATTAGGAGTGCCGTTGTTTGTTCACCCCCGTCCCCCTCTCTGGCCCTGTGGACCAATAAACCTGGTTGGAAGGGGTTGGACACTGAGAAAACACAACATTACCTCTGGACCAAAACCGAGGGAAATATACTTCCCTTGACAGAGTTGGGTGTGCGACAGCTGGATCCCTGCGTGGATGCGATTATCCGAATTAAGATTAGCAAAGTGGATACAAGTAGGACACATACACCAATTTCAGATAAAAATGCGGACAGATCCCCTTATAGATTATAAGTCTCATCAATTCTTCCTACTAGTCCGGGCTAATCGCATTTAATCAGACTAAGGTAGGGATTAGGTAGATAAAATTCAAAAGAAAGGTACTCACATTTGGTAGGAGGGAAAAAACCCAGTTTAACACAATCGTAGATAGTTTATTATACTGCATATGTTAACAGTACACTTCTCCATAAAAGGGTTTTTGCAGAAAATCCAACATTGATTTGAAGATTATGTGAAACAACCTTCAGATATAAATTTTAAACCAAATTGTAATAGCTACTTCAAAAAAAAAAAAGTGAATATTTCAAAAACCAATCATCAATAAAATACTGAAATCATTAATTTAAAAATAAAATTTAATGTACATACTTATTTATCACGTAAAAAAGAGCCCCAGGAAATCATTTTAAACAAAATATATAAAGCCATGTTTGAAAAATTAAAAAATTTCATAAATCAGTTATGATACACTACCTTTAATTTAAAGGCTAGAACCAAAACTACGATTTGGCTTCTAGGTAAGACCATTTTAACAAATAAATATAAAGAATTAATAGCCAAAGCTATTATTTATGCTTTTTGGTGGGAATTACTCCATCTAGATATCATATTCTGAAAATTGAAAAATGACACCTGGACACGGGACAGGTCCCGGGTTCGATTCCCGTGTCCAGGTGTTATTTTTCAATTTTCAGAATATGATAAATAAATATCAAGTTTGAACGAAATCCACAAGCATTTTCGACTGTAGCCTAGGTACAAAAATAATTTTAAGACCCATTTAGAGTTCGGACACACATAAAACGTCAAAATACATCCTAAGCTCGAGGTCGAAAATTTTAAAGATTGAAATAATTGCTTGTTGTATGAAAAAAATAATAATCGCAATACACCCAGCCAGGATTTTAACCTGAACCAATCCCGTCGGTGCCAAACCAGACTAGAAGATCTTGGCGTTTAGTCCATGTGCCCACCGATGCGGGTAGTATTTTTAACGTCTATTGTTTCGAGCATTGCAAAAATGATCAGAAAAAATCAATTATATGCCGAAAACAAATTATATTTTTTATGGGACTGTACACGCACTCGATGTGTGGAAAAAGAAGTGGAATAAGTTTATGTTTATTTTATATTTTTTTAACAATGCACTTCCACTTTTAAAAAAAACCTCTTAAACTATTATATTTATACTAGCGGATCGTTGCAGCGATGGCTGCAGATTATTGCACTAAAGTGTATTTTATACTTTTTATCGGGAAATAATCTATATAATAAGCCCTCACTTTTTAGTTAAAAGTTGACTCGTCAAAGGCTACGAACTTTAAATATTTAGATTTCTGTGTGTAATTTGAATTAAACGTATAATTTCCCCCTTCACGCCCTGATGAGAACTTTAAAATTACCCCTCCCCCAGATATCTATCTATTCGTTGCACCAAACCACTCAATTAACGATTGAGCAAATATTATTTTCAAACAAAGACAAATATTTCACTTACCAATATACAGCTATATACAAATCATGGTTTCTATGGTGATGTAAACAAAGAATGATTGTACAGATGAACCACTGCCCACACAGAAGGAAAAGATGGAAAATTTGGTAGGAAAATTGGGTTTTAGTTTTAGGCCACTATTTTTACCGGCATCCTGGTTACCTAATCTTTAAAATGAGTGCTCGTTTGTCAAATTCTATTCAGTCCTTTCCTCTTAATTTCTATTACTGAAAACGGGCTTATCAAATTATATATAAGATATAAAATAGAGAGAGTGAATGATCAAATGTGATAGTGAGAGTGTAAGTGTTTGAATGTGTGATTGTGAAAGTGTGTGAGTGTGTGGGTGAGTGAGAGCGAGTGATAGTGAGAGTATGCGTATGTGTTAGAGATAGAGATACTGTGTGAAGAGAAAAAAAATAGTGTATGGGAGAAAGTGAGAGAGATTGTGTGTGAGATATAGAGAAAGAAAGATCATGTAAAATTTTGGGAGATATATTGTGTGAAAGAGAGAAAAAAGTGAGGGCGTGTGAGAGAGAGTTTGAGAGAGAAGGTCAGAGAGGGAGAGATTAGTTTATAGAGATAAAATTAGATTCAGAAAGAGTTAGAGAAAGGGTTGGAAAGAGACAAAAGAGAGTTTGAAAGAGAGAGAGAATGGGTTTGAGATAGAGGGAATTTGAGATGGAGGGTGCTTGGGAGAGAAGGAGTTTGCGATAGAGAGCGTTTGTGAGGAGAGCGTTCAAGAGAGAGAGCGTTCAAGAGAGAGAGAGCGTTTGAGAGAGACTTTAAGAGAAAGAGTACAATAAAGATAATGTAAGATAAATTATGTGATAAAGAGTGTATGTGAGGGTAGATAGTGTGTGTGTGAGAGAGAGAATAAAAAAAGATTATATAAGAAAGTGTTTTATACAGTGAGTGTTTGTGTGTGTGTGTGTGTGTGTGTTGTGTGAGAGAGAGAGAGAGGGGAGAAAGTGTGTGAGAAAGGTGAGAGAGTGTGTGAGAAAGGTGAATGAGTCTGATAGAGAGAAAGAATGTGAAAATATAAATATAGTATTCAAACATTACGGTACTTTGAAATAGTATTTCCTCAAAATTAAGTATCAACATGGAAACATAAATGAACTTTATGTATTTGTAAGAATGTGAAAAGATAGATGGGTTACACAAAACCTTACTTTTAAAAATAATATCCTCAATATTAAGCGGTAAAATGAAAACATAGCTTAATTTATGTATTTATATGATGTTACTATTTGAATAAAATGAACATCAAACCCATTATTTGAAAAAAAAATGAACACCAAGACTCACTAGATAGTTAAAATGGCTATTTTTTTAAACATTATTCAAGATCATTTGATCGTTTTTGAAACTATAGTACATAACAAAACAGATTAAAACATCAACTTTTATGCGCGATACAAAACGTAAACAACCTTATCATGAACAACTTAACCTTTTAATTTTCCAATTATGCTAAATATTATTGATTTAAATGCGAGTTAACAATAACAAAATTCCAATAAAAAATAAATGTTTTTCCAGTTTAGGAATCTCAATTTAGTTGTGTTATGTCCAGCATCCAAAGAGAATGTTGAGATGTGATCGGACCGACAAAATAAAGGCTAAGCAATTATTTTTTAGCCAAAGAAATATATTTTATATAGAGATTTACAGCCATGCAGCAAATAACGATTTCCATGGTGATTAAACAAAGAATGCAAAACTGAAAATTATCTGTGAAGATCGGTTTTCGTGGAAAATTATTATTATTCACGACATCCTGGTTTCCTAACCTTTAAAATGAGTGGTCGTTTGTCAAAATATGTTCAGTCATTCCCTCGTAATTTCTATTACCGGAAACGGGACTTATCAAATTATATATAAGGATTATAATGACTAATTTATAATTGCACCGGTGTTGAGGATATTATGGACTTGAAATATTTTACCATCTGCGGACACAAATATTTAGCGAAGTCCGCGGATACAGATTATGTTGATCGAGACCCTGCGGATACGTGACATATCCTATCATAGTGATCAACGCATGGTTCTAGCTCGTCTTAGTACCCGTCGGGCCTATCCGTATATTTACACTAAAGAGGTATGCACGAGGACGGTATAATTTAGAGGAAATGTATCCGTATTTACGTGAAGGGATGGTTGGAAACAATCTAGGGAGGGGGGGGGGGGACCTTCAACGCACTCTGCCACGATTGAGGTTTAAACCCCGACCTCTCCATCACCAGTAAACCATAATATACGAGGTTGACGCCTTAGCCCACGAGCCCACCCATGCGGATAGGGGGGCGAGGGGTAGGCCTATATAAGATTTAAAAAGACTCACGACATATTTCACGTCATTTGTTATTTTTGTAAATAGGGCGTGCAAACATTTTCAGACAGAATAGTACAAAAGAGAATAAATAGATCCCTCGGAGGGAGTGGGGGAGAAGGGCCAAAAAAGTTTTTTTTTTCAAAACAAGAGTTTTAATATCAAAACCGGAATATTATATTATGTACAGCAATACAGAAGAAAAATAGAAAATTAAATGTTTCAATCTCATTGTGAACATCACATGGTATTTCAAACTTTATTTTCACAGAGGGGGGAAATGGGGCAGAATGTAAAGGGGTTGGAAGAAGGATAACATTTTATGAGGCCGGGATTGAACAAAATGGAGCAGCAAGCACACAAAAGCTAAACTGTAAATAGGTTATTTATATAATATCATATGAGCATGCAGGGTCTCTTTGAATATGTTCAAAGCAACGTGTATAACATATGAGTTCATAAAATATTTACTATTGTTCTTATTGGAGGTAAAACCTGGTGGCTAATTACTTTTACGTTCGGTGCTCTGCCCCCTCCCCCCCCCCCCCCCCCATCTCGTAATTTATACTCTTACTATTTAGCTTCTGTTTTGTGTTTCGTTGTTTAATGCCATAACTATTTAACAGCACTGACCTCATGAATCAGTCATCAAGGTGTTCGATCAAAAATCAAGAGGACCCTGAATCGATTCCGGGTGACACTGTAGAATATATTTACAATTTGTATACCTGTTTGATATGATATTTATTAAAGTGTCTAGACAAAACGGCTGGATGTGTAGTGTCAGGAATATTGATAGTAATCAGTCGAGCGGTGATAGTTTTCACAATGATGTTTCAAACAAAAAAAATCAACGCTGACCTAATTTAAATTGTAATATAGCACTTTAATAACCGAAATCGAAACGGAAAAACGTAGCAGTGAAAATGATGGATGACGTGTTTAAAAAAAAACCGCTTTGGTGGCTGCATGCTCTAAAGCGCTACTCTCACAATAAACTAGACTGCCGATGACGGGTAGATCGTAGTTCGATCCCGGTCAGGTTTACCGAGGGTGGTATTTCCTAAATAATTTCCCACGCTCTCTCTCTCTCACTTTCTCATTAGCGTAACTAGTACATAAGCGTACAATCCAAATTAGTATTAAAACGCGGTGCTATAAAAAATGTATTCAAAAGTAAAGAAAAACTAAATACATGTGGATTTGTTCTTTCAAAAAAATATATTATTCATTAAATATCATTAAAAAATATTTTATTTTGTACATAGCATCTTAATATCCATCCGGGCTATCCGGATATTTACACTAGTAGGATATAGATTAGAGAATTAAAAGAAATGTACCCAAATTCACATGGATGTAGCGATTTTTTTTAGAAAATGAGATCTAAATACACCCTGACAGGATTCAAACCCAAACCTCTCCGTCAACTGCAATCAAAGAAAAATGATCTTGACGTCTTTTTCCCATGCCCACAGTATAATTTTAATTACATTTAGATAATAATCCTTTATAAAATGATAGTTCATATGCGACGTCATGATATAATTAAATGCGTTTCGAAAGAATATATGGAAGTATCAATATAATTTATTTTAAATTTTTCTTAGCGAAATGATATATTTTATGACATTTAGGGCCGGTCTTATGACTCCTGGATAAATATTAATCTGGTAGATAAATATTTCTATCTGGTGGATAAGTAAAAAGTGCGAGATAGCATTTATCTGCCAGATAAAATGTATTTATCCATCACATTTTTATCAGGAGGTTCAAATACCTGATAGATTTTATCTGAAAGTTAAAATGGTTGTTGCCATAGTGACGAGTTGTTTTTAATGAGGTTTCGTCTATCAGAATCTGTTTTTAGGTTAAAATCTTGGTTCACGTGTTTAGTAAGCACAGGCGCGGGCTCTAACTTTATAAAGTTTGAACATTTAATTCACACTTTTATATAAACTGACAAGCTATTTGTAGAGTTATATTTATATAAGAACAAATTATCAAAATCTGAGTACAATAAATGAAATTTTGTAAACGTTGTACCCAACTATTAACCATATTTTGGCAGACACCGAAATAAGTACTTGCACGACATCTTAGCTTCTGCGCTCACGTCACGCCATCTGTTTCCTCGCACTCGTTTAGCCGCCATTATTTAACAAATGTTGAACGTTCTCGCCCCTCGCTAGATTGTAGCGGTAGCGTCTGGGCTTATACGCATGCGCGCACCAGTAAACACAGTACCAACATTGCATTTTCTACATAAAAATATATTTATCCAACAGATAAATTCAGTTCATAAAACGCGTAAAATATTAAAGTGGCTGATAACCTTTAACTGGTTGCTAACTTTAACCTCCCGATAGCAATATTTATCCCATAGCCATAAGACCGGCCCTTATTTGAGGTATTTAAGATGCACTTTCTGAACCTACTGATTATATCAGCAAACGACTTATAAACTGACTTAAATCTAGAACAGACACAACATCCAGCCACCGGCCGTTAATTCATCAATGTGAAAGTGGAAACCCACATTTCACAAATGAAAAATCGAACATTCCACTAGGCCTCTGCGAGTACTCGGATTTCGAACTTCGAACCGAGCTTGTCACTAAAGCTGGGGATAGAGATTGAAAGTTATGGAGGCTCGTCATTTTAGAGCTTCCTTTTGATGTAGTAAAAATCAATTTTTAAGACGCAGTGGTAAGTATAGGCTATTTAATTTAGATTATAATTTCAATTAAATTTAACATTGAGTCTACAGAGAGTTTTCGAACTTTAGATATTTAAAATTGTATTAAATACATTCAACTACAAAGCTTCCGTAGAATTAGTTATGTTGAGTAATATGTTTGGAATCAGTTTTGTTCAACATTACAATAAATATTTTACCAAACTTACCAGATTTAAATAAAAAAGCAATTATTACTATTTCATATTGTCTACTAGAAATACTATTTTAACCATCTTATTTTTCATTTTAAAGTAACTACTTGTGTTTCTTACGTTTTCTTTAGGTTAATTAAAGTTAAGGAAAATTATTTCAGGGAAGTATTAATAATTCATTAAAACGTTTTTTTATGATTTTTTTTGTGATTCTTAGTGTTATTTTAATGTCTTAGTAAAATGATTGTTGAAATCATTTTGATTATTTTTTTCTATTATTTATTTAGTGTTGTTCTTATTTTTAGATGTTTTTTAAAGGGTTATTTCTTATTTAAAAACCAATATTTCCGTTTATTTAAACTTTTTTTCCCAGAAATATTTACTATTTATAAAAATGAGTGTGATTCTTATTTTAAAAACCTGTGCTGTTTTCATATATATATATATTATATATATATTTTTTAAATCTAATATTTTAAAGATGTAGTATTTATATTTTAGGTTTGTTTTGACTGGAGACATTTTAAATATACTATTTTACTTTAAAAATAAACAAATATTTATTATTGATATTTTAAAATTTTTAATATGTTCGGCATTGGGGATCTTTTTGAAATACTCGATTCGAGTTCGACTTGAATGAAATAACTCAAGCTCGAAGACCCCTACATGCCAGGAATCGAACCCGGGACCCTAAGCTAAATAGACATGTAGGCTACAGATTGAGTTAAGGTGTCGGACTAAAAATATATACATAAAAACACGTCTTTATTTAAAACACAGATTATATCAAGAGCTTTTTAAAAAGTAACGAATTAATTCATTTTCTTATACTTTATCACCCAAAGATAAAGGGTACACTCGTCTTCTTTTAATGTGGTTGGTTCAATTATCTCCTAAGGTGAACTAGGAGGCAGAATTCATGAGGGAAAGCAGTCCATCTAACTCTCCTTTCGAGTTCTTGTTTCTTGATGGAAAAACACGGGGGGGGGGGGATACAAAAGACCACGCACATACACACACGTCCGAACTGACCGTGTGTGTGGTGTGGGGGGGGGGGGGGGACCTTTAGGTCTAGACGACGGTAAAACAGTTTCTTGCCCCATCAGAGAGTAATGACTAATTTGTTTTATCAGGTACTAAAGAGGGGAATCACAAGCCGTCATGCAAGCATATTTTTCTTATAAAACAAGACGTACTCTGGCGAAATTTATTTTCAAGTCAACTTTCTTGCTTGTCTAAGTCACAGAGTTTGTAGTAAAGACCAGCGTAAGTTCTAATAATTTGTTATTTCTGTGTAAATGTACAGCTTAGGACAATTTTGTAATAATAAGAAACCTCAGCCATTTGTTATGACTTCGTGAAGCCTTTCTAAATTAAATGACCAACAGTAAATTGTAATCCACTTCAGTGGCCAAATGGTCTCAGCCCTTTAAGGCGTCACTCTCGTATTAGACCGGCCTGCTGAAGACAGCAAGATCGGGCTTCAAACATAGGTCGAGGTTACTGAAGGTGGTTTTCCCTAAACTGTTGCCCCTTCTTCTTTCACGAAAATGCGGATAGTTTACCTATAAAATGCTTCCTTCCTCATCCATACCCTATTAGAGTAATTATTACATATGCGTATATCCTGAACAGGTAGTAAGACACGGTGATAGAAAAAAGTAAATTGTATAAAGTTGTTTCACTATTTAAAATCTGTAAACTTTGATAATATGATAAACCTAAAAGTAAATGGTTTTATTTAATACAAAAATATTTAAAATTGGTTTGGTAGAACCAGAGAAACTGCTGTCAAAAGTATAGGCCGTTTTCTGAAATTGAAATTGAATATCCCCTTCTATATATTCTTGAAATTTGAAATTCATAGACACATTCTCTGCTTAAAATAAACTTTCATATGAAAATATAATGAAAATATAATGAAAATAGATTAGTATACAACACCGGGAATTGATGTGAAAGAAATCGTTTCACGCTATAAATAAATAGGTTTTCTGATATGGATACAAATATATAAATCATTCGAAGGGTACAGGAGAAGCAGGGGGGAAAATAAATTACATACATCTTCTAGGATAGAAACTTTTATATCTCAAACATCACAGTTAAAATAAATAGGGGAAATGTTTACACAACAATGATCTATTATTATTTTAGACTAAATAGTCAATATTTACTTTTTTATTGGTCTAAATTTATAAATGAGGAATAATAGCTATGCGATAACCATAAGATGTGCAACCCCTAATAAATGTAGAAAATAGCTCGGGTTTGCTAGTGTATATTATTTCGTTTCACATATATTACGAGTTTTGAGTAAATATCTCAATTTTTAAACAATGGAGTGCAGAGTTCCATACCATTTATTTTATAAGTTTGTAGCTATTCTCTTTAGAGAAACTATGGGTCCCATGGTCGATTATTAGCACGGTCGAAAAGTGTATATATATAGTGACAGTAGGACTTTCCCAGCCAGTTATGAAATGACTGCCGAGTGACATGTTTGTTATAACATTTTAATTATTATTATTATTTAGCACCGCGTCTTACTATCCGTTCGGGTTATACGCTTAAGTACTAATTACGCTAATGGATTAGGAATTGGGAGGGTTGAATTTAGAGGAAGTGAACCCGCATTTGCGTGGAGGGAGAGTGGAAAACCATTTAGGGAAAACCACCCCCAGTTCACCCGACCGAGATTCGAACCTCGATCTCCCGTCCTCGGCGGTCGAGCTCAAACACGACTACCGCGTTAGCCAACTACGCCACAAGGCGGGTAACATTTTAATTAATGTTTAAGTCGTTTACTAATATAAATCACTTGTTTCATAGTTAGAGAATTCATGTAGCATAAAAAACAAAATATACAGTATCAAGAATATCCTGCAGATTGGGTAGCTTTGAATTTAATTTGTATGATTTTCTAAACAAAGAGTATTATATTAAGTTCTTATTTCTTGTTAATGAGTTTTAAGAAAATATTTTACCTTTTTTAACCTCTTTTTATTTATCGTGAAAATCTTTTACTTCAAGATGGTGATTTATGACCCCTTGTATATTTGCCATTAGTATATTAATATTTATTATTATTAGTACCGCGTCTTACTATCCGTTCGGATTGTACTCACGCTAATGTGTAATGTAGTGTGAATGTGAGATGAAATGTAAGGACCTACAGTTTAACGTGGGATCCGAACCACGGTGGCGGCCATGACATTTCACACATTCACAAGCTGTGATTAATACACGTCTTGTCAAAGGTGAAGGAAGGTTTGGCAATCAGATAAATCTGTGCCGGGACCGAGGATTGAACCCCGGACCTCCAACACACAAGTCAGATACCTACCCCTAGACCGCCAGGTCACCATATTAGCATTTGATGATAAACTTTCTAAACGAAGAGAAAAAAGTTATCAAATTCTAGGACAAACTTGACAGATATTCAAGAACTATTGATATCACCACGTCTAGAAAATTAATCTCTCCTATGTTTCTACTGGAGCAACATTTTGATTTTTTTTGCCCCCAAGAAAGTTGTTTTATATTAAAATTTGAAAAATAATACCCTAACTCTCAATCCTTACCATCCCACCTGAGTCGAGCGGGCGTCACTAACCGGCCGAAGGACCGATTGCGTGCGCTGCTCCGAATGGCTGAGGTATGATTACAGTAGTTGTGTTTCAAATACAGTTTTTGCTTCGTGTAATTATGATTACCAACGCATCTTCCCAGTGAAATATCCCCACATATATTTCTTACACTTTTTTTTATAAACCTGATATTAGTTCACTATCTCCATCAACTCTGCCAACTTAAGTCGCTTCTAATAGCGATAGAAGGCTGAGACGTTGTACATATTCCTAATTCGCGTGACAATGCACTTTATTAAAATATGAGCTAGATCCGTTCCTAAGCCGTCTTTTTTATGTATCTTACTCACTTCCTTTGTTACTAAAACTTCCGACGGCTTTTTCAGTCACTTCTAATAAGGTAGGGCATCTACTCCTGCAACATAAAAATAAAGCACACAAGCATGACTTAGGTGTGCCCGACGGCATCTTCGGGAAGAGCTAATCATATGAGGAATTCTACGTTGCAGGAGTCAGTGCTCCTCCATCTTATGTTTTATTATCATAAAATATATTTTTGAAAAAACTGTTTTTTATATTTTTTATTTCCAATGAAATCTTCCCGCATTGTTTAATACAAACTATTACGTTTTTCCCGCCAGACTAAACTCCTACTTGACAAGACATATTAGCGTATTTCCCTCAGTGGATCACAAAAAAAAATACATTTTTTTACTCTCTATAAAAATCCGCACCTTTGTTAAAATGATGAAAAGAATACAAACACTAAAAGTCTTTCCAAGTTTGTAGGCCTGCACATTAAAAACGTTCTTTTTTAATGTAAGCTCATTAAAATGAAAGAGTTCTCTCACCCTTTCTTCCTGTCTATTGAAGTGTTTTTTAAAAGCTGTTTTCAAGCAACACTTCTGAAAGCTATCCCCGTAACATAAAAAAGAGTTTTCCTCTTCAGTAAAAAAAAGCCAATATTTAAATTTTACAAATTTCTCAGTTCTGTAGTAAGGAAAGTTTAGTAATAACGAGTTATTTGAAGTCAGGAGAGTAGGGTGAGTGATATTAGCGGGTGACTATGATTTGAGGGAGGTCGATCGAAACTAAGAAACTGTACTAACAAACCCTGTCCGGGTGACTGATTACACAATCCCTCCACCAGGATGCCATGTGATCCGCTTTAAGTGGCCGCGTAGTTCAAGGGCCATCGTTTCCCAAATGAGGTTCTGCGAGGTAAAATTAAGGGTTCCGAGGGAAAAAAAACACATTTAAACTTAAAAATATTATAGACACATTTAAAAAATAGCTTTAACGATATTTGAGAGTTAGTTCAAAATGTGTGTTTGAAAACTATTTTTTTACGCTAAATAATACAATATTTTTGTTTTTACAACTGTAAACAAACTAGGTCTGTTTAAAAACAACTGAATTTTGAAATTTTCAATTAAAAAACGTATTTAAACAATTTTGTTTAAAATTTATATATCAAGAGGTGTGATTAACAAGATTTATTTTATGTATGTTTGTATGAATGTGTTGTAACATTTATTTGTATGAAATACTATTTAATTAGTGAAACGACCAAGGAACTGTTTTAAAAAGGTGTTCAGCGACGATAAAAAAAATTTAGACAACCGTTTTCTATGGTTACCTTTCGTACTTTCATTTAGGTTCTAATTGATTTTGTGTGTTTGGTTTTCCGTAATAGCAGTCCTTGCATAGTTCTTTAGAACCACGTAT
Source organism: Timema podura (assembly GCA_033556935.1). Lineage (NCBI taxonomy): Eukaryota > Metazoa > Arthropoda > Insecta > Phasmatodea > Timematidae > Timema > Timema podura. The sequence goes on along the minus strand of JAVRXN010000009.1, from coordinate 71,645,794 downwards.
TACTTACCCATCCGAGATATCCGTATGGCGACACTAACGGAGTAGGGATGAGGAAGGTATAATTAAGAGTATATGCACCAGGATTTGCGTGGAGGGAAGTGGTATACAGTTTCGGGACAAAAACCATCCGAGTATAGCCGACTGGGATTCAAACCCAGATATGTCCGTCACTTTGAAATCTAGTGTATTGCGAGCGTGACACCTTATACAATTCAAACAATGATTGGGGGGATGGTGGTGGGGGCGGGGTCCCTGGAAAGTAAACTAAGACCGTTACGAATAATAGGTTTGTAGAGTAAGTTTAAGATGTATGCTATTGCAGTGTCAGCCTGACTCATCTTCAGACCCTCGGCTAATATTTCATAGACCCCTTCCCCCCCCCCCCAAAAAAAAACACATAACGATCCAATATAGTTGTATTATAAAATTAAAAACTAAATTACCATAGACATTTTGTTTTTATTATTGTTTCCGACGAATATGATACATCCCCGCCAAACCAGAACTAGGATTCTTGACTGGTGAATAACATTCAATATAATATAATTAAATACATTTTTAAATGAACTTACAAAAACTAAACTTAGAATAACTTAACTGTCAAAATTAAAACTAAATACAAAAAATCCAGCTGATCGAAATAACTTTAGTTAACAAAATTTAAATTTAAATTCAAATGTACAGCTTAGTAAAATGTAACAAGAAAAAAAAGAAAACATAATACACCCCTTTAACTATAACAAGGATATAGTCGTTAATTAGTCATTAAAAAGTTTATCACTCTGGATAATATTAAAGAATATACAATTGAGAAAATAAAAACATGTTTTCAAGCACTTTGAGAATGTATTACAACAACGTGGAAAGTTATACCTTTTGCGCTGTAACAACACATTCAGAAATGTTTTAGTTGATTTACATAATTTACAATGCTAACAGTACCGAATTAAAATGTATAGTCAATGAACAAAAGCATCCAACAATTCTGGGAACAAGCATTGAGAGAAAGAATAACACGTTTTATTGTCAAAGTAATAACTTAAACTCTTCATTGGATGCTGTTATTTAAACTATTTTTCATATTTGTTGAGATCGTGAAAATAGTATTTTTCATCATATATTAACAATAGGCCTAGTAGAAACAAAAGAATTTGGCTTAAGAGCTATCCTAATCCATTTTTAAGGGCTTAGAAAAAAATCTTTCACACGCTACTTGTGCACAGAATCACTACAAATTTGAAAGAGGCCCCGTTCAGGTTAGTGAAGAATCCAGATCGCGCTATACTCTGGTTGATTATTAGGCTAATATCACATACTATTCTGGTCAGTGGCGGATTCACACATTTGCCGCCAGTAGGCTATTCAAATTTGGTCGCCCCTACCGACCTCTACAATGTGTCAGTTCCTAGATTATTTTTACAATCCAACGATTTAGTTAAGATTGCACAAGAAATAGTGTTTGGATATATTTCTGAACTAATAAAAGCTCAATCATGTACTACTAATAAAGCGGGGTAAGGTATGCCTTAATACTACTTACACAATAATGTACATTCGGTGAACGTAATTAAATAATTTTTATTGTGCTTACTTATAGTTTAAAAACCATTTATTCAATTATCTGGTAACAATCCGGCTTTTCTTTTGTTTTTGAAGTAAATACGGGACGGGACTTCCCCGTTTGTATCGCCGCTCTATATCTATCTCTCTCGAACTCAATGCCATCAACACCACGCGGCGTATGCCTACAGCACGACCCCGCTTCGGCTCCTGCGCACCACGCCGCGCTCGTGCAGTCAGGTTCGGCCAGACACACTTAGCGAACGGTCATGTCACTCGTTCCCGCGCCGCAACCAAACGTGACTACGCAAATTGTAGAAAAAATTATCTATGTGGTGAAACATATTACATGTTGAATTGTTTTTGTGGACCTAATAACATTTAGGTATATAAATATGAATCTTTTTAATTTCTGTAAGACAAAAAAAAATTGGCCCCAAATTTGCCGCCCCTAAAATCTGCTGCCCTAGGCTCCAGCCTACTCAGCCTGTTGGTAAATCCTTCACTGATTCTGGTGTATCAGTAGATTAATATCACGGGCTATTCTGGTTGATAAGTACACTAATATCCCAGGCTATTCTGGTTGTTTAGTATGAATATATCTATTGAGCCAGCTGTGCTCTCTTCTTTGTGTAATCAATTAATTGTGTTTCTTTGTGTTTGTTAATTTAAAGCTTGTGTGAATAATCTCGCCTGTTAACACCGCACATTGGTTGAGAAGTAGGTTAATGGCACGGACCATTCTGGTTGATCAGTAGGCTAATACAACCGACTATTCTGGTTGATCAGTAAACTAATACCACGGGATACTCTGGTTGATCAGTAAACTAATATCATAGGCTATTCTGGTTTACCAGTAAACTAATATCCCAGTCTATTCTGGTTTATGAGTAAACTAATATCACAGGCTATTCTGGTTTATCAGTAAACTAATATCACAGGCTATTCTGGTTTACCAGTAAACTAATATCACAGTCTATTCTGGTTTATGAGTAAACTAATATCACAGGCTATTCTGGTTTACCAGTAAACTAATATCACAAGCTATTCTGGTTTACCAGTAAACTAATATCACAGTCTATTCTGGTTTATGAGTAAACTAATATCACAGGCTATTCTGGTTTATCAGTAAACTAATATCACAGGCTATTCTGGTTTACCAGTAAACTAATATCACAGTCTATTCTGGTTTATGAGTAAACTAATATCACAGGCTATTCTGGTTTACCAGTAAACTAATATCACAAGCTATTCTGGTTTACCAGTAAACTAATATCACAGTCTATTCTGGTTTATGAGTAAACTAATATCACAGGCTATTCTGGTTTATCAGTAAACTAATATCACATTCTATTCTGGTTGATCATTATGCTAATATCACAGTCTATTCTGGTTGATCAGTATGCTAATATCACAGTCTATTCTGGTTGATCAGTATGCTAATATCACAGTCTATTCTGGTTGATCAGTAAACCAATATTCCAGGCTATGCTGCTGGCAAAGTAATGTGTGACCTGTGATCGAAGATAGAGCGCGTGAGACAACTCAGCAGATATCGACCCCCTTCTGCTTCATCTCTTGTGTAATAAGAACTTTTCAAGGGGTTTTCTTTACTTCTACACCTTAGGTGTCAAGGAGTTCATCTGCTCAACTTTACACCTTTGTTATAGTAAGTCTTCGATCCTACCCTGCATTCAAGAAATGTATACAAAGTACATAGATATCAAACTTTAAGAAGAAATGTGAAAGCGCCTTAAGAATCACTAATTAAAAGTTGTGAAAAAAGTTTTATTTTATTTTTAAATATTGCGTCTTACTAGCCGCCTGGGATTTCCGTATTATAATTACAATAATGTGGTCTAGAAAACTGAGATTAACGAGTAGAAGGTTTGTTGTGATGACCACATGACAGCCCTTAACCGCAAATGTTGCCACCATCATCACTAACAGTGGTGTCCGCTCGATATCGTTCGATTGCAGGCTTACGCCTTGGAAATTTTTTTCCCTAATGTATTAAGGATGATGAATAAATTGTATTTGCATTCGCAGATAGGAAGGGTAGGAATAATTGAAACTACAAAAAAAAAAACTCTTCTGTACATCCGATAGGGATTCAAACTCCAACCTTACCATCAGCGATAAACTGGATTAAACTAACTTGACGTATGACCACCTAAGTGGTTATGTTTTAACTATTATTATTTAGTGTAAATGGGATATGTACACACAAAAAGTGACAAAATATAAATTATTCACGCGGTTTAGATTTAATTTTGGTTCTAAGCGAATATGATATCCGATTGGACTGTGCCCCCAACTTTCACCAACTTTAAGAAACGAGATGAACAAAGTTAATCTTATGGAAACTAGTTGAGATTCAGCTACGGAAAGAATGGCAAAATCTGATTACATTCAATAGGCGAAATTGACCCATTTACGCTAAAATGTAAATAATAAAAATGAATTCATTTGAAATGGTATACTTACTTCCTCTTGAACCCTCGGAGGGAGACCTATTGTGATAAAAAATTGAACGCAAGATTGTTTTAATAAATGTTGACGTTTCATTACCCCCTTAAACCGAAAAAGTGGGTTTCACGCTGACGTCTGTCTGTATGTTTGTATATAGGCCTAAAGCCGAAATTTGTTTACCGATCGGGCCGAGGTTCCCGAGAGGGGTTTTTGGAATTATATTTTCAACCCTAAAATTAAGGGTAGTTTACTGAAAGGCAAAAAGAGAAGAAAAAAAATCGTTTTCCTTCAAATCCACTCTAACGATTTTGATTAAATTTTGTGTCCAGGTATTGCTTAACATTAAAAACAAAATGGCAGCTTCCATTTTCCCATGAAAATTACATTAAGAGTAGGGGGCCCACTTTACATAAGCAGACATTTTAAATTTTTAACATATTTCCGTAACTATTTGAGATACAAAATAACTTATCATTTTAAAAGGTAGTACTATTAAAAATTAAACTCTTATTTGCATTTTTTTAAAACTAATAGTTTCTGAGGTATAGGCGAATAATTCTATTTCTATGAAGCTCTTTGATAATTTTGAGATTGTTATGCCCTATTATGGACAGAGATGTTCAGCTCTTCTCATTTTTTCCGTAAAAATGTATATTATTTTACTTATTCTTTTTGGTGGAATATTTCTGCAATAATGTAAACGGTTTAGTTTCACAAATCCTAAGAAGGGTATTTAGTAAATGTCATTTCATTCTATTAATATAAAACAGCGAGAAAGAATGTGCGGTACCATTTGTTCTAAGAACGTTAGGAAAACCCGACAACTCTGATGACACATGAGAGTGCACCAGTAAACCAGTGAGACACATATAACCTCTAGTGGGGAACGTAAATGATGCTCGGCCCTCATGTAAATTGAACGAAAGTAAACAAATGTAGAAATGTCCACGTTGCATAAAACGAGAGATCCGAGTACATGGCGACATGGTACAGAACGGCTCAAATCTATGGTCGACTCTTTAGTATGTAGCCTATTTTATAGTCCAATTTTCATAGGATGGGCCTTATCTGACAGCTAGAAAAGTTACCAGAACTACTTTCATGTCAATCCATGTGATCTCTATTTGTCACTTTTGAAATATATTATCAATACCTATAAAATAACACCAATGAAGTAGTAAAATGTTTTTAATTTTGGCCTCAAAAATATGTTTGTACTTGCTATAAAGGTTCTTCCTATGAAAATTGGACTGTGGTTCTTGTTAAGGTGTACATTAATGTGATTATTACCTGCATCAGTGGTAAAATGGTCTAATGCATTATTCACACGAGATTATGGACTGCCGGTGACGGGGAGATCGGGGTTCGAATCCTGTTCGGGTGTACTAAGGGTGTTTCTTTATTTAAGGGCTTATCACTATACATCCCACGCAAACGCAGATACATTCCATCTAAACTTTCCTCCACCTTACCCAATAGCGTAAATATGAACTTTTTAATATATATTAATAAAACTTAACACCGCATCTGACTATCAGTTCGGGTTATACGCTTAAGTACTAATTACTCTAATGGGTTAGGAATTGGGAAGGTTGAATATAGTGGAAGTGAACCCAAATCAGCGCGAAGGTAGAGTGGAAAACCATTTAGGGAAAAACCCCTCCCAGTTCACCCGAGCGAGATTCAAACCTCGATCTCCCCGTTCTCGGCAGTCAAACTCAACACGAAATTTGTGCGTTAGCTAACTACGCCACCAAGGTGGGTTGATATATATTCATTAAGAAGTCGCCAGCCTAAGATCGCCAACCATTTTACAAACCTAATAAATTGTTTTCTACAAACCGACTATTTTTTTTATTTATCTTCTTCCTCCACCCAAATCACGACGACCTTGCAGGATCAAATTAACAACGTAGTTTGGGATTACAGCTCACCCGAAACAGAAAATCACAGTTTTTCGATAAAAAAAACCGTAATCATAAAACCGTCTCCGAAAACAAAGTTTCTGGGTTTTCTGAATAAAGATTTAAAATGCTTTTACAATTCTAGAAGATATCGATTAAGAGGTGGTAGCAAACTTTAAAAGTGCGTTATCATCTGTACGTGCTGCTATTGAGAATCAGTCGCGATGAGGCAAATGTTTTCACTGCTCAAGGTGGTATTAAGTTCCTGGAGGAATAAATTAATCAAATTGAATCAAATTTTAGCGACAAATTATTACCAAACATTCAAAGCAGAGTGAGGAGCCATGGAATGCAATTTTAATAGAATTTTCCAAGTGTGTACTGGAACCGTCAAATATTCTATCAAAATATGTTTTACATAAACGATGAAATATGCATGGAGAATGTAGGAGTATTATAAGAAACAGAAGCGACGCGACTAGAGAAATTAAAACTACACCTTTGTCATTATAAAATGGAATTTGTAAAACCATAAAAGATATACTGAAAGCTCCCTAAACACAACTAAACACAAAAGAATAAAAATCCATCTCTAAAGTAAAAATATGCAATGTTTAAAAAAATGTTTCAAAGAACGAATAGCCTTAATCGATATTTACAAAGCACTTCCTAAAGTTAAATCAAAATCAACATTTGTGTCGACGAGACATTTTCGTTGATTAGTAATTTTTGTTTCAAGTTCATTCAGGCTTTCTGATAAATCAGTGAATGATCTTGTTTTTCTAAAAGATTATCTGAAAAAGTTTTGAATACTTAAAATAAAAACAAACAATCAAAATATAATTTGATATGGCCGATTTTTCTTTTTCTTTTTCTTTATTTCTCAATTAGAGAAGTTTTCCAGATTTTTTGAATAGTGTGCAGTTCCAGTATAAATTATCCTTACTAAAACTCTAGCTCTACAAATTAATCAATATTTAACATGACCATTGAATTTTCAATACAAATTTTTAACTGATATATTGAGGGAGTAAGGCCCCCTTATACAATTTTTTTTTTCAATTTGATAAAGATAATAAATCCTTAGTAGTAAATCAAAATTAAGCTATTTAATAATAAAAAATCGGAGTTTCATTGTCTTTTATCGACATTTTTGAGAATTTCAGGGAAAACAATTGAAAACCGAAAAACTGCGGATAGCCACGTTTAAAAAAAAATTAACCCAAATAAAACAACGGTTTTCGAAAATCGCTGTTTCCCCAAACTTTAACGGAATATATTGTAACTACCTTCCTTATTAGTCACACCGTCGTTGCCCCAGCTTGATAATAAGAGGTGATGAAGATATAAGTGATCACGTTCTATTTGCTAGATGAACCTGTTTTATCAAATAGGTAGAGAGAGAGAGAGAGCATTGTGTGATAGGGCTGTGAGCCGTTATGTGATTGGCTTTTTTGAGCGAGAGGTAAGAGAGAATAAATATATCTAGGTGGGATGTAGGGGTGAGCTCGGCAAGTTGCCGCGGTGAGTGGGTAGTAAGTGGGATGGTTCGGCGAGTTAGCGCGGTGAACCAGGTAGGAAGGATGGCTCGGCGAGTTACCGCATTGAACCAAGTAGGAAGGATGGATCGGCGAGTTACTGCAGTGAACCAGGTAGGATGGCTCGGCGAGTTACTGCAGTGAACCAGGTAGGATGGCTCGGTGAGTTACCGCAGTGAACCAGGTAGGAGGGATGGATCAGCGAGTTACCACGGTGAACCAGGTAGGAGACAGGACGGATGTATCGGCGAGTTACCTCGGTGAACCAGGTAGGAGACAGGACGGATGCATCGGCGAGTTACCCCGGTGAACCAGGTAGGAGACAGGACGGATGTATCGGCGAGTTACCACGGTGAACCAGGTAGGAGACAGGACGGATGTATCGGCGAGTTACCCCGGTGAACCAGGTAGGAGACAGGACGGATGTATCGGCGAGTTAGCGTGGTGAACCAGGTAGGAGACAGGACGGATGTATCGGCGAGTTACCCCGGTGAACCAGGTAGGAGACAGGACGGATGTATCGGTGAGTTACCCGGTGAACCAGGTAGGAGACAGGACGGATGTATCGGCGAGTTACCCCGGTGAACCAGGTAGGAGACAGGACGGATGTATCGGCGAGTTACCCCGGTGAACCAGGTAGGAGACAGGACGGATGTATCGGTGAGTTACCCGGTGAACCAGGTAGGAGACAGGACGGATGTATCGGCGAGTTACCCCGGTGAACCAGGTAGGAGACAGGACGGATGTATCGGCGAGTTACCCCGGTGAACCAGGTAGGAGACAGGACGGATGTATCGGTGAGTTACCCCGGTGAACCAGGTAGGAAACAGGACGGATGTATCGGCGAGTTACCCGGTGAACCAGGTAGGAGACAGGACGGATGTATCGGTGAGTTACCTCGGTGAACCAGGTAGGAGACAGGACGGATGTATCGGCGAGTTACCCCGGTGAACCAGGTAGGAGACAGGACGGATGCATCGGCGAGTTACCCGGTGAACCAGGTAGGAGACAGGACGGATGTATCGGCGAGTTACCCCGGTGAACCAGGTAGGAGACAGGACGGATGTATCGGTGAGTTACCCGGTGAACCAGGTAGGAGACAGGATGGATGTATCGGCGAGTTAGCGCGGTGAACCAGGTAGGAGACAGGACGGATGTATCGGCGAGTTACCCGGTGAACCAGGTAGGAGACAGGACGGATGTATCGGTGAGTTACCCGGTGAACCAGGTAGGAGACAGGACGGATGTATTGGCGAGTTACCCGGTGAACCAGACTGACGGGATGACTCAGCGAGCTACTGCGGTGAGCGAGGCGAGAGACAAGAAGGCTCGGGGAGTTACCGCGGTGAACCAGGTAGGAGAGATGGCTCAGCGAGTTACTGCAGTGAACCAGGTAGGAGGGATGGCTCAGCGAGTTACCGCGGTGAACCAGGTAGGAGGGATGGCTCAGCGAGTTACCGCGGTGAACCAGGTAGGAGGGATGGCTCAGCGAGTTACCGCGGTGAACCAGGTAGGAGGGATGGCTCAGCGAGTTACCGCGGTGAACCAGGTAGGAGGGATGGCTCAACGAGTTACCCCGGTGAACCAGGTAGGAGGCAGGAAGGATGTATCGTCGAGTTACCGCGGTGAGCCAAGTAGAAGAAATGGCTTGACGGATGTTAACACTTTACCCCGGTTTATTTTCTCAAGGGGTTAGTCGCCCAGCGTAGGTCTGGGCAGCGGCTAGCATGCGTTTGTTAAGAGAAGTGTTGATATCCTGTGTTTAGGTGGGATGGAAGGGACCACGAATTTAAAGTCCGTATTTCTATATGTTTTATAGCGAAATAACAACTGTTTAGCCAAAATAACTAACAAATTAATTTAGTAGATACATTTAGTTTTATATTTTTTTCACACATTGATATCAGTTCTTAAATATTTTTACTGGGCAGCATGGCATTTGAACATAAACCTTTTTTAAAGGAAGAGAAAAAAAAATCTTGTTGTTCAAATGCCATTATGATAACTGCCAATATTCTAAGAATTATTGAGTTTACTATGTGTACAAAATTAAACCAAACATTTCCAATGAAGCAATCTTTTTTTAAAATCTATTTTGACCAAAAATTGTTTATTGTTATTAACATTTCAAAAATATTTGTTATAAGTGGCGTTCACTTCTATCCCACCTTAATTAAATTTGTGATTCGTATGAGTTGATTAGCCCTGTTAATAAAGAGTGAACTTTAACTCTCTCTCTCTCTCTCTCTCTATATATATATATATATATATATATTCGTCGTGTAGTTGAGAATGACATTAACCGTGCGACACATTTAACTTTACAAGTTTTAGATGTAGAGAGACATTCAAGTTACCAGCCCATAACTTATAGAGAGGTATGTAATAGGAAGCTTTGTTCAAGCGTGTGTGGGGGTAGGGAGGGCGAGGGGGGTGTAAAAGGAGAAGTAGTCTGCTCTATGCACAAGGGGTGAGGGATAGAATGAGCACACATTTTGCAGCAAAAAAAAGACCTTCCAATAGCAGATCGCAGTTTCCTTGGCCGTTCTTCACGCTTTATCGCTCTGCAGCCGAGATCTAGACAGAACCTTCCCTCGAATGAAGTGGCTTAGCTCTACTCCCTATAACCAACCCCTATATCAGGGAGATAACGACTAGCTATTTCCATTTGACATAGATCCTATATGTGATATTGAACGTAATTGTATATATCCTACTATCTTTTAGTAAAATGACATTCCTTCAAAACCGTATGCCATTTTTAAGCTTAAGAATGCTACAACTTACTTAGAATATGACTCTCGAGGTAGTTATTTAGTTTGCGTAGAAATATAAATATATATACACTCCGTTTATCCAGAATCTTATCAAGCTTACCCAATTACGCTTCATATAAGTTAAGCCATATGACTGTTCAATGAAATTCAGAGTTGTTTGTAAGAAAAATAATGGATATATTATATCCAGAATATTTTTAAAACTTTCTAATAAGCTAGTAAGATGAAATTTAGTGCAAATATAAAGAAATCATTCAGTAAGTGCGCAAAAATTCAAACCAGGAAAGTTATAAGAAATAAAACAAAACTTTACTCATATTGTTTTAAAACAAGAATAAGACTACTTTTCCACCAAGCAAGTGTTGTTGTTAGTCATTATATTTAGATGGCATATCTATTATTAATTACAAATTAACCCAACTTAACAAAGCCTAACCTTCCATACATCTACCGATTAAAGGTAGTTTTGTTATATTTCAGAGTTAACCAAGTATAAAATTTACATTCAATTTTATCATAATTATTTTAGTTATTTTATATTCGTACGAATAATATCGAAGGGTTATTAACGACTTAATCTAATGTATATGTAAGAGAAGGGTCATTTTAGAGGAAGTATATCCAAATTAGTGTGGCAAAACCACTGGTAGTAAATCACATCTAGAAAACCTTCCCAAGTGCACCCAGTTGAGATCTAAACTTCGACTTATCCATCAATCCAACATATAATGGGCCTGACGCCGTAAACCACGTAGCCACCCATGCCGGTATTTTTGTTTTAAACTTAATTATGTTAATAATACGAATGTTTTCTTAATTTTAATTCTTGCTTAGTGAAATTAATTAAATTCAAGTCCCCTTTGAGCTTTTTTATTTAGGTATGTTTTTCTCAACGCTATACTTTGATTAAGACCGTTAAAACCTGACCTGAGACTTAAAAAATGTCTTCTTTAGTAAATTAATTTGGAGTTGTTTGGGAAAACATATTGAAAAAAATTAGCAAGGGAAGTTAAGAGAACCAAGAGTCACGAGTTTACAGCAAAGTGTATATCCCCCATTGAGATTTTAAGATCATTATTTATTAATAATAATAATAATAATACTTAGCACCGCGTCTTACTACCCGTTCGGGTTATACGCTTAAGTACTAATTACACTAATGGATTAGGAATTGGGAGGGTTGAATTTAGAGGAAGTGAACCCGCATTTGCGTGGAGGGAGAGTGGAAAACCATTTAGGAAACCCCCCCCCAGTTCACCCGACCGAGATTCGAACCTCGATCTCCCCGTCCTCGGCAGTCGAGCTCAACACGACAAGCGCGTTAGCCAACTACGCCACGGAGGCGGGTCATTATTTATTCTCAAGTATTGTTAACCATAAGACTATCCACATGATTATGCTAATGGGATATGGATGAGGAAGGTAGAATCTGTTGGAAGTGTATCTGCATTCAATCGGAGTGATTGTGGGAAAATCTTGAGAAAATAAAACCAAACATTCACACGCCCGACGAGGATTCGTATATCAATCTGCCCATCAATAAACAGGCAAGACCAACGCCTCTGTCCGCGTGCCCACTGGTCCATGGGGTTTATAATTAATTAAAATCAAGGGAATAGGATGGAGCCTAAAAACAAAGCGTCCTATATTTCTGATAAAGAAGCTCCAAAATTAACTTATTTCAATCGGGAGGCCGACAGACAACACAACTGGTCAAAGCGAACAGGACTCCCCGATGTTCTCTTTGGACCAATATTTACACGATCTTTCCATGGGTCACAAGGCTCTATTTGTTCAACGGTTTCGAGAGTCCAAGACACCAGAGTCAACGGGTCGCATATTGAAGATACAGTGTTTACAGTGGGAAACAAACTACTAGATGACTCAGGGTGGGCTGGCGAAGTTTGCTCAAACTCAGAATGAAGGTTAACAATACTTATTAAATAGAGGAGATAGTAGAATGCAACACCAAGACCAAGGCTCAGTAGCCAATCAACATAGCGATACTAGCTTGCAATACTACCAACAAGGCTCAAGGTCAATCAGCATAAAGATAAAAAACCTCCGATGCCATTCATAAGGCCACTAATCAATCACCAGCCAGTCACTATGATTTGAACGTGATTTAGTTAGGATATCAATACAATCCCTAAAAATACAATTTAATATATATTAGAGTAAAGTGTCCAAATATTGAATAATTTTTGAGTTCTGCGCCAAAACTTTGTTGATGGAGTAACTTTTTATTTAATGTTAACCATAGTATTTATTAATGTTTTAAACAAATAAACTAATTTTTACTATAAATATACTATTTTAAACCAGCCGATAGTTCTACAGCAGCTTCTGTAAAGGCCTCCTTCACAAACTCACCATCGGTGAAAGGTTTTTTTTTATTCCTTGCCAGCATTTGAGAAAATTTGAACGAAACTACAGTAGCAGAAAACTACTCTACCAAAAATCTATGAATACCTAGGAAAAGGGCAGATTCACTGCGCTACAATTTTTAAAAAAAGCTAAGCTTCTTAAAACAGCTTGGATCTGCTCTCGACCTCAGTCTAAGCCTGCAATTGCATATCAACTGTTTGATTTTAATAGGAAGCCAGTTATGTGAAAACTGGAAAATCACGTTACTACAGTAGCCTTTATAAGAATATTACAATTGTTCTTAGTTTGTTAAATTAATAATTTAAAAATACAATAAACAGAATTTGATAATTAAATAATATTGTAAGCTTTTTTTTTAACGTTTAATTAATAGGTTAACCGCCTCAGTGGCGTAGTTAGCAAACGCGCTAGCTTCGTGTAGAGCTAGACTGCCGAGGACGGGGAGATCGAGGTTCGAATCTCACTGGGGTAAAATGGGGTGGTTTTCCCTAAATGGTTTTCCACTCTCCTTCCATGCGAATGCGGGTTTACTTCCCCTGTATTCAAAATCTCCAATTCCTAAACTAAAGCACCAGGCGTACAACCCGAACGGGTAGTAAGACTCGGTGTTAAATAAAAACAATAGTTAATAGGTTTAATAAAGCATATTTATAGACTGACGAATTTAAGTGACTTTAAATTAATGTTGGTGATCGAAAGTGGGTTTCATGTACAAACTTGCATCTCTCTCACTCTTCGTTTGTTCATTAGCCACATCGCCACTAAGACGGGAACCAACTAACAATACCAATTATGACCGGTCAAGGTTTTATTGGTCACTCTAAAATATTAAAATATTATATGAAATAATTTGTTGTATTTTTAAGTTTAGAAGACCCAAAGATCAAATTAAAACTATGAGTCAGTTTTTTTACGCTATCGACTGATATTTGCCTTGACATCGACTGGAGCTCTGGACTCTTACAATATACTAAGACTCCCGATGACTGGGAGAACCGGGTTCGAATCTCAGTCGTGTACTTAAAGGATTTGTACCTAAATATTTTCCCACTTTTCCTCCAAGCAAGTGCGGGTGCATTTCCTGTAAAATTTAACTTTCCTCATACCTAACACATTAGCGTATAGCCAGAACAGGTAGTAAGACGCAGTGTTAAAAAAATAAAGATAATTATCTGAGAGATACAAGATCTACTTACACGTATTCATAAGTAAAGTCATGTGATCCACAGCTGTCACTTTTTATATATATTATCAAGAGGGTCTACCTATAAAATAATAATAATAATAATAATAATAATGAACATAGCAAAATCTTATCAATGTTGATATTTTCTAAAAGTTTCTTCCTATCAAAGTCTTTTTTTTAACACCAGGGTCATTTAAAGACATATTTTAAGCGGTAGGGATGATAAGGGCATTCAGAGGAAACGAACCAGCATTAGCGTGGAGGAGGAGCGAGAAATCAAATGATGAATTACCTGCAGAAAACACCCTCCATCACCAAGTGCACCTAGCCGAGATTACAACCTCGGCCTCACTGGCAACACAGTCTACCAGGAGCCCAACGCCTTGGGCCCCGCGGCCATAGCTAGCAACAAAGTGTGCCTGGGGCTCTTTTATACGAACAATGTGAACACGTGGGTGACCTGGTGGTCTAGGGGTAAGGTGTCAGACTTCTGTGCTGAGGGTCCGGGGTTCAATCCTCGGTCCCGGCACAGATTTATCTGATTGCCAAACCCTTCCTTCACCTCTGACAAGATGTGTATTAATCACAACTTGTGAATGTGAGGAATGCCAGGTCTCTACCGTGGTTCGGATTCCACGTTAAACTGTAGGTCCTCCATTTCATCTCACAATCACCCCTACCATTGCACATTAGCGTAAGTGCGTACAACCCGAACGGGTAGTAAAACGCGGTGCTAATAATAATAATAATAATAATAATAATAATAATAATAATAATAATAATAATAATAATAATAATAATAATAATAATAATAATAATAATAATAATAATAATAATAATGATAATAATAATAATAATAATAATAATAATAATAATAATAATAATAATAATAATAATAATGTGAACACGTGATTATTGGTTTAGTAAAAATTAACATTTCACTCGTTCGTATAGAATATAGGTGGGAGTATTAATAAAGGGATCTACAGTAGTAATAATCCAAGGACCTAGTTTAGTGGGACGGTAGAGGGATGAGGGAACATGGAGGGGTGGTCTAAAACTCTACACAAGTAAGCCAAGCGTTATAATTGACGAGCGCAGGTTGGTAACAATGAAGTGGATGTTTACCAGCGATAGCAGCCGCTACTTCAGCGCCAACGCGCCGCGGGACCGGAGGGATGGACAGACACATTTTACTCTCGCAGGGACTGACACTCAAATTAGTTGGCCTACAGATGATATAAACCTAGCGCCATCCAAACGTAAACGCAGAGGGGTAAGGAGGAAGACGGGTCAACTACTGTTCAAATATTAGTCTACACCTTTTTTAAATTTACTTTCTAGTTTTTGGACAAACACACCATTACAGTTCTGTTTATAAAACGAGGGAAATACGTCCATTACACATTTGGTTTCTTTAGGAGATTTTTTTTTTTGTGAAAAATACACACACCCACAAACACTTTTTTTTTCTGATACTAAAGGAATAATATTATTTCTTTAAACACTAATTTTTTAGCACCGTGTCTTACCACCTGTTCAGGAAAATGCATATGTACTAATTACGCTAATGAGTTAGGGATGAGGAAGGTTAAATTTAGAAGACGTGTACTCGAATTTTCAAGGAGAAAGAGAGAGCACGAGTGGAAAACAATTAGGTAAACACCACCCTATGTACACCCGACCAGGATTCAAGACACGATCTCCCTGACATCGGCAGCCTAGTCTATAGAGAGAGTGACGCCTTAGACCATTCAGCCACTGAATTAGGTTTCTACACACTATGAGCAGCGCATTTATTTTGGAGGTTTGTGTTTTCTTTGCTTCACCTCGCCCGAGCTATCAACAAATCAACACAGATGGGGTATTGTGTATTATGAGGAAGACAGAATTTAAAGTAAATCCATCCGAGTTTCCAAGAAGTAGGAGGAAAAGAAGAGACACTTCAGGAAATATACCATCAGTACACTCCACCCGGAATATGGATCCTCGACCGGATGTGACGCCTTGGCCAACGTACCCACCAGTTAAGATGGTAGCATTTTTTTAAAGCTGATATATTTAGCCATATTCTATAACATGTAGTTGGACCACCACATACTTATTTGACATTTTTAAAAGCTATCAGAGTGTTGTTAAACTGAGGTGGAGGGGAATGCGAAATTAGGTCCAGTTTTTGTAGTTTTTTATAAAAAATTATTTTCAAATAAAGTAACTAAACTATTGCAAATGAAGCTATGTTAAGTTATCTCAAAAATCCACAAATTTGTCAGAGGCATCGTAATATATGGGCAAAGCTTTATAGATAAAGATAAAGTTATGCTTAAGTAACTCGATATGCATGACAAGTATTCAAACACTTAAGATGATTATAGGTAGAAAATTAAACCATAATAATAATAATAATAATAATAATAATGGTGCGTCTGGGCTACATCAATAATAGCCCAGTAGTGGAAAGATTAGCCGGTACTAATGTACTATTGCCCAGGGGACGTTCGAACGTACCAATAGGACATCCTTTTTCCGTGGAGGCTCTTTCCATGCCCCGAAGATGAGGGGATGATGATAGTGAATATGACGAGGTGGAGCCAATGAAGATCTTATCCTAACTTAGGCCTAATTAACCAAACCCAGGTGACAATGGAAATTAGTTTACTTTCGAGATAAATCCTTCGGTACCAGCTGGGAATCAAACCTGGAACGTTTAGGTCAGCAGCCAGGACCACTACCCAGGTGACGATGTAAATTAGTTTACTTTCGAGATAAATCCTTCGGTACCAGCCGGGAATCAAACCTGGGACCTCTAGGTTAGCAGCCAGGACCACTAGTCCATGAGCCACTTTGTTAAACTAACATAGCTTCTAAAGAAATATTTATTTGCCACACAAAATTAATATTTTACATGAAATAAGACCAAAATAGCTAACGTTCTCTTCCATCTCACTTTAAGATTCAATCTGACATCATTTGACGTTAACGTTAAATCGAGTGATTTAAAACTTTTTCTTTGTGTATTTTAAATCATAGCAATTTCTGATGGTAAAAAAATGTTATTTGGATAAACTCTTAGATTCTAAATAAATAGCCATTAATAAACTATGGAAAATTTCTTTCAGTTAAATTTACGTTACCAGCATAAACATTAATAAGTGAGTTATAATAAATCAATAACAACAATTCCAGTTACATTCCCCACACTCACGTATCGACTATAGTGCTTGGTGGTCGAATACAAAACTGCCATTAAAATCGGGGTTTCCCAGTCTATTGCAGGTCAAATACATTGATACTTCAAAATTATATTCAAAGCCTTTACCAACTCAAACTTTGAACCTGTGATTCAATAATACGAAATTTTATTTTGAAAATTTACCGAAAAATGTTTCAATTCTATCTGTGATAATAAAGTCATTTACGGGCAGAATTTTGCGGGTTGCATCAAATGTTGGTTTATAGCTAGATATATCGTCACCCGAGAATACAAGTGTTCTATCTCCAAAAGTGTTAAATTTGAGATATTTGGTGTTTACGTCTTATTATAATGCACATAGTTCACCTGCGGTGAAATTGAAACTACTATATAATTACTTAAGAAGATACAAACTCGAGTTGTCATCTAGTAACATTGGTTTTATACACATGGTCAAACTTCGATGCTCTTTTACACAAAAGTGGAGAGTTGGACATAGAATATTTGCGTTCTCGGGTGACGATATGTAATAAGAAACATATTGTCTGAGCTCTATGTTACCATGAGTAATTATACCCTGTGAAAACGTGATGGGCGGGTAGGAAAAAAAACCCTTAGAATTACTTAAAATAAAAATATACTATAAGTCATATTCATGCAAAAGGTATTACTAACAATTAGGGTTTACACATATTTACACTAGTGGAATAGGAATGAGGAATATATCATCTAAAGGAAATACACCCAAATTTGTGTGAAGGAAGAGTGGAAAACCATTCAATAAAAAAAATCACTTAGTATACCCTAGTGGGATTCGAACCCTGATATCCTCGTCATCGGTAATCCAGTATGTTACAAGAGTTACACTTTATACCATGCTACCACCTAAGTAGATAACTACACAATTATTTATTTATATATATATATATATACATAAAAAACATTTTCGTTTCTTCGTTTATAGTTTTAATGAAATTTGAAATTGTTTAGGCACCATATTATATGTGATTAAACTTTATTCTATTTCTGAAAATCCAAAGCTATTGAAATTAATTTAAGACAAAAGACTAAGAATTAATTTAAGCATTATTAATGTGTGGGAATGGGTGTGTCAGCCGCAAAAAGAGAAACAAAATAATAACCGTAAATTTTCCAGAAATTTTAGATCATCGAATTCCGTGAGAAGGGGGATGTTTTTGTAAATGATTCGACTTTGATATTGAAATATTAACATATTTCTTATCTTCAGACGACTAGGAAATATGACGCTAGTGACACTTTCGCACTAAACCACTGAACGCTCGCTGTATTTGAGTATGAGGATAGAACTGAAATAGTCATTGCTTTAAAACTTGATATTTCTCGATTGCATTCATTGCATTTGAGTGAAAATTATTCACAGAAAAAAAAATGAAGATTTTTCAAAGTGATCAAACTTTCAGAAAAGATTCCGTTACATTTTCCAAAACGGGATATTTTTCATCTCAAATCTCTCGGGACGTCATATAGTTTTTAGCATCGTGTGTTGAAAATCTTCAGTTCCAACAGAGCTAACTAATTTCTCTCGTTTACTTATACTACCTTGTTCAAGAGAGCGAACATTAAAAGGTACCCACGCTTGGTTGAATGTCTATATATTACCACTCTAGGTCCGGAGCTGAGCGCGGTTCTAAAATAAACCACCTAAATGTACAAATTATACAAAGGAAGGTTTGGTAAGGATACAAATAGTAATTAATATTATTTTAACAAATTAGCTTATATAAAGGAATTGCATTCTTGAATTATACACACGCTTTAGTTTTTTTTAAATATTATTAATTTAAAAATTGCATTATAATAGATAACAATAATTGGCTAGTGTTTTATCATATTTTAACAGGGTTGTTCAGTGCCGATTGACAAAAGTATCTCCAATTAAAAATTAAACTCATAGGTACGTCAAACTGGCATTCGCTTTAACATTTATAAAGATAGAAGTGTTGAATAGAATTTAATTGAATTGTAAATTTTATCATTTAAATTAATTCAAACATAGTTGTATAATTAGTATGCAATTAGATAAATCAATAAAACAGACTCACCTGACGATCTCAAAGATGATTTTTTAATTCTATTTATAAAAAAATAATTTATTGAATCTATTTAATTGTAACATCACAGTTGTACCAGCTACTAATTGAGTCACTTTAGATTTTTTTACTGCTATCGAGATAAAAATAATTTCTCTAGAATTATAACTTTGTGTCTCAAGTGAGTATAAAGAGTAAAATATGTTTTGCTCACATAACTAATTGTAAGTCTAAGGCAAGAAGGAATGAAACGTGTCCCCACAAGAATTAAAAAAAATCTTAAAAAATAATTAAATTAAAATACACACTTAATTTTATAAACAATTATTTCTCTTTTTACCTAAATTTATCAAACAAAATTTTGTTGGCATCATTGGATAGAGGTCATCCATAAACCACGTAACGCCTTTTCTTATTTTTATTGACCTCCCCTACTACCCCCCCAACCCCCCATGTAACGCATAACACTTGAAATCCCTCCTTTCCCCTTCCCCTAACCTGTGTCACGTAGCTTTTCACAGAAAGAGTAAATGGAATTCATTATTTCAAAGGGAAGCTTTTGTGACACTAAAAGGAAGACTGAGATTTAATTCAACTCAATGGGTGACCTGGTGGTCTAGGGGTAAGGTGTCAGACTTCTGTGCTGAGTGTCCGGGGTTCAATCCTCGGTCCCGGCACAGATTTATCTGATTGCCAAACCCTTCCTTCACCTCTGACAAGACGTGTATTAATCACAACTTGTGAATGTGAGGAATGCCAGGCCCCCACCGTTGTTCGGATTCCACGTTAAACTGTAGGTCCTCCATTTCATCCATAATCACCCTACCATTACACATTAGCGTAAGTGCGTATAACCCGAACGGGTAGTAAGACGCGGTGCTAATAATAATAATAATAATAATAATAATAATAATAATAATAATAATAATAATAATAATTCAACTCAGAATGTTTTAAGTTATCAATAAGCATGTTTACTAACGGTTAAAACCTTAACAATGTTATTTTTCAACATTAGAATTTGAGTATAAGATCTCTGTTACCTAGCACTGTGATTCACTCCCCCTCCCCCATGTAACACCATGTAGACATTAAAGCTCACCCCTCCTTCCCCTTCCCTCCAACAGGGTTACGAGGGTTATGGATGACCCCAAAGAAAGTATGCCAATATTAGGCAATGGAAGAATTTTCCATGCAAAATAAAATCATAATTATTAAGTACTTCTCTTTAAGTGGCGTTAGGGTGATTCATTTTTACCGTTTCAGTCTGCAATACCCTGAAAACCAAACCTTGGTTCCCGTGCTACACCTAGGCTCCATCTTGTTCCCAGTGACTCCTGTTCAGACGCACAGCTGGGCTCGAGGGTTTGCCTAATTAAAGCTCGCCAGGCGCAACGCTCCAGTCTAACGGAAGCGGACTTCCAACAGCACTTGCATTCATTCATTATTCAACGGTCGAACCCTTCCTTCTCCTTCTCTTCCATCTTTTCAACCTCCCACGCTTCCTTGACTTTCACAGCCATTCTTAATAAAACAACTGTTTCTTGATTTGCTTACTAGACGTATTCTGGATTTTTTCTCCCAACGGAATTGTAGCAGGGTAACAAATTATGAACATTATGTTAGCCTTACGTAGAAACCTGCAATGTGTTCTTAAGGAACATTAATTGAATACGTGTTCCTCATTAAGAGGACCATAAACCCGTTGAAGTATGACCCCCTAGCTAAGATGATAACGTGTCTGCGTAATTAGAAATGATTCCCGGGTTTGAATCCTAGCATGGATTTTTTTTATCGTATGTGAAATAATGGATTTCCCTTTAAGACCTATTTTATAAACTAACGGCCAAAGGAATGAGTGTTGTTTCAGTCCCATAATTTTGTAAGTTGTATATAATAATTCGGTTCAGAAGGGCATGATATTATTATTATTAGCACCGCGTCTTACGCTAATGTGCAATGGTAGGGTGATTGTGAGATGAAATGGAGGACCTACAGTTTAACGTGGAATCCGAACCACGGTGGAGGCCTGGCATTCCTCACATTCACAAGTTGTGATTAATACACGTCTTGTCAGAGGTGAAGGAAGGGTTTGGCCATCAGATAAATCTGTGCCGGGACCGAGGATTGAACCCGGACCCCCAGCACAGAAGTCTGACACCTTACCCCTAGACCACCAGGTCACCCATAAGGGCATGTTAAATACTCCAAATTAGTAATAATAATAACTTATAATATTTAAATTTGTTAAAATTACAATCTATACATTACGTTCTCATTCCCTTATGAACGCAGATGCAAACATACACGCCGTAATAAACCCGTAAATCGAGTTAAACAAGGTTCACACTAAACAATGTTAGAGTGTCATTCCATTGAGTAGTGTGAATTCAGCCCCTAGAGCTGTCCCAATAGGATGACGATTTTGATTGTCAGTGGAAAAACTGTTGTTATTTCATGAAGACTTCGCTAAGCTTAATTGAAAATTAATATACCCCAAATTAAAAATGAAATCAATGTTTCAAAACACAAATAATGACTAGTTTAGACTATATGGATTTAAATTTTAAAAATGTATATAGATTTGTATATATTATATTATAATAAAATTAAGGTAAAACTTTAATGTGTTTTTCTATATAATTTATTATGTTTTCAACAAGTTAGAGTATGCATACTGCTTCCAACTCACATTACTATTATTATATAATACTTTTTAAAAAATGAAATAATAATTTAATTTCAATCCTAATCTTTAATTTCATATTTTGTATAAGTTAAAACTTGTGAATGGCAATAAATGCGTACTATAGTTTCCATGTATTCAGTATAGTAATGCATTGCCAGTGATAACATATTTTCTTAGAAAACTTTATTTTTACAAATAGTTAAAAGTAAGTTAGTTAGAGGAATATTGAAAAATGTCCGCTTTTTATGAAATGATTCTAATAAATGCTGCTTTACACCTATTTTCAATAACTTTTTATATACCTCATTTATTTTTAAAACAGCCTATTTTATGTCATAAATGGTAGCTACTTGCCTGTTCTACAGCTAGCTTGCAATTCTACCTCCACTGTTTGCAGCTTGCAACTGATCGTTTTGTGTAATAAGCCTCTGTACTCGTCTGTCACTTTATATCCATCTTCCCCCCCTCTCCCCCGTCTGCACTCCCCCTAAGTGTAATCTCCCGGAGGAGACGAGCCCAAGGAGTGATCACATGACCCCGAACCTCTCATCTCCAAGACAGATGACTGATCAACCAGACTATACGTTTCTTCGCCTTGCTCCAGCCACTCTCCTTAACTGTCCCGGTTATTATTAACACAACAGACACACTTCTCAAGTTTCTCCAGAGAGACTACTTTTTTTTTTTAGCAGCACGTCTTCCTACCCGTTCGGGTTAAAAGCTTATGTACTAATTATGCTACCCACCTCGGTGGCGTAGTTGGCTAACGCGCTAGTCGTGTTGAGCTCGACCACCGAGGACGGGGAGATCGAGGTTCGAATCTCGGTCGGGTGAACTGGGGTCGGTTTTTCCTAAATGGTTTTCCACTCTCCCTCCACGCTATTGCGGGTTCACTTCCTCTAAATTCAACCCTCCCAATTCCTAATCCGTTAGAGTAATTAGTACTTAAGCGTATAACCCGAACGGGTAGTAAGACGCGGTGCTAAATAATATTATTATTATTATTATTACTAATTATGCTGATGTGTTTTAGGGATTAGGAAGGTTATATTTAGAGAAAGTGTACTCATATTTGCGAGGAGGGAGAGAGTACAAATTTGGGGGAAAACCCACACTCAGTACACCCAACCGAGATCAGAACTCCGATCTCCCTGTCATCGACAGTTTAGTCTACTGTGAAAGTAAACCTCGGACCATACGACCACCAAAGTGGGTTAATGTAAAATTATATAGGAAATGTATCCGCATTTGCGTGGAGGGTACGTGATAAATCATTTAGGGGAAAAAAACCTTAAAACACCAGACCGGGATTCTAACCCTAGAATCCCCGTCAGCCTCAGTCCAGTTTAATACGAGAGTGACGGATTAGACCATGCGACCACCAATGTGGGTAATATTACACTTTGATTTGAAAAAATATAAAGGGGTGCCAAATATGTATATTCTAAGAAGACAATGGAATATGATTACTAATGTGGCCCAAGCAGTCATATTTTTATTTTTAGTCATGCAATAAACACAAAGAGATACTATAATATTGACCTAAATGGTAGGACCCGTACCAGTGGGGACACGGTCCAGGTCATTAGGTTCGTATGGTCTTGTTTGCCGGTGACTGAGAGGTCAGGCCTTTAACTATGTCGTGGAACCATCTATGCATGTTTTTAGAAGGTGCATTAATATGAATTAATTATTTATTTGTAATAAAAAAGCTATCTATTTGAATTGTGTGTGTTCATCTCTACCGTGGGGAATTCAATTAGTTTTTGCCTATGGGAAATTTAGATTGAGTGAGGGAAGTGAACAGAATGTTTCTAAACTTTTAAACCTGAATACATCAATTAGCTTACTAAAACATCTATTCTACGCGCACGATTGAATGGTAGAATTTAATTAGCTAAATTTGAAAAAAATGAATGACATTCCTATACATTCTGTAAATCAAATCAATAATCCATCACATTAATTATATTGTGGATTCTCGCGTGAAGCAGTTATTTGTTTAAAATAATTCGTTTAGCCATAGCTTGCCTTTTGTTTCTATTCGCAAACTGCGCAACTATTTCAAATATTAATTTGCTATCGAATAATGTGGGTTCCCTCCCCATGTTAACCATTTGGTTTTGTTACGACTATAATATTTTCGTATTTAAATCAAAAATTGTAGCTAAACATTTCATAAAACAGTCTTAAATTGTAGTAAGGAGCGTATCTATCGATAACGAAGGACATTATTTCAATTAGTATGCTACTTACTGAGCTGTAACAAACAGACAGTGAGTGATATTTTATAATATTAAGTCAAAAACAAATAAGTGTTAAGAACTGATTTGTTAGTAATAAAAAATGACTATTAAAAACCTCAAAATAGTACTTTGATCTCAACAAGATAGTCCACCAATAAAAGAGGTGACAACAATATTCTTAATTTACCTTGAAATATTGGTGCTAGATACGTTTTAAAGGCGCTCGACACAATGTGTCAGACCACATTTACGTGAAAGAATATGGGGGATATTCGCTTCAAAGTAACGGGTATCTTATGTCAGGGTAATATTTCTCTTCTACGCTGTAGAAAAATTAACTTTTTCCTTCTTGAATGTTCTCTCACAAACCTGTCATTAATCGAATCTATAACTTGTACTTTCCAAATATAGAACCATATCGATTGATAGAACGAACCCATTTTAGTGTAATTAATTACTTTAGATGCCGGTTAAGTTCAAAAATACCTCAAGGTGATATTCCTTAATACTTTTCCTGACACTAATTCTAAACAGCTATATGAAATAAGGAATATATTATTGAGTGGAGTGAGCCTGGGAAATATCTTGTATAGAGATATTAGACGACTCCTTATCTCATTGTGTATCTCCTATCTACTGAGCCAAGAGTCTCTGTTTCGATTCACATCACGGTTGAAACATTTGGTACTAGAGAAATTGGACCTTCCCCTTTCATAGTAATGAATTAATTACTACGGAATTGTGTACTTGGTATATTTTAGTGTTAAGTAGGTTTGTTGTTAGGTTTCTGTTTAGAAGGCAGGAGCTAAATACTCCTAATAACAAAAATGTGTAAAAGGTTTGTTTTGAGGTTATGAATAAAGTTAATGTAGATAAAATGTTAAGACACCCCGATAAATGTAAGTGTCGCACTGTTTTCTTGCGTAGAGGAACGAACACGATCGTCAGATAAGCACAAGTCTCGGTAATGACGCAGAGCTCTTGGGTTGAGGATCGTCAGATGTTCAGACTTATCTCCATCGTTGCTTGCTAATTACCATCTTGACTGTGATTATCAGGGGTTTGAGGGGGGTTATGCTCTCCGCCTCCCCTTCCACACACCTGGAAGGCACATGAAGGTTAAGAAAAGGAAGATGCTGCGAACTATTATCTCCTGACATCAGGAGGGGGAAAAAAATTGTATTGATCATATTATTTATTTTGGTGGCTATATCTGACTAGGTAGGACAGGGATATTCGAAATATATTGTCAATTTCTGTAATCATAATATTTTATCCTTTCTTTTATGTGTTTTATTTTTCCCTTGTGTAGCCTTAAACTACCAGGTCCAATACAAAGGTTGACCAAATGCAATTACTGAGAATTTATCTTAAAAGCAGAAATTAATTTAAGGAATTATAATGAGTTTATTTTGTAAAACCCTCTTTTCACATTAAATTTTTTTAACACTGAAATAGCGTATAGACCGAACGGGTAGTAAGACGCAGTACTAAATAAAATTAAAAAATACAGATGTAATTGATTTTTAATGATTAATTATTAATCAGCATGTTTAAATTAACAAAAAAGGTTGTCTTGTCGGAACTTTGTCAGGTTCACCGTTTCCAAGAAAACCACATTTCAGTTTCAGTGCATGTTATTAATGCCTTGGAGCTAGGCAACCGGTTGTGCAGTGATAGAAGAAGTTTCCCTGCGCTATGTTTTTCTCAACATGAAAAGTGCGCATAGTCCCAAATGCTAGAGAGGCCTTTAGTAATAATAATGATAACGCCATTGAATATCATTGCGTTTATTACCGTATTACGAATGCAACAAAAAACAACCTATCTGTTTACAGTACATGATCAATATTTACCTTCCACCCACTTCAACACAGGACTGACGGACCCGTTTGAAAGACACAAGGATTGCCAGTCCCCACCTGGCATGCATTTGAGCCAATATTCTTGCTGGTTGCCCACTGCTTGTGCGTACACTTCAGTCCTCAAATGACCCCACAGTAAAAATCGAAGAGGTTTAGGTCGGATGACCTGGGTGGCCACCCCGTCCAATCCATCACGCTGGGTACCGTACATCTATGTATCCTCTGACAACACGGCTCAAGTGTGCGGATGCACCGTCGTGCATGTAACACATATTTCTGCGTATGTGCAGTGATACACCTTTCAGAAGGAATGGAACGTCTTCTTCCCAGACGCGCCAGTGAGACGTGCGGGAAGGATGTGTGGGCCAACTCAGCAGTCACAAGAGCATTCCTGCCTAAATATTAATTGAAAATGATGCTGGAAATGGGAATTTAGGACAGAATGAGGATTGATATGTGCCTACATGGGTTCAGTGTGTAAGTTGAAAACACCGTCTCTTGTAAACGTTGTGTCGTCGGTAAATAACACATAACTTGCAAATCTCGGGCCATTGCGTTTCTCAAAAACCACTGACAGTATTGTAAAGGGCAATGGTAAGAAGTGCAATCTCTCGACTAAAGTGATTCACGTAGACTGGATACTGCAGTGCGACATTTCGTGATGGCTAAAACGCGATCTCGTCACGTGTCAAAACTCATTTATGTCTACCGTGTCGGCGGTAACGAGTATTTCGCTAACACCGTTCGCACGACGACGCAAAGATAAACATTCAGCTGTAACGTTGATAGGAGTTCTCGATATCGATGACGCGCGGTACGTATTCCAAATTCACATCATTAATAGTCATAATTCACCGCTGTGCGTAGTTGGCTACGCCGTCTTTGGCCAACACTCGAGCGAGGGATCGCGGTTCATCTCAGTCGTAGTGAAATGGGTGGTTTTTTAACGGTTTTCACTCTCCCTCCACGCAATTGCGGGTTCACTTCTCTAAATCAACCTTCCCAATTCCTAACCACTAGGAATTAATACTTAGCGTATAACCCTGAAGGGAGTTTGAAAAAACGCGGTGCTAAACAAATTAAATACATAAATAACATTAAGTTATTCCATTCCACGGGTGACGGGTTATGAGCTATCATCGATACAGCCACCAACACAATGCTAGCCCACCGGCCACCACTACTTCACATGCAACACTGCACAAATGGCTGCCTAACTCCAAGGCAATAACAACCTGTAAAGAAACTAAACTTGTAGTTTTCTCAGAAACGGTGAAATTGACAAAAGTTTTGACAAGATGACTTTTTTGTTAATTAGACATTCGGATTAATAATTCATTATTAAAAATCAAGTACAGGTCACTGTTATAAAATTAATGCGAAAAGAGGTGGCAACCCCCATTTAATAAGTGAAGGGGGTTTGATATTACCATACCGGTTTTTAAAGGTTTTAAACCTTAGTTCAACAAAACATTATCCAAGAATTTTTTTTGTTTTAGTTTCAAGTATTTCCTAGTATTTTTCCATAAAAAAAAAGTTAAAAAAGCTATTTTGCAAGGACTCAAACTTCTTATAATCCTTCTTCGGAAAAAGTCTCCATATATTTCCTACTTAGATTTTCAGAAGGAATCACCTCCCGGTAGGAACCTAGAACGAAACCCACTCATCCTGAATATTATTACATTGTAGAAACTAAAGCTTTCCCAAAATGGAAGTACTATATAGTCCAGATAAATATTTACACACTTACAATTATCTTTAAGAGATCGAAAAGGAATTATGAATAAAATAACAATAACGTCAATTCTTCATTGGGTTGGACCTTCCTCATATGTGAGTAGTGCGGAATTCGCAACTTATCCAGGAACAGAAACGGGGGGGGGGGGCAGTACCGTCGACTATAATGTCAGAGTTAGAAGTCAAATATTCCAGCACCTGGGACTTTTCACCAAGCACCTCTTTAGCGCAAGGCCCCAATGTCCCATGCTGCCCAAGTAAGCTCAGAACAGGCACAGAAAGGAATAATTCTGTTTAGTTTCCTTTCAAGGTAGAAGCATGTGCCCTAGACGCGCTTGCCGACACTATCTTGAATAAACATTAGTTTTCATGGCTTAGTTTTTCAAGACGGGTGTGGACTTTCGTTGTTGAAGTAGTCCACATTCTCTTGGCGATATTAATGGAAGATGGCAAGACCAAATTATTTTGAGAACAAAGTAAGTTGAAGTTGCGATGTTTCGGTGGAGCTAATATTTTGATATTACGAATCAAACATAGGCAAATACACCAAAGCTCACCTGATTCTTCCTGTCCAATGGATGTTGCCGAATTATATAACCGTAGCGTTTCGTGCTTAGTTCACCCTAACCTTCCTTCCTCCAAATGGCAGTGCTGAGCGTAAACTATCAATTTATATAGGGCGGAATCTGTTTTGACAGCTGTTATAAAAGCTACTAAAACAAAGCATTGTTCATAGAATTTGTGCGTAAAGCTTTGTTAAATAAATCTATAACTTTTAACACCCATTAAAATATGAAATAAGTCTAGTTAAAAATTAAAATTCTATCGATGTTTGACCACAACCAAAATAGTCTACATTTGTATTTTCTAAAAGTTATTTTCTATCAAAATTCTATTATTAGTTATATTCAGTCGGGTTTATCGAATGTTATTGAATACAGACTGTAAAATTAATTTAATTAGTTATACGGGTTATGATATTTTAATTCATGTGAATCACAAAAGATACGTAATGATAGTTCAAAGAATCATTCCTGATGGCTGCTGAATCATTTTCAAGTGACAAATGGCAACCTAAACCCGAGAATCGATACCTAGACCTTTGGCTTTGTTATCCTATATCTACCACTGAGCCATCCTGGTTCGCCTCAGTTTACAGCTTCATCTTTACCTAGTTGTTGATGTATCGAGTCTAACTGTATTGAATAGTTGTTTGATTTATAAAACAAATTATATTTTCTACCGGATTATACTTAAGAGAGATAGTATGTTAGCCTATGACTATGGAGGTAGCTATTTGATCCCTAATGTCAACCAACTATGGCTTTCTCATAATATGAGCTTAAATACAAATACTTGTACGGTTACTTAAATAGTTTTACTCTCGTCTTGTTTTTTTTGAATCACAGAGCTCTAAAGTATCCGATTTCAAATTCTGGCACCAAAGAGTACTGCCGATAAAAATAAAAACTGGCGGATTTAAGTTTGACACGTGAAATGTACGGAGCGTTGTTAAGTGTGCCGACTTAGCGAACGTGGCCTTTTGTGAACAGGTCCAACGGTGGGACATAGCTGGTGATCCCACAGAGCGGTCAGCTCAAACACTTTGACGTGAGCCAGGGTCTGATTTGCTGGTTGCAATTATACCTATCACTTGTTTAGTAGAGGCTGAATTAAGGGGGTCGGGGCAAAAACACGATAACCCTCATTTTATGAAAAAGAAAAAAATGCTAGCGAGGTTTTCTGGTAGTTCACCTCTTGAATTAAAAGTTGTTTTTATAGTCAGTCAAGACCTAGAGGATAGCTTATATCGACGAATATTTAATTTATTTTTTAAAACTTGATTTTATAGACGTTCAAATAGTGAGAATATCCCATCTAAATCTGTGAGGATCATCATGTTTTCCCCCCGACCTCCTCAATTGTCTCATTTAGTTGATACGAGTTTTTTTTTTCCTCACCCGAACGGGTTTGAACTGAAGTTAGGATGGTTGAAACCACGTGTGTCTTTCCCCAGGTCAGACAGATGAACCGATGAGCGTTGGTAGGGTTGTAACAATTTATCCCATTGCTCACAGCCCCCCCTTTGCCCCGTTAAACCCCCTTCCCTCTCCCCCCAACACACACAGTTTCCGTTAACAACGTTTAATATTTCACTATCGAGTCAAATTATAACCTAATTTAAAGAATCGTAATGCAATCCACCATTTAAGTAATTTTTTCTTGTGGCTACAAATATATTTACGTGCACTAATAATGGCACTATGCTAATAATATTAGTACGGTGATAAATCTTTATGAAGGCGAAACTTTAAATCTCACGCTAGTTAGTATTTCACCTTTAATCTTGTACGCCTCTTTATGTTATTTTAATTGATACATTCAATACCAGGGTGAATGATGGCGTGGTAGGGACAGGGAGAGTAACTTACTGTGGGAGCATAAGGAATGCGAGGAAAGGTCAGTGTTTTTGCAGTTTTTATAGCAAATAATTGTTTTGGCCAAAATAAACCAAACATTTCTCCGTAGAAACATAGTTTAATTTTCTTCACCTGGTGAACTCATTTAAATTATTAAATATCGGTCAAGTGTGTCCTAGAATTTAATGACAACTATTTTTCTTCATTTAAAAAGTTTCTCATCTAATGCGGCTATGCTCATGACATATATTCAAGAATTGTTGATATCATCATTTTAATCAAGTTAAACTCTGTGTTTGTACTTAGGCAATATTTGATTTATCTTGACCATATAAAAACTTTAAAAAACACTGACCTTTTCTCGCGTTCCCTTTCACCCCACCTTAAGGTTAAATGTATCTGCATCAGTGTGGTGAGGTGTAGGGAAGAACACAAGGGAAAATCACATATGTAAAAGTACTCAGACATCGGGTGGCCTGGCGGTCTAGGGGTAAGGTGTAGAGACTTCTGTACTAGGGGTCCGGGGTCCAATCCTCGGTCCCGGCACAGATTTATCTGATTTCCAAACCCTTCCTTAACCTCTGACAACGACGTGTATTAATCACAACTTGTGAATGTGAGGAATACCAGGCTTCCACCGTGGTTCGGATTCCACGTTAAACTGTAGGTCCTCCATTTCATCTCACAATCACCCTACCATTACACATTAGCGTAAGTGCGTACAACCCGAAAAGGTAGTATGACTCGGTGATGATATAATAATAATACTCAGACACCTGGCCTAGATTCGAACCTCGACATCACCATAAGAGGAAATTGTCTATTACGACCTATTCTTTATAAAAGTCTCATCCAGATTATTTTTTTCACAATTTTTATGTTCTCTCTCTCTTCGTTTCCACACGAAGAGTGTTGTAGCTTAGCGCCTGTGGGGAATTTATCGGTTCTCTTGTGTTCAGTGTCTCGAGAGAATGCAAGCAGGTGTGTTCTTACTTTATGTCGCGCGCGCAACTAAGCCAACAGCCATGGTGACAGCGGGCACTCGGAGAGTGTTTCAAGGAAATCCGATCAGGCCCTCCCTCACTCGCAAGAAATGAGCTAATGGCAACGCAGGGTGAAATGTAAAGGATGGCTAATGGAATTCTTTTTGGAGGCTTTAAACTTTTATGTACATAATAAAGGTGTTTAGGTTTGTTTACTCTTTTATTCTGCTCTTATTCTGATGGTTTGACAAGTCACTGGTAAAAGAATTGGCTTTTGTTTTTAGATGTTGATATTTTTTAAGAAAACTACATTAGGGAGAATATTTTACTAGACCTTAAATATTCCAATACCCGCATCGGTGGCCTCATGATCTAAGGCGATTCTTTCTCAAAAGACTGACTGTACTGGGAAGATCGGGGTTCGATGTTGCTCGGATGTAGTGAGGATGGTTTTGCTAAATGGTTTTCCACTCTTCACGCAAATCCAGATAAGTTTCTATAAATTGCACCTTACTAATCTTAACACATTAGTGTAATTAGTACATAGGTCTATAACCCGAACGGCTAGTAAAACGCGGTTTTAAAAAAACCTTATTCCAAAAAAAAAGTATTTTCTTTTTTTAAAAAAAATTCAGCCACGCTTAATATACCACAATACCACAATTTATAAAGATCCACCGGTACCGGTGGACAAGTGGACTAGATGTCAAGCTCATATAGTCTGGTTTATAGGGAGGATAAAGAGTGACAAAATATCTAGGGTAAACTACACTCAATAAGCCGAGCCAGGATTAAAACCCCTACTAACGCTTTTCATGATTTGCGCACTTATAAAAGAGTGCTTGTATTGATGGATAATTGAACTCTTGTGAAAATAGTATTAGCATTTCAATCTTAGTAATTCTTAGAATTGACACGAAGTTACTTTAATAAGTCCCAAATGAACAGGATTGTTAAGTTGATCTATATACATTTGTTTTTATTCATTTGAAGGAGTTTGTTTATTTATATATCAGTAGTGTATTTGAATCATTCTTTCAGACATGAAAAACTATTAGCAACAAAGTTGGCTGCACAAATATCGTGCATGATCATTATTCCAGAGATTGAGAGTGGTTTTCTATCTTACTTCAAGGCAAATAACGGAAGAGGTCCTTGTTCAATGTAGGACCCAGCATTATGAAATACCTAATGTGTATTTTTTTTAAATCTGTTTCCATTTTTCAAAATTCTCATTTTGGTCTGTTTTATCTTTAGGCTATATGTTTTGTTATTATTTTTATTCATATCTGAAATTTTCTATATGTAAACAAAATTTCTCACGATATTGATTTTTATTTGAAAGAGTTATTTTTAATTATTATAATTGATGAACCTTAAAAAATATAACGCCGATGTACTTTTTGGTTAAATTTTTTATTTTTTTTCCTTAGTACACATCTAACTACCTTTTTAGGTTATACGCTTATGTACTAATTACGCTAATAGTTTTAGGGATTAGGAAGGTTATATATTTATAGGAAGTGCACTCACATTTGTGTTGAGGGAGAGTGGAAAACGAGTTTGGAAAACCACCCTCAGTACACCCAACCGAGGTTTGAACCTCGATCTCTCCATTATAGGCAGTTAGTCTACTGCGAGAGTAGCACGTTAAACCATGCGGCCACCGAGGAGGATGATATTTAGTTCATTGTTTTCAACTTGCCCTCACGTGTGAAATATTTGACCTTGGAATCTCAACAACTAGATGCTAAAGAAATGATAAATTAAGTATTTTACTGGTTGAATCAATTTTATGCAACTTTGTTGACACTTTATCTTCTCAAAGTTCCACAACACTGGTTCCCAAACCCAGGATCGTGACCCAATATCAAGGTTTTTCTGAGGGTCTCGGGAAGGCCTCAACAGATATTTTTCAAAAATTATAAAATATTAAAACTAAAAAAAACTTCATAAAAATGGTGTATTATTAAGAGTTGGATTTTTAGTAGGGGTGTGCAAATCTTGGAAACTTCGATTTGAATTCAAAACAGACATCACTTCGAAAAAATTCCGGCTTCGAAGCTTCACCAATAAAAATATTGACAGCTAAATTACTCAATTTATGTTCAATTACAGTCGTTCAGAGCTGTTTTTACATACCAAATTAATATTAATTTAAAAAGAATTAGTAAATGAGTTGAATTTTTTGATAATAGGATTTATCAGATTCAAACAAAATATTACAAACAATTGTGCAATAAAACATTTTCAAAGTAATTTAAGTGCAAACATTTATTTAACCAACTACAATATGACATTTTTTCCAAGCGTAAATAAATTAAATCAAATTTCGATTTGGCTTCGAGAATATTTAATATATTCTATAAGAGTTCGCTTCGTATTGAAAAAGTGGACTTCACACACCCCTGATTTTAAGTTACTGTAACGATCAACACTAACGTTAAGAATCACTCGGACTCTCAGAATATTTGCGTTGTACTCTGTTGGGATATTAACATAGGACTCAAACTCGAGAGCTCACATACAAAATGAACGGTTGTTGTTGTTCGCAAAAGTATTTTTTATCAATTACACATTTTGCGAAATGATTTACATTTTCACGGGGAAGTATTGTGTAACTTTCTGTTTACAAGAAGAAACGAGTTACTAAAATTGGTTCAATTTATCTTACAACATTTATTGATACAAAATAAAATCTCAAAAGAACTCTCCCCAAGAATGAAAACATCATTATAATTGCACTGAAAGTGTTTGTTTTTAAAGGTTTTTTTTTGTCATACATCGAACATTGTAACAAAAGTCACATGTTTATTATAAATGGTGTGTTTTACATTTTGACTGGTTACAAAGTTGTAGAAATTAACTCGGTTTTTTTCAATTTAATTAATTCAATTCAGTATTTAATAAATGATATAACTATAAGCCATTAACTAATTAACGACACTTGGGTCCAGACCGGGAAATATTTAGAGTTGTGATCGAAAAAAAGTTTGGTGAACACAATCTTACACTCCCCGCTCCCCTCCAAACCATCATTACCAACACAACCCTGTTACGACTCTGACAACAACAAATTATGAATTTTTCATCCACCCCTCAACACGCCTATCTTTTCTTGCAAGTCTTTCGTTACCACGTGGCTGACTAATATTTCCACGAGGCGGAACAGTATTTATGTTACTGTGAATGTGCTGAATTAGTTATTATATAAAATAACCGTGAACGTATCACCCAAATAGAGAGTTTATTTAACAAATAATAGGATATATCTAAATTTACCAGTGATTTTATAACTTTCCCAATGAAGTTTGGTGAACGAATGAAACATGAACTGTATTATCTACATTTACCAGTGATTTTATAAGATATCTAGTATATGTGGATAAAAATATAAAACATAAATCCAAACTAACCTAAATCAACCTAGTCTAACCTAACCTAACCTAAGATAAACTAGTCTAAGCGTGTATAAACTATCCTAACTTGCCCCAACTAACCTAACCAAACCAAACCTAACCTTGACGTGACTTATTAACATTCATTGGTGGTTGATGATAATTTTGTAAACTCACCGGTGATTTTGTAAAATTTCGGCGAGTATGTGAAATAGTAAATACATTTTTTACATTCCCCAAGTGAGCCAGTAGTGGCTTTGTAGAATCACCGGTGACTTTACAAACTCATCACATTCAGCACATTCACAGTAGTATATGCATCTCGCCAGTGAATGCAATTTATGCTACGTAGCCCTGTGTGGGGGGGTAGTTTTAATTAACGTGTCACTTTCAATCCTAAACCACATGTGGCTAATGTTGGTTGCGTCCTAAATTATGGATTTAATAATTTGGCAAACAAACAAATTGATTTATTTGCTTCTCTGTATGTATTAACATTTCCATTAGTATGGAATCATTATTTTTTTCACCACGTCTTACCACCCGTCTGGTCTGTCTCATTTTAATTATGCTAATAGGGTATAAGATGAAGATTAGAGAAAATGTATTCACATTTGCGTGGAAGGGGAGCGGGAATGCATTTAGTTAAAACCCCTCACTACAGCCGGCTGGAATTCGAACCCCGAACTACCCGCCACTGAAGAACCAGAAATTTGAGCCTGACGTTTAGTCGATGTACCCACCGATGCGGTTCTCAGTATTGCAACTATTTTGATTAATTATTTGTCGTTACCAAAAATACAATGTACGCGATAGAGAATGGCTGGCGCTTACCGAATGATTGCGAATAGGACTAGACCAGAAAGTCTTATGGCAGTTTCGTTGCGATCCTTGAGCCAGGTTGAGTCCATCGACACTGTGGAGCATTAGTTGCAGTTATCTGTGAATTGTGGTGGTACAAATACAATAGTTCAGTTACCAGCAACTACTCCCTCCCCCCCCCTCCCAACTCAGCCCATTGTCCTCTTTCAAAGAACAAACCTTTTCAGACTAGTAACTACTCAAAGGTATTTGAAGATTGTTTAGAGCCAGATAATTTGCAAACATTTTCTTGAACAAAAAAAATTGTATTCTAAGTTTTCTTTGTATTTTGTAGTCTGAGTAGGCTCGTTTGGAGGGTTTCTTCACGGGGAGAGGTGGGTCCGCTAACTGAACCTAGCTTTGTGAAAGTCGGTTTATTGAAACTAGAAGGCTATATTTCTCGTTTTCTAGTAAAACCATCTTTAAAGTGGCATGTTTTTTAAAATACCTTTTGGGACTGCACGTAGCGATCCCCGTGATGAAAGACTCAAGCTCTCCCAATGACGCAGCCATTTTAACCTGGAGGCTGTAGGTCTGGTGTATACCTTGTCTGTAGACTAGGCTCATTCTGTGTGGGTTGTTTCGTGATAAGAGTGAGCTGAGCGCGCTGAGAGTGGTTTTAGAGATGAATGTTATATTTAGAGGAAGTATACCCGCATTTGCGTGGAGTGAGTGGAAAACAATTATGGAAAAACCACCCTCAGTACACCCGACTAAGGTTTGAACCTAGATCTCCCCATCATCGGCAGTCTAATCTACTGCGAGAGTAGCACGTTAGATCATGCGGCCACCAAAGCGGGTTTTAGGATATATTGTATTTTATTAGCACTTAGAACATAAGGGGTCATACTTAAATTACGTAAGAATTTTTTGGCAGGGTGGGGTTTCAGGTTTTTTTAAAGTTTTCTTATGAGGGGGAGGGGAGGAGGAGGTCAGATTCCATTTCACTTAAAGGTTTTTTATTAATGTTTATCATGAGACAAAATAAAAATAAAATTGTCAAAAAATAAATAGATTAAACATAAAATGTCACTTATATTTCGTTTAGCTAGCCTACTGTAATTAAAGTAATCTAAAATTTAATATCACTCGCTTTATTACCAATCCTCTAAAAATAGCAAACCGATTAGAATAATATAATTTATCAAAGAGTAAAAAATTGCACATGGTGGGGGGTGGGGGTATGGGGGGACGGGACGGAAAATCTTACCATTCCTTACGTGAAAGAAGGGAGAGGGTCCAAAATCATGAAAGATTCATCACGTAATTTAAAGACGGCCCCTAACTAAAATGAATCTTACGATACAATCACACAGATTTTCTCATATAGTATATTGTATTAAGAACAACATTAAAAAAAAATCTGTTATCAGTATTCTACTCCTGAATTTTTTTTTCCCAGAAAAATATTTTTTATAATATTATTAAAATTCATATACTTTAAAAAAAATTTGACATTTTAAAAAATATTCAAAATTTGACTAGGGATTTTAGGACAAACCGTTATTCAAACACGGTATAGGACAAGAATTGTTAGACTTGAAGACGGGCTTCATAACCACCCTAACCCCTTTCGAAGAGGATTTAGGGGAAAACAAATCAAGGAAATAAAGAAAAAACGGGTTAACCTCACACAGACATATTTTGTTTTAAATATAAATGCGTAGTTATTATAGAAACTAAGAAGAGTATACAAATCATAATTAATTATGCTTGTAGAGTATGACTGGATAAAATAGTGGGTTTAATCATTTTAAATGGATTCCGGCATGTCAAGTTAATAATATGTAATTAAAATAAATGAGAAGAGAATTTTAAAATAAATTACTAGAGAAAATATATTAGAGATTTTCTTTATAAATTAACATCAAATTTAACTGTTAACATCTTTATTTCAATGAACTGGACAAATATAATGAATACCAATAGTATTTTTTTTTTGTTTACGTTGGTTACAATTTAGAACATATTTATAAACAAAGGCAACATATGTTAATGCATTTTTTTAAATGACAAAATATGCAGATTGTGCGAGAAATGCTTCCAGGAAAATATTTTCACTTTGAAATCTAAAATGCAGCGGACCCACCAAATTGGCAATTTGTGAGCAAAATATAAATACGAGTCTCGCACGGTTTACTTTAAGGTGATTTCACAATCATCACCGTAAAAATAGAGGGAAAAGGCGAAATGTTTCCCATTCGACGAGTCGCTAGTATTTTATTTATACTACTCGCTTTAAACACGTCCCTGTTCAATTCGAACCGAAGATTGATTGATATTGATGCAGAGCTTGGCTGATGGAGCGTTAGGTGCGTAAATGTCAAATGTTCTTTACAATTTTGCCTCAAAATTTATTTATAAAAATGTGAACAGTGGCTTGGCTAGTATTATGATTTGAAAGAAAAAGAATTTAATAAAATTTTAAAACAGGTTTTTTTTAACGATTTAATTCAAACGGTAGGGATTAGGAGAGTAGTTTAAAGGAAATTCACTCTCTCTCTCTCTCTCTCATGGAGAGAGGATGAGAAATTAATAGTGATACATAAATGTCTAAAAACGCGCTTCATCGGCCACATGGTCTAAGGCGTCAAGCCCACAATAGACTATACCACCGATGGCCGGGAGATGAGGGTTCGAATCTCGGTAGGGTGTACTGAGGGTGGTGTTCCCTAAATGGTTTTCCACACTACCTCTGGGCAAATTCAGGTAAACTTCCTCTAAATTCAACCTTACCTTAGTGCATTTAGTGCTTATGCATATAACCCAAACGGGTAGTAAGACGCGGTGAAAGAATGTTTAAAACCCATCTCCCAGCGCATCTAGCCAAGGATAGAACCTCGAACTCCCTATCACCGACAATAGAGTCTATTTAGAGCATTACAACTGCGCGACCACTAATACGAGTCAGAAAGTCAACAGCCATGTCGTAAAATGCGTACTAATTACCTCAATGAGTTGGTGTGGGATGTGGTGGGTTAACACTTTTACATTGGACTTTGTACCGCGGGAAAAAAATATAGTGCAAAATAATATAATATAGGAGCATTTTGGTAGGAATATACTTTTAGAAGATATAAGCACATTTTTTGCGGTAAAATTCGATCATTTTTAATTCCACATTTAGAAAAAGTGTTGTAACTTAAACATTTTCGACCTGACTATTTTACTTGATCAAAAATAATTTAAGTTTATTTTCCAAAATAAATTAATTAAAGGGCAGGTAGTTTACTTAGGACAAAAAAAATAATTCCAAATGGATCTTTAAGAGTGAATTAAAAATTGGGCTTTGGGAATAGTTTTTATAAATAAGAATAGGCCTATGTTTTTATTTTTACAAATCAAAAATAATCTTAAAGTGTAGTTAACATATAGTTTAATTTTTAAAATTTGCAGTTTTTTTAACAATTTGGTTTAAAATTCATATATAAAGTGAGTTTATTGTGATAAACAAGATGATGTGTAGTGTGCCAATAATGGGGAAATCAAGTTTCGAATCTTCGTCAGGTGGTATTAATGGGTGGTTTTTCTAAGTGGTTTTCTACTCTCCC
This sequence comes from Timema podura, assembly GCA_033556935.1. Taxonomy (NCBI): domain Eukaryota; kingdom Metazoa; phylum Arthropoda; class Insecta; order Phasmatodea; family Timematidae; genus Timema; species Timema podura. Next base: position 71,606,954 of record JAVRXN010000009.1, on the reverse strand, counting down.
TCCTCAAATACGGGTACAATACCTCAAAGTATAACCTTCCTCGTCGCTAAAACCACTAGCGTAATTAGTACATAAGCATATAAACCAAACGGGTAATAAGATACGATGCTAAAAAAAATATATGTTTGTTTTTATGAGGAAAACTTACTTAGAGGTTGTTTACTGAAAAAGCTATTTTTGAACATTTTTTTTCCAGATTGTATGTAATACACAGTAGGAGAAAGTTTGTGCGATTGTGTTATAACTTATAACATTTATTTTACCATAGTAGGCTATATATTACTGTTATTTTATAGATATTTAAATTACCTATCAAAAGTGATAGCTGCAAATAGCTTGACTTGACGTATTCATTATGTAAACATAGATTTAGTAGTTTTTCTCAATATCCTATGAAAATGACACTGAAGTTACGAATCGAGCTGCTCGCTGAACAGAGAGTCGTGAGTCTGACCTAGTATCTCACGATATTTTGCAAATAAACTATTTATTTTGTGGAATTTTTACTCACACCATCATAGACTAGTATATCTATGAATCGTAGACCTTCTTTCAAAAAAATTGTGTTAAGAAATATGTCATTTTTTTTTTCGTTACTAGTCTCATGATTTCTCTTTGGATTTCAAGTTGAAATATTATTTCCTATTGTATTCCGTCTTGTATTTGAAAAGGATATTTTCCCTTGATGATCAAGTTAGACAGAAAATAAACTGATACTATATTTTAAAGTACTTTAATAATTGTTTACGTGGTATAAGAGGTCAGTCTCGCAATACACATCAAATGTGTAAAAAATAGGTACTAGGTCGTTTACTTGGCATTATAAATTCAAATCACTTGAAATTAGCTATAAAATAAAAAAACTTTTGGGTGACCCACCTTTAAACATATAACCAGATTGAAAAACTATGTATATACATCATTTGGCCTAGTTTCAAAAATAAACATGCCAAATTTCGTTAATATTGGTTCACAAATTTGGCGGTTATCGTGAAACCGATATACATACTTTTGAGTGGACACCATCTTAAAATGAATAAACATGCACAACGTCCAGTCCCCGGCCGTTAATTTATCAATGTGAAAGGGTATACCCATATTTCACCAATGATAAAATTTTCGACTTTATAAGTCCAGTTTAGATATATATTTAAGTTAAATCAACATAATGTGTTAACAATTTTACATTTTAAATTAATTAGGAATGTCAAACTCCATTCTTAGATACCTCGCTCGATACCCTAGCCCCTAGATTATCGCTGGTAACGAAAAAATCTAGAATCGATCTTAACTTTACGATTTTCGGTACTTTGATTTTTAACCATCAATGAAATTACAACTAAAAACATCGCAAAATTCAGAAAAAGTTGTAAACGATTATCTCTCAAATTAGTTTATTTGTCGTTATTTGATAGTTAATTTGGTTCAGTTAAAAAAATATTTGGTGAATTTAATAAACTTGTGTTTTTGACAATTATTGTTTAGTCTACTTTTATTAATTATTTATAAATGTTTGACTCAGTGAGGCTTTATTTATAGGTAAAAATACATGCGTACTAGTGTTGTTCCTAAATTATTATTTTATTTATTAAGATTAACTTAAGAATCGGAATGGAGAAAAACAGGTATAGCGACATCTCTAAAATTAATGAATTTACTAGGAATTTAATGTGCCCTATCAAACACGGTTGTTTAGATCATTACGTCATCTAAATTTTCACCAATATCGAATAATATTCACAGAATAATTCACTCAGAACAGAGGGGTGCCTCCAAATCCACACCCCAGCTAGACACTAATTACATAGCTACTCCTACATACATTTAAAATAGTCACAGCTCAGTTTTTACTTAATTATAAGAGGGTCGTTTCAGTTTAAGGTAGGGCTGGGCCGATGCCGATTATTAATCCAATCATCGGCCGATTATCGCATAACCGGCGATTCCGATGATCGGTGTTTGAATCTCCGATTATTTATGCCGATTATTCAAAATGTGTGGGTATATTTTAAGTCCTAAAAAATAATATTTTATCTCTGCTCTCTCGTATGTGATCTTGGAATAATTAGCTTGTTCTTAGTGACTTAGGTCTGAAATAAACAGCACATCCAACATTCCAAACAAAATATATCAAAATAAATATATTTACCATAGGTCTTTTTCCAATTTATGCACGTTATTAGAAATAAAAATACTCACAAGTAACAAATCTAATAATCATAAAATAAAATATTAGCAGATTGGTGTTGTTTTATTTCGATTTGTTAAAGATGCCCAAAAAATGAAACATCGGATGTAATAATCTCGCACATACGCACATTTTGTTTTAAATGGAAACAGTTTTTAAAATTATTAAAATTGAAAACAAAAATAATCGGCATCGGTGATCGGCCTAATCGGCAACAAATGATCGGCATCGGACTAATCGGCAAAATAGCTGATCGGCCCAGCTCTAGTTTAAGGGTGTCATATTCAATATTTGAAAGAAAAAATCATTTAAAATAAAATCGGGTTCAGCTAATCTATAAAAGTGTGTGAAATAGTGCTAGCTTGAAATAAAATACGAGATAAAAAAAACAGACACAAGCAAAAAGGTTCAATTTAATGAGACTCTAAAGACTTTAATTTTTTAAGAAAATATTTTTTTTCTTGGTAATATCTAGTTGTATTAAATAAGAGAATAAAATAGTTCAAATTCCTTTGATAAACAGTAACATGCTGTACCTTTTTCCATAGTCAGTTTATTAAATTAATCTCAAAATTAATTTAAAACAAATTAAATATGAAGATGAAATTAATCTGACAAAATATGCTCTAATCGTAGAAATGGCGACATTTCTTCGTAAAAAGGTTCAATGACCGGACCACCATTCACAAACCCATGTCCCTTCTAAGTAGTGTATCACCTTGTCCCGTGTTTATAGTACACCGCACCCTACAATCGCATCCACATATTTACGCTAAAGAGGTAGGGCTGAATAGGGTGAAGTTAAAAGGAAATGTACCCACATTTTCTATGAAGAAAAGTGGAAATATATTAAGAAGAATTAAAACCTCTAGCCATCCGCCCGGGGTACTCACTCCAACATGGTCACCGGAAAATAAAATATATTGCTACGTTCTAGACTGGAACGGATCTTGCTGCTCACTGAAAGAGAATGGTTAACTTCCGTCTCATTCCTCGGATAACTCCTAGTTTAGGTAAGTATTACAGCTTTAACCAAGTGTCACATCGTGTTGCGGTTTTATGTAATAAAGTTAAAAAAAAATTGAACAGAGACCAGTGAAGCTGATTTACCATATCTTGAAAAATATAACAAAATGGAAGAAAAATAATAATTTAAAACTAAAATAAAAAAACTATTAAACTGGTATCAATTTCATTATTGTCAATTGAAGGCTGCAGAAAATCGTAATTGAATATGTTTTCTGGTTTCAGAGTTATCATATATTTAACTTCCCGAGTAATCAACAATGAGATGTGACCTTAAGTATATTTCTTATGTAGGTTTGCAAGAAAAAGCCGTTCCAAAAAGAGATAAAGTTTTTGGCTTTCATACTGTAGCACCTAGGACCCTATTCCATTGTTTATTTGAGGTTTCAGTACCACATCCTCCACGAAGCAATGCTCTATCATTTTTTTTTCTTTACATTAATTTAAACTTTTGTCAAAAACTTCGAAAACGAGGCTACATGTTACTATCAAAGTGTTTATTTTGTTCACAGACTGTACAATATTGCAATTCCGTGCTGGCAATCCATCACCTGTGTACAAGGCTTGTCGGCGGGGAAGCACTTATTTGCATTTCCATCATGGCGGCGACCGTGGCCAGAAACCTATACCTTGGGTCCTTGTGTCAAATAAGTTGCAAATGCAGTCAAGTCACCTCACCTCCGTCACACCAACTCACAAAATTGTGCCTCTCTTAGTAATGTGTGAATATTTTAATTTTAATAGAAAATCAACTTATTAAAAAAGCTTATAAATATTAATTTAAAATAATTAAAGCTACCGTTTTGTAAAAATTCATTAAATTCGATATATAGGAATAGTTATACATCATGACAATCAATAATACACACATGCTCAGAAAACAAAACAATTAAAGTTAGTTTTACCTAAACAACAAATATAAAACGATAAAGAATGTATAAAAATTAACAGTTTTAATGAATATCGACACACAGTTTGCAAATAATTTTAACTACGGCACTGTCCGTATGTATGGAGGAGACCACAATTCGATTAATTTAAATTAGTTGAAGGGTGACCTGGCGGTCTAGGAGTAAGTTGTCGGACTTCTTTGCTGGGGATCCGGGATTCAATCCTCGGACAGGCACAGATTTATCTGATTGCCAAACCCTTCCTTCACCTCTGACAAGACGTGTATTAATCACAACTTGTGAATGTGTGGAATGCCAGGCCTCCACCGTGGTTCGGATCCCACGTTAAACTGTAGGTCCTTCATTTCATCTCACAATCACCCTACCATCACAAATTAGCGTAAGTGCGTATAACCCAAACGGGTAGTAAGACGCGGTGCTAATAATAATAATAATAATAATAATAATAATAATAATAATAATAATAATAATAACAATAATAATAATAAATAATAATAATATAATATTAATAATAATAATAATTTATTTGAAAACTCACACCTGGACACGAAAATAGAGCCTGGACCTGTGCTTACCTCGCTAATCCTCTTCCACCTAGCTATTCAGGATTCGTCCCGTGCTCAGGTTAATTCTTCACTCATAGTTTAAGGTTGAGTCCGTGATGATGTGTTAATCATCATGCATATATGACGATCAATACATCGCGATCGATCGATTATCGCGAGTCTCAATACCGCAGCCTTATCAGTAATCGTGCTCATATGTAGCTGACGATCTTACACACGTCAATCACGGACTCGTCCTTAAATTATGAGTGAAGGATTAACCTGAGCACGGGGACGAATCCTGAATAGCTAAGTGGAAGAGCATTAGCGAGGTAAGGCAATCGTCCCGGGTTCGATTTCCGTGTTCAGGCGTCATTTTACAACTAATTTAAATTAATGTACAGTTTTGTATATGAATCTAAAGCAAAATTGTAATCTAGCTGCAGAATATCATGTCTATCCCCCCTCCCGTATCACTACGCGTTCGGGCTATCTGCGTATGTACACTACTGTGGTACGGATGAAGACGGTATGATTTATAGACACAGCCCACATTAGCGTAGAAGACCAAATAAAGAAAATCAACTTAGTATTTCTGGTCGGATTAGAACCTGGATTCCCTGTCATTGGCTTGCCAGATAGGACAAGACTGTCGCCTTTGTTATCGTGCTATTTTATAGCAAAACTTTTTTTGGTCATTAGAAATCTATTATTATTATTATCTATTTTAGCACGCGCTTACTACCCGTTCAGGTTTACGCACTTACGCTAATGTGTAATGGTAGGGTGATTGTTAGATGAAATGGAGGACCTACAGTTTAACGTGGAATCGAACCACGGTGGAGGCCTGGCATTCCACACATTCACAAGTTGTGATTAATACATGTATTGTCAGAGGTGAATAAAGGGTTTGGCAATCAGATAAATCTGTGACGGACCGAGGATTGAACTCCGGACTCCCAGCACAGAAGGCTGACACCTTTCCCCTAGACCCCAGGTCACCCACATAAATCAAATATTACTTCAGTACAAACAAGAGTGTAATTTTCTTCCCATGGTGATATCAACAGTGTTGTTGAATATCTGTCGAGGATATCTGGAATTTAATGACAACTTTTTCTCCTCATTTTAAAAGTTCCTCAGCTAATGCCGCTATGCTCATAACAGATATTTCAACTACTGTTGATACCACCATGCGAATAAAATTAATATCTATGTTTGTACTGAAGAAATATTTTATTTATTTTGGAAAAAAAAAAGTTTTGCTTTAAAATCTGAAAAAAAACCTTTTCTTGCGTCCCCTTCATCCCCACCTTAATTTTGGCCAGAAGAAAATCGTTATAATACATTGAAGATCAATGTACTTAAATGGTTTATTTATGATATTTTACATAATAGAGTATTTAATAGCCCATCTCACGGCTGATTAGCTGGGGATATTAGAAAAAAGAACCAGAACCAGAAAACTTATCTAATTAGGTTGTTTGTGTTCTTCACTTAAAACAGAAAGATTGGGATTAGTGAATTAGTTTTTTAAATTAAAAAATATGTTCTATATTAAATTGGGACCCGCCTCGGTGGCAAAGTTGGCTAACACGCTATTTTGTGTTGAGCTAGGTTGCCGAGGACGCGGATATTGAGGTTCGAATCTCAGTCGGGTGAACTGGGGGAGGTTTTACCTAAACGGTTTTCCACTCTCCCTCCACGCATATACGGGTTCACTTCCTCTAAATTCAACCTTCACAATTCCTAATCCATTAGCGTAATTAGTACTTAAGCGTATAACCCGAAAGGGTAGTAAGACGCGGTGCTAAATAAATAAATAAATAATATATTAAATTGGGTTGTCTTTTTATTTTTTCAAGGCTTTCGGAGAGAGAAAGTATTGCGTTCGTTAAAAAAAAATTGAATTCAGTATTTTGACGGATATCAACGTTTCATGACCCCCTGGACCCGAAAAAGTGGTTCACGCGGTACCATATGTATGTCTGTATTTCAAACTTGGGCTGAAACCATTTTACCAATCGGGCTAAAACCTGGTATCTAGAGTTTTTATTAAGGTTCCCTAGAGTTTTTTTGAATTCAATAACTAACCCTAAAATTAAAGGTATTTTACTTAAGGATAAAAATAGAAACGAGTCAATTTTTCGAAAGTTTATTTTAAAAATAGTTTATAGGCACTGTTTAAACTTCCAAAAAATGGTGCATCTCATTCTACCGGGAAAATGACTTGGTCTTAGACGGTACTTCATATCGCGGATATTTAAAATTTTGTTATTATCGCCACAAATCTTTGAGATAAAAAATAACTCATCATTAGAAAGGGGTAGGACTATTAAAAATAAAAAGCTTTTATTTGAAATATACTTTTATACAACAAATAGTATCTAAGCTATAAGCAAATGTATATATTTTTTAATTCAGGTCTTTGAAAATTAATTCAATTCTTATGCTCTTTGGTGGACAAAGATGTTTCTATTTTTTCACTTTTTCTGTCTGTGCTTAGTTCCTAATGCCATTGAGTAAGTAACAGAGTATATTATGTCATTTGGAATCTTTGGTGTAGGTTTCTACAACAATGTATAGACCTATTATTTCGTTTCACAAATCTTGCTAGTTTTTAGTAATGTCTATTTCAAGATAAAAGGAGAGAAATTCTGTGCAGTGCACCGTACCATTTGTTTTATTTGCGTTGACTACTGAAAACCGCACTTCTATGCGACATTTGGTTCGAGTTGTATACCTAGATTATGTATTATCCTTGGGTTGAGACGGGATCTTGGAATGTGGATAGTGAATTTGGATGAGATAGAATTAAATTCATATTTTATTAGCATTTTTTGGCCAAATATAGACACCTCGTTTTTTATTTAGAAATATTTAAACTTCGTTTGAACATATTATTTAAAAAAAAATATATCCTCCCAAATGAAAAATTAATTTGAAAAGTGTCGTAAGCATGCCCAAAGTGGTTCATCCGATAAACCTCGAATTCATAAATAGCGTGATAAAAACTTATAAAAAATTGAGCCCTGAAGTTTAATTACGGCTACCAATTCCAAGATAGGTAAAGAAATCAACTTATTTCCAAAGTTATTATGGTTATTGGTTATCCATAAAAACACAAAGACATTATTAATATTATTATAAATTATACGTATTTGGGATTGCCAGTGGTTAATCTATTTTAGTGTTTTTTCCCTTTAATATTATTTAATTACTAAGTTTGTTTAATTGTAATCTCCTGCACACTAAGATAAAGTTTTTATTTTAAAGGCATGTGGTCCTATGTATTTTTTCAATGCTAGCCTGTTAGAAGTATTGTCTGGTAACACTATGGTAAAGAGAAATGAAAATACAAACTTTTTTAATGTAATTGTAAATGGTACTGACGGCGAACCAGTTTAAATTAAATGGTAGGTCAACTTTTAAAAATGCTCATTCCTTCTTGGTAAGTTTTATAAAATAATTTTCTGTGGATTTTGGTAGTAATTTAACGAATTTTAACACTTTTATATTTCACAATCATTAAATAAAGTCACCCATTGCAATAGGACAAAAACATTTTTAACATTCATCGTGGTCATATTTTCTTAAAGTAATCAGAGAAATGTTGAAACAAAAGTAAAGCCCTAAAAGTCAAAGAAGAGGTCTTGGGAAAATATACAAAGAACGAAAAGATAAATAAAACATCTCGACATTTACGTATTTCAAGAGAGTTCTTGATGATGATGCTCTTTCATATCAAGTTACGCTCGATGTTCAGAAAAAGAATAAAGAAAATGCATGAGCGGAGCAAATAGAAACAGAATAATGGTGTCGTTAAACTAAAAGGTTTCGCGAGACATCAAATGAGAACTGCTTGGCCATATACACTTTAATATAGAACTAGACCAGAAAATATTATAGTAAAAGCTACCGTATTGAGCAACCAAATGGATTGTCTTACTCTGATTGTGGTTGGAAGAACAGTAAATAAAGTTCAAACATATTTGTTTGCGTTGAACAGTGATAACACAAATATATTATTTGTGTTATTTTATGTGTTGATAATATCTATTAAAAGTGACAGCTGCAGATTACATGACTTGATGTATGAATAAATTAAAATTGTTTTAGTAAATTTAGTAATTACAAGATACTCTTCTTCCTACCAAAATCAGGCTATAGTTAACTCTCAGAAAGTCTCCAAACATAGAGAGAGTGCCTTGCCAATCAGGGACACGGTAAGGGACCCTAGATTTATTTATTTTATCACCACGTTTTACTACCTGTTCGGGATATACGCATATATGATAATGGTAGGGATGAGGAAGTAAGCATTTTAGAGGTAATATACCCGCATTTGCGCGGAAGGAGAGCGGGAAACAATTTAGTAAAAGCCAACTTCAGTAGACTTAGCCGGGATTTGAACCCCAATCTTCCCGTTTTCAGCAGGCCAGTCTAACACACATGAGTGACACCTTAGTCCACTAAAGCGGTCTAAATTTGACGTTATTTTAAGTGAGGCTGACTAAAAATTATCGAGCGCAATATATATTGCGCATCTGGGCTACATCGTTCGTAGCCCAGTGGTGGAAAGATTAGCCAGTACTAATGTACCGATGCCCAAGAGACACCCGAATGTACTAATGGTACATCCTTTACGTGGAAACTCCACGTCTTGTTGAGATTATGGTAATAGTGATAGTGATTATGAGGGTGAGGAACCAGTAGAAACACTTAAACCTAACTTAAGCCTAATTAACCAAAACCTGGTGACCTTTGGGGTAATCCCCTTTCGGGGAAGATACTCAAGATACAAGCCGGGAATCGAACGCGGGACCCCTGGACTCGTAGCCAGGTGCACTGACCACTTGACCAATACATCACGGGGCCGTTATAAATCAGAATGAAAATGGCAAACTAAAAAAAAAAAAGAGAGAGAGAATGGAAACTAGTGTGGCAAAATCATCCCCTCCAAACACAGTTTGGCTCAAGTTGCTCTCTTCAAAGTCAGAATCCGCTCCATTATTATTAAAGATGGCTATTCTCGCCAATTAAAAAATATATTTTATTGGTTGGTCTTTTGGCTCAAGGAATAAATATTGTCTTAAAGGGCGCTATTAGAAAATGGGGTAGTAAGTGGCAAGAGCACTATATTAGGCTTAAAAGTTTAATTCAAATATCAATAGATTAGGTAATTTAAGAACAAATGCACCACTATTCGCATGGAGCAATGATAATACCCTATGTATATTCAACTCCACCCTCAAGACTCAAAGAGTCGCGTGGCCAGCGCTGTCTGTGAGATTTTGCTTTTAATCGAGGATTAATATTTCCCTCTCGACCATTGCTAATGTTATTCGATGTTCCCAAGATAGAAAAATACAGTGATTAATTTTAATATAAGCGTATAACCCGAGCGGGTAGTAAGACGCAGTGCTAAAATAAAATTACTAAAGTAATAATATACGTGGGATTAGCCCTAAAGTTGTAAAATATTTTTAAAGATAAGGTGTATTTAAAAAACAAACATGGTTATTGTAGTCTTAAATATATATATTTTTTACATTCGTCCGTACTAAATTATTTGCATCTTTTCAACCATTTATATTAGTTGTAAAAGTTATCATTTTAATGTATTCATACGACATGTGTAGTATACACATGCAAATCTGGCGATAAATTTGACCGTTTTTGAATACACACTCGCATGAATACATACACGTTATCATAATTAATCAATTAATTATACAACCAACAGTTACTTATAACCTAATTTTTCATAGGAAGGGCTTTTTTTTCATCTATGAAAGTTATTTTAACTACTTTCACGTATTCATTCAAGTCATGTGATCTAAAGCTGTCACTTATAAATTTAATCTATATATTATATAAAATAACCGTAATAAAATGATAGAATGTTCTCAACTCTAACAGCGAAAATATATCGGTTTATATATTTTTTAAAGGCTTTCCCGTGAAAATTTTACTGCAAGCATCTCATAAAGTTTTTTAATTTAAATATGTACTAACTGCTTTTTTATTTTTACAGTTTCTCTTACGCTATTAATAGGTATAAAGATATGAAAAACAGACTGTTAAATGAATATGACAGGTACGATTCAGCTTTTATAAAAAAATGTTCAAATGTTCCGAGTGCTATTACAAGCTGGTCTCCACGGATGGCGTATGAACGAGGAATAAATTACTAAAAATAAACTATCATGAATGAAAGTAAGGGGTAGGTAGGAGGGATGGCAGGAAAGGAACGTAAATGGAAATACGCCGCGGGATTAACATTATTTACGTATTCACAGTATAAAATCCAAGATAGGAGGAAATGACGCACGCCATTTATATTTTATTTTAAGAGATGACTGAAAAATAATGGCTCACTTTTAAGAGGACCATTTTGTGACGGGGATCATTTAAACAAACTCTTTTAGAAAATGTTAAAACTAAGTGCCACTTCTATTTTTCTGTACGAGAAAATATATTTAAATGTGAAAAGTCAATTGGTTTAAGTGTAACGAATTTTTAATTAGAATTAGCCTTACGTGTACTAAAAGTGACCAACACAGGTTGGTAGCTTCAACCAAGTAACAGAACAGTCTCTAAAAAAAAGGACTATTTTTTGTGTACTTACTTACTTTAGCAAACAACATAGCTTAGAAAAGACAACAAGTTTTATGTGAAACAAATCTTTACCCGATTTCTTAGCAATTTGTAATCACAGTAGCTAATTCATCATGTTTTGCATTAAAATACTTTAACAAAGAGAAGTACCATTCGAACTGGACTTTTTACTTAACAAATGTAATATTAATATTTTTTGTTATAAGATAATTAGGGCGAAATTTAAATTCAAATTTCAGATTGGAAGTGGAACATTTTACTTCGTCTTTGGGTCCAGCATCTTCTGAATAAAAACTCATAAGCCCTTAAAATTTTCGCTTTACAAAACTAAATTATAAGCTTAAGACTTTCGCCTTTTCGCACAAAAGTCCTGTAAGAGTTCGCTAAAGGATAATCAAGGTAAACAGATATTGCCCGCAAAAGTGTGTTAAGTGAGGTAATGATTCAAAGCTGTCAACAGCATGAGTTTGAAAAGTAGGTACTAAAATAAACCTTCCTCGTAGAGGCAAAAATCAAGTACCTAACGGCTCTGAACGGATTAACCATATGTTTGAAATACATTTAAAAAATTTATACAGTAAGATAAAAAAGAAAATTAATCATTATAAAGGGCTATATAACAATGTAATTTATGTGATAATAATATAAATATTTTATAAAGTAAAGGCGATCATATTGTAATCTTTACAAGATCATCTATAGCGAGTCATGACATTACAAAATATCCGCTATTAAAATTAATAGTTTTGAGATACCTACTAATCTAATTCATTAAATTAAAACGTCAATTTGATCGAATTAAAAAATGTTATCAATAAAAAAATATTTGAAATCATAACACAGGCAGAATATGTTATTTGGATCCAACAGTTCAATTTCTGTTAAAAGTTCTGAGACATCAACACCCTTAAGACAGCAATACTTGAAATAATTTTCATATACCTAATGAACCCTAAAGTAAATACATTAACATGATCTGGCTAGGCCTATTCATGGGACACTTTATCTCTATTATCTTGCTGATTATAATTCGATCCCCAAAAGCGTCTGAATAATCAAGTAAATATGAAATTCCCTACTCGTGCCATAGAGTACGATACTAGTTTTAATCTTAATTGTTCAGCGACCCATCTCAGTGGCTGCATAATCTAATGTACTAATTTCACAATAGACTAGAATTGCCGAAGACGGGGAGACCGGTTTCGATCCCGATCGGTTGCACTGAGGTTGTGAGTCATGTTTTGGTCAAATACATTTCTTCAAGAAAAAATTGTAAGACCACAGATTACCGGCGTGCTGAAATGTGTTATAAAAGCCTAGAAACTTCATATTATTTAGGATGTATTTATTTTAAAATATGAATCAGTTTAAAATAAATAATTTTAATAAAAATTTACATTTTAGATTCAATTATTTCAATTTCTTATATTTATGAAAAAGTGAGAACAGTTTATTTTAAACGACGTTTTAAACAAAATTTTGAGGGTATGAGATTCAATCAGATTTTGAGAAACGTAGATCTAGTTAGGCTTAAACCAAAAGAAGATTTTTAAAAAGACAACGGGAAATTCTTAGATAATTGAAGAACTTTAGGGGTTTGGAGCTTCAGAACTTCATTTCTTATAAAATATGCCGTTCGGTGAGAATATGTTCCTTCAACTAAACAGTTCCCTTAAAAACTTCAAATAAGTTGGAATAGTTTTCAAAAACATAAATAGAGCAACATCTTAACTCTAAGAAACACAATAAGAAAATTCAACATAATTAATAACTAAGTGGCAACTAGTTTTGAAACATAATGTTTTCGTCATTGATGATTAAATGGACCCATGATCCCTTGATCCCTACCACCTCAGACCCTTCTACTCACCTCTAGGATTTCATCGCCGACCTTAAGCGCACCCGTCTTGTAGGCCGTGCCGGCGGGGTTAAGACCGACCACAAACACGGCCATGCGGTTGCGGTCCTTGTGCCCAGCCAGGCTGATCCCCAAACCATAATGTCCTCTCTCCAGCTGCACCGCGACCACTGTGTGACCAAGCGCGCAATACTTCTTCTTAACCTTGTCTGCAAAACAAAGAGATCACAACTGGTTAGTCATCTTCCAGATGGCATAAAGGTATAAACACAAATAGCACCGTATGACCAAGTGCGCAATACTTCTTCTTAATCTTGTCTGTAAAACAAAGAGATCACAACTGGTTAGTCATCTTTCAGATGGCATAGAGATATAAACACAAAAATCACCGTGTGACCGAAGCCTCATTACTTCTTACTTTTCTCCGTAAAACACGTAGATGACAACTGGTTGTATGTATGCTATATGCCATACACATACAGGAGCCAAAATAAGAATATCAAAGAGGTATGGCAATAATACAAAACTCAACAAAAAAAAACTCTTTGTGAAATGTGTAAATAATGTATTTTTAGATACGTTCTGTCATAATAGACCTTTATTAAAATTTAATAACTTTTTATACCTATTTTAAAATTATTATTATTATTAGCACCGCGTCTTACTACCCGTTCGGGTTGTACGCATTACGCTAATGTGCAATGGTAAGGTGATTGTGAGATGAAATGGAGGACCTACAGTTTAACGTGGGATCAGAACCACGGTGGAGGCCTGGCATTCCTCACATTCACAAGTTGTGATTAATACACATCTTGTCAGAGGTGAAGGAAGGGTTTGGCAATCAATAAATCTGTGCCGGGACCGAGGATTGAACCCCGGACCCTCAACACAGAAGTCTAATACCTTACCCCTAGACCACCAGGTCACCCTATTTTTAAATGAGTGTATTACGGTGTTTTGGTGTCACTGTGTATTTTATAAGAAACAAATTATGTTATCAAAGAACCCAATATTAGAAAAGATTGACACTTTTAAGAAAATCCTCTTGTATGCACCAGCAGGAAAGATTAAAAAACATATAGGTGAGAGTAGAAATCAACCCACTTCTAGGATCAATTTAAAAACCAGGGCTTTGGGGTACGTTAACTGATGGTAATAATAATATTAATGATGATATTGAGGATCTAGGCTACATTAATAATTGTAGTCCAGTGATGGAAAGATTAGCCAGTAATAGTGTACCGTCGCCCAGGGGACGCCCGATTGTACTAATTGTATGTCCTTTCAGTGGAGGCTATTTCCATGTTCCAAGGAGATGAAATTATTGTGATAGTGAGTATGAGGGTATGGAACCAATAGAAACACTTAAACCAAACGTAAGCCTAATTTAACTAAACCTTGGTGACAATAAGGGTAATTCCCCTCTCAGGAAAAATACCATAGATACCAGCCGGGAATAGAATCCGGGACCCCGATGGAAATATAAAGTCTGTTTAGCACAATAACTTTTTAGAAAACATAGAGATCTAAAAAAGCTTACATCTGCCATAGAACACATTTTTATTGACGTATTGATACATTATAAGGGTATTATCTATTGTCTGTCGGATAAGATTGTTCCTATGGAATAGTTTGAAGCTTGTGTGTATAGTGCTTACAACTGAGTCATGAGAAGATAGGCTTCTTGATTTCATGCAGACCATTTATTTCTTTAGCACAAGGAACCTCCCATACGTCCTACATAATAAATGAAACAGTAGGTAAGCTGGCCAGGCAGAGGAAGAAACGCAGGTAGGTAGGAAGGAAGGAAGTTTGACGGTCGAAAAGGGGGTGTATTTCAGCGGGTAGGTGTGGAGGGGTTAACGTGAAGCACGATGCAATCCACACATCATACATGTTGAATGAGGGTCTTAGCCAGGTGGCGAGAGGGGGAGACAAACACTTGCTCGAGTTGGAAGTGCTCCATTTCACAGCGCAAAGAGGCAGAACGGACGCGTGGATGTTTTTACGGCGGTGTTCAGTAAATAAACAACTAGCAATATAGTGTAATCGACCAACACCTTATTTAACCAAGCGAAGGAAGGTTTTTTTTTAAAAGCATGATACCTATTCAGGTTGTACAAAAGGTTCTGTTTTAACTTGAACATTTGGGATTTCTGTATATCCGGATATTTGTTACGCGATAACTGTCAAACGTGTAAACTAAATTTTGCAGTGATATTCTTTGAACATTAAAAAAAGACTATGTAAATATGTATTTATGCATATCAGGTTATCCTTTTTAATATGTCGGTCACTCAAAAGATTCATTTTTAGTTGAGGCATCCCGCCCGACCTTTCTCTTTTGGGGTTTATGTCTGATAACCAGATGGCTATAAATTGGTTACTCCAAGTTAAGAAATCGCTACTATGCACCATGATTATTTCAAATATCTTATATTGATTTAGAATATCTCATCAAATATGCTGCAAAATGGTTCGGAACTAGCCAACAAAATGGTAATAAAGCATTACAGTGAAACTTGATAGTTCAAACCTCATTTATTTAAAGCCCTGATATAGGATTATTCTACTACCAAATTTTGTTATACTTGTTTTCTACATAGTTTAAGTAGACATCTAAAAAATCATTTTTAAATAGCTTATCAATCATACACATGGAATACGCTTATAATTTATCTTCGAATCACTTCCATATCTACTTGGCCACTATATAGATATTTATTCTTCGACTCCATCAGGCCTCAAACCAAAGTTCATCAGAACACGCTGACTATCGTCTGACAGCACCTTGACATTCATGAGAAGGGCTAGAGTTTTAAATCTCTTAACTAAATATATAAAATTCATAATAGAAATAAAACCTTCTGTATCAATTGATCTTATTTTATTAAACTGCAGATATTTTGCACGCAGTTTCTAAACAGAGAAATACTTCAGAATGTAATAATATTTATCAACTCCTTTTAATTATTTTATATTGGAATACCTTGAATTTAAGTTTTATATTATTAAACATTGCTCTTCATATTAGTCTGTAAGATTTCAAGTTATTGCAACATCCTAATATTCTTTTCTTATTAGATATAGACAGTCGCCTTCAAAGTAAGTGGTGAATTCAACTAGGCTAAAATATGGAAGATTCTAGAAGGAATAGTATTGTCCGGGTTACATTACAAACACCTAGCCCCAGTCTTCCTTGTAGCTTCTTTCTGGCAGGACCTTTTGTTGCGTCGGTTATGTATTTCACTTTTTATTTAATATGAACTAAGCCCAGTCCTTTCTGAAACGGCATACAGTCAGGACCTAATGCTTTATCGGTCCTAAATTTCAATATAATTTAATATAATGCGAGTGTGACATATTAGAACATACCCACTATAAAACAAGTCCATGATATTTTAATAAGGAAATGTTATCAGTTGTATATAAGATTCATACTTAATTCAACTACAATATCATAAAAGCCCCCCCACCCCCACCCCAATAGTCTAGTCCAACATGGCGCACATGAATTGCGGAACAACTCATCCGAGATCGGTAATACCCTTACACGAACTACGGAGTATAAATTAAATTAATAATTACTTTGTTCAAAATGGAACATCGAGGTTAGGTTAGGTTAGGTTAGGTTATGTTAGTGGATGAATGGGATTACAGGTTGTTTCACATTTCGTGTGGATCGGATGACAGGTATACCTTATTCCGCAATTTGACTGCACCCGTCCAGCAAGGGAGGGCATAATACGATCACATAGTCTCAAACTACCCCAATAGTGAAACTTACAAAAATATGTCACACAACGTGGTGGCATAATACGGTGGAACGATAAAATAATCACCCCAACAACCCCAAGTGTAAATCCCACACGTAGATGATTTGAAATATAACATTATAATTAGTGTTAACTTTTTTCATAATTTATTAGTTACAGTGAAGAACGTAGTGAGCGTTACTTTTTCTCACTTTCTCAAACCAGAGTAACAATACCTATTGTATTATTTAGGTTTTGAGATCCTGACATAATCTAGCAATTGAGAACAAGATATCCTTACAAGATTTCCCTGACCCCGAGATGCAGTTTCTTAATAAAGTGAAAGTGACCTTGGCCGATTTCCTTTTAGCAAGGTAAATCGACCGAGGGGAGTGGATTCTCCTTTGGACCGCAGAGGTGGCAGAAGCACTCGAATCGGAGCGGCGCTCGCGGTCAAGCCATCAGCCAGAATTGCCGTGTGATAGGTTCGTGCAGTTAAAGGGTATGGAGGTGGAAAAGTCACTTCAAGTTTTATCAGCAATAGTAATTCTTTAAATGTTAACTATAATCAATTATGGTAAAAAAATAATAAACTAGGATTATTAATCTGTTATCGTTATTTCAAAAAAAAAAACCTAACGGTTAATAGCGAAAGTAAAACTACCTGGCGCCCGAACACAATATATCAAAATCTGGTATCGATTTGTAAACTAACGCACGAGAAACAAAGGCGATAAGCTCATATGCTAAACCGGCCAGAATCCGGACCAAGGACGTCCGGGGCAGATGCTGAAAATATTGTAAAGAAAGGGGGGAATTTACGGCAATGCATTTTTATTAATATAGGATGGCTCTAAAATCAATTTATAGAGGGATGGGTTAATGATCTACTCCAGTGGTTCTTAACCTTTTATTTCTCGCGGCCTCCTAAATATCCTGAAATATTTTCGCGGCCCCCTAGTTTTTACTAACATATTAATTATTAATATTTATTCTAAAATTGTGGCTTTATTTACTGATTATAATAACAAACAAATAAAAAAAGAAAAATTAACTTACCTAAATGTATTTAATGGGACCTCTGTTGTTGAACATTTTCCACTAATTTGTCTATTCTTGTTTCGACTGTATTACCTAATGTTATTCGCATGCAGGAGTCGATTCAAAGTCGATTTCACTGCTTCCTTTTAATATTTATCATTGTGGCCCTTTTCATATAAATACTTAGAAACAAAGGGCAGCAAATTTTGAATGGCGATGGTAAACAGATGGGGATCATTTGTACTATCCATAATTTATATTATCTGTGTTTCTTCTCCCCTCCGCCGGAAAATCCAAGGTCTACTGTACTTATATGCTTACGATCAGCGAATTCTTTCTTTCAAAACGTAACATTTTAGATTGACTTCAGTAATAAGCAGATACAATTTTTAATTATTTTCCGAGGCCCCCCCAAAAAACCTTTCATGGCCCCCGGTTAAGAATCACTGGTTTAGTATTTGGGGTAGTTTTTTTAATTTAGAAATAAACAATTTAATTCAAACGATTGATAGAGATATTTCTGATAAGATAATCCCTGCCTAACTTTTTTCTTTTTTTTTTTTACGAATCTGCCGAAAGCGCAATGAAACCACTTACCAAAGGCTTTGGAGGAGGAGAACGGGGTGCGAGAATTAGGATAGAAACCATTTGTACCCAACACCCGAGTATATATCCCCAAACTTTATAGAAATACTGAGTCAGTACTGGTGATGCGACACGTAACGATTTTCATAAACGTTCACAGGATGTATTCCAGATAGAGTAGTCAAGTTTTTTGAAAGTGTATTGTAACCAATAAACAATGTAAATAAGTAAAATGACATTAAGTACAGTTTAGTGAGCTGTTTGAATACGTACATAAACACTTCAAATGTAAAATTATACTTCTTTCCCGGAGGAAAGGACGAAAGAGAAAGAAAGTACCAGTGGATATTGAGGATAGAAAGTGATAAATAATATGATTTTGATTTGTAGGCATGTGTTCTTATAAAATGATTATAAACAAATATTGCTCCCACCTTAGTTCAAACGATCTAACGCAACATACAGTACATTAAAGTGCTGTTGATATAGAGGCAGGGGTTCAAATCCCGGCCGAATAGACTGGATTTTGATATCCAGACGTATTCTATAAATGGTGATTTATCAGTTTTCCTTTACACTCCAATTATCGTTAACTTTTTCTATTTTTCAAACTCATTCCCTTCTCCATATTTCTGACATTTTAAGTCAGTCAGTTATTTGTCCAACTTCTGAGATCGGGAGAGGGCCGACGTTCGATACCCGACACTGCTGAAAATGTGTAACTGACCAATTATCGACTAGAGAAACGAGTGTTAAGTATTTATATTAGTTTAGTTTGTAAGCTGTGTACTTATATATTCGGTGTACTAAAGAGATTACTATGTAAGGTTCAATCATTATTTATAATGGATGGAAGAAAATAGTTAAAAAAATCTATATATTTTGAAATTTTTTAGACTATTTGTGTCCAAAATAAATAGAGTTACTTAAGTACACATGTTACTCTCAACAATTAAATGAATATTTGCCATTGGACATAACGGCATTTCCGTTTTATTATCCCTCAATGTCCAGTAAAATATTAAGGTTTATTATATTTTTTAAAACATTAAGAAAATGTTAATAAGAAATTTGATAGTAATAATATTAAGTACATTTTAATATTCAGTAACTTATAATTCAATTTATTGTATGAGAACATATCTATTGTGTTATTTATATATATATAATTATAATTTAGGCGTGTCTATGCTACCGTAAACAATTTTATTACAAATTTGAATAATACAGTGTCTTTTTTGAATATTAATTCGCTACTTAGTAATCCATGTGTTCTTTTGTGAATATTAGTTCGGTGTGTGAGCGTGCTACCCTTAGAAAATAAACGGTCTTTTAGTGATCTTATAATAATTATTATCTAATACAACGTTAAAGCGTGTGATAAAAAAATAGCTGTGTTTCTCAGTGATCAATATACAATATTCAAACATTTAAGTTTTTTGTATCAAGACTATAAAATATATCTTTTAACCTCAAGATTGTGTTGTGTTGCCCTCTAGGCTAAACCTCGAGTTTTAGGATTTTTATAGTATTCCAAAAATCGACTATTGCGAGAAACTTATTAAGGAAGATTGGGACCGGGAGATGAAAATTGATGCAAGGGAGACCCATCCACCTATCATCATTAACCTGGTGGAAGACAATGAAGAGGACGATGACGAATATGAAGATGTAGAAGTTCTTGCGACCTCGTTGGAAAACACTTAAAAAGGTACAAGCCAGTTCATAACGAATATGACTTATTTGTTGTAATAGTATTAAAAAGGTTTATAACAGTGGTTTTTTTTCTCTGTGTAAATACATTCAGATTTCTTACATTATTAATAATACATACTAACAAATAATTATTTATAAAATACAAAAATTTATTATTAACAATTATTAATTAATAATAATAAAAACTATTATGGGATTAAATGCAAAAATTTTAAAAACTTTTAATATTGTGAAAAAAATTAATAATTAATACTAGGCCTAAAAATAACATATCAAAGTCAACAATAAAAAAATAATACGGTAATTTATGTTTCTTTTATATACCTAAAACCCAGCCTCGGTGGCGTAGTTGGCTAACGCGCCAGTCGTGTTGAGTCAGACCACCGAGGACGGGGAGATCGAGGTTCGAATCTCGGTCGGGTGAACTGGGGGTGGTTTTTCCTAAATGATTTTCCACTCTCTCTCTCCACGCAAATGCGGGTTCATTTCCTCTAAATTCACCTTCCAATTCCTAATCTATTAGTGTAATTAGTACTTAAGCGTATAACCCGAAACGGGTAGTAAGACGTGGTGCTAAATAAAAAATATATATATACCTAAATTATGACTGTTAAAGTGACATCTTATAAACATATGTTTTTGCAGATCATATGGATCGGCGTAGGGATATATAATTTGGTCTGGTAACTTTTCAAAGCTGTTAGCTGTGAGCTGTCAGTCAGCACCAAAGAAGCCATGGGGCTACTGTAGTTAAACCCAAAAATGTAATTTTGATAAAAAATAAAATAAATAAATAGACCGAAAATGAATTTTATGGTTATTAGCACCACGTCTTACTACCCGTTCGGGTTATACACCACGTCTAATGTGTAATGGTAGGGTGATTGTGAGATGAAATGAGGACCTACAGTTTAATGTGGAATCCGAACCACGGCGGAGGCCTGGCTTTCCACACATTCACAAGTTGTGATTAACTCCCGTCTTGTCAGAGGTGAAGGAAGGGTTTGGCAATCAGATAAATCTGTGCCGGGACCGAGGATTGAACCCCGGACCTCTAGCACATAAGTCTGAAACCCTACCCCTAGACCGCCAGGTCACCGAAAATTAATTTTAACTTACATAGAGCACGAGTCAGTCCCTACAACTCGCAGGACATCAAAGAGTAAATCACAATAATAAACACTGGCTTTTAAACAGTTCTTCTCAGCTGTGGAAAGCCGGTAGGGTGTGAAGAACACACGATGTAAATCCTTAATGCGGTCATCAACGTCCAGTCATGAAGCGATATTATACAGCGCATGTGGACTGCAATGTTTGTCTGGAGATGCACGGTGGGGGGACAGTCAAGATAACTTATTATTTTAGTCCCCAAGCTCACACGCTTGCGTGCTGTCCAAACCCTGGGGAGACTGCACCTTGGGGGAATATTAAGACACTGTACACATTTGTTCAAAACGTTGTGTACACCTTCAGTCGGGTGATTTTTCATAAGTTGACATGACCTGGACGGCGGGAAGCAACAATGAAATTGGGTAAGTCCACGGAATATTTGTTGGCGGGGATTGATCACTACATTGTACAGTCATCATGATATAAAACTAACTTAAATTAACAAGGAAAGCACCCAGTACCCCTGGTCAAACATTTATCAACAATAAATTCTCGAATCATACCAGAAATATAATCTGGGATCCCTAATTCAGTAGAAAGTCGTGCTACAGAATGAGTTACCGAAGCCCATCTCACCCCGCAGATAGCAATTAATTTAAGTAGATAATACATCTCGAATCAATTACACTTTATTTTGTGTTTAATATATTTTATAAGATACACAACACCGTTGATTTTTAAAATAATTCATACCCTTAACAAATGAACATGATTAAATAAATTATAATGTGAATAAAATCCTGACTCCTATTACACTTGAAAAAAAAAGATTAGTGCTACATTTGGAGAAAAAAAAAGTCGTCCCACAATTATTGCAACATGAGCGTCGACGATTTTCACCTGAATCAAGCTGTATTTTCAACAAGAGTGCCGGGTTTACTCAGCCCAAACCGTTTGACCGCGTCTTACCGGTCATTACATCCCTATTATTATTCACCTAGTTTGAATTTGCACCAATAGGAATGTGACAAGTTCAAACTGAAGAAAATACTCTAAGATTCTTTGTCTCTTCCACCTGTCGATTAGGCCGACGATTCTCTTTCTTCTTGGTGACCCCCACAGGACAAGGAAACAATTTAAGGTGGGGATGTAGGGAACGCGTGAAAAAGTTCGTTTTTTTTTTGTTTATGAAGCAAAACTTTTTTTGGCTAAAAGAAAAACATAGAGTTTAGTTTTCTTCACATGGTAGTATCAACAGTTATTGAATATCTGTTAAGGGTGTCCTGGAATTTAATGACAACTTTTTATCTTCATTTAAAATGTTTGCCATCTAATGCCACTAAGCTCATGAACTGTTGATATAATTATGCTAAGAAAATTAAACTCAATTTTTGTACTGAAGCAATATTTTATTTATTTTAGCCAAAAATAGTTTTGATATAAAAACTGACAAAACACTGGTCTTAACTAACGTTCCCTACACTTCGACCTTAACTGTATGTTCCTCATTCTTTAAATATTACAGACAAAATACCCCTTTCATATTCTTAAACTAATACCAATTTGATTGAGTATAGTGAAGAAAGCATAAGAGCGCACTTCGATACGTTTATAGCACAATCTTGAACCTAATACCCCGATTATTTGGCCGTGAGATGGGCTTTTTAATGTCGGACACAAAAACAGAGTCTAGCAACATAGACAGCAAAAATATACTTTTAGCACGATCTCGTAAATTATTTTAAGCAGCGTTTCAATAGTTTAAACGTGCATTAAGTAAAATTAAACTTTAAACTTTTAGTTAGATGAATTTTGCTGTGCAATTTTCTTCCCTCTTATTTTAATTAGTGAGCTGTATTTAGTGTTAGTGTTAAATCATTACTTCCCTTTCGTTTCGGCAAACTTTTTATCCTTTGTAATACCAGGAGTCTGTGAATCTCTTATAAGGACCATCCGAGTCAAATTAGTGTTATCGGAAGCTGCTGGGCCATTTGCCGATAATTTTCTACCCGTAAAGAGTAACGAAGCTATGTCACGTTTAGAGCTAAAGTGAGCCAAGCTACGTGCATATAAGATTTATCTGCTGAGCTTCGAATTTAATTCAAGTGTGTAACTATAGCATTCTACTTTAAATAGACAAGAAATATTAATAATTTTAATCTTTATTCAGTAAGTGTATATAAATTAGGGTGGTAAAATTCTCAAATAGATAAATGCGTTTAAGGTTAGTTAAATCAATGGTATTCAGTTAATTCCATAACCTCTGAATGATATTTTACTTACGTTTATATACTGTTATTAATATTTTATTAATTTATTTGAGGTAGTTAACCTACAATTTCTTGGTCACCGACTGATTATGTCAGAACACGAGAATTTCTATAAGAGAAAGCGAAAGGGCGTACTTATTTTGCCTGGAAAGGTATTTTCACATAGCTTACCTGGTTATTTTACATGCCACAATATAAATGGGACCGAAGAGACCTCTTTACTTTCCCTCCAAAGGAAGCTGTGCTACGGATTTTTATCATTAAAGAAAAATACGTCGACTCCAGCTGGGTTTGAACCCGTGAACATTGGGTCCTGAGGCGAGAACTTTACCCCAAGACCATCGAGGTTGACTGATAACAATAAATACTTTATTTAATATAATTTGGTCCTTAAAAAAAGAGGTTTAATTTTTAATAGATACAATTTATATAATTATTTTTAATCTATGCCAAAACCAAATCTCTCAGCTCTATAACTCTGTAGGCCTATTTGCACTTTTTAAGTTTGGGATGTGTGTAAGCCGACAAAGCCGCAAACAGTTTTCGTATGAATCAGATGGAATATTCCAATAATTACTATCTGCAACTCGTAGAATTGGCGAGTTCTCAAAGTTCTATGGATAAACATAACTATTCACAATGGAAACTTCGTGTGAAAGTGTGTAAGATTGTACACCTGTGAAGTATTGTGTGTAACATGAGGATCGAGCATGATGCTTGTATTGTGAATAAGATGGGAGTTTTTAACAGATAGGATTATAAATTGTATAGATTTTCATAATTGAAATGATAAATTTCTAACAGTTTGTTCGGAAAGAGATATGCTGATACCAGCAGAAGAAATAATACGTCCTACATAGATCTAACAATCAGATTGCCAAGAAGTCCCGGGAAGGTGCCCGGTCTGGGAATAGGATAGAAGGTAACCCATTACCTCGGTGTACTAAGTTTTACAGTTTTGGCCTTCCTGTTGGTGTGACAAGGTAAAGTAACTTAAATTCCTATTGTATTGTTGATGTCTGGTGCATGGGGCCAGGAATAATACACTTCCATTGTTGTGTGGCTGAGTGTACTAGTTATCGGTCCTTCAGACTGGATATAGCCATTATGATTGTTATTCCTTTTGTTATATAAATGTTTGTGATACTATGTAATTCATTTCTAGACATACTTGTTGGATGTGAGCATTTCTAAATGATATAGTTGTGTGTACTTGTACTCAGTCCATCAGAACGTAATTCTAATAATTGTAACTTTTTTCTTTGCAATATAAATAGTTGTGCTTTTTTTACTACAAGTTTAGTATTTATTCCGATTTGAACTTTACTCTCTTACTCCATACAGATTGGGAATCTTGTTTCGACGGGGTGAACCAAACAGGGGTCCTGAGATGGCAAACCATTCTTGAAGCGTCTAAAAATATTTGTTGAATATTGAGCTAGCCAAACAATTTTTTTTTAAATTGTTATTACCATTGAGGAAAGGGTGGTTTAGGTATCACTTTTCACAAATGTCCTCTGTTCTTTACACGGTCCTTTATATGCACAGAAATTAATACTTTAGGCATTGTCTTGTAATGAGCCAGTGTTCCCTATGCCTCAAGTAGACCTTCCTTCTCCCTTAGAAAAAAGGCCGATGAAGCGAGATTACTTATTCTGATACTTCCCCTTTGGTATTCCGTTTTGTTAATTTACGTTTTTAGAACCTTAACATTTTATTATTTATTCATTTGTCCAAAAATAAGTGAATATCATAAAGCAGGAGAATATATATATATAGCCTACACGCTCTTCATAAAATGTATTTAAGTCATTTCACACAAGGCATGGCGATATATTAAAACGGTGCATTATGAGACTACTCTCGTTTGAATAAAATTGATGGCAAATTTGGTTGAGGAGAAAATTTTGTTTTAAAAAAATTTACTTTAGATACGTCTTCTGGATAAATTGTAGCATTAAAATTGACCTCATATAATATTTTACTATTTCCCTCAACTAATAGTGTGCCCTTTCGAGTAAAGAATCGTTATAATATGTATGATTTGAAACTTCTCGGGGGGGAGGGGGGGGGGGTAGAATATATGAGTGTGTGTTAAGAAGAATAAAGAATGAGTGAGAAACGAGACATGAGATAAGAATCTATTTCAATTTGCGCCGGGAGTCGAGATGAATAATAGCCTCCAGGATGGACTAGTTGACCACACAGAGGGCAGAGCAGTCTGTCGCAGATAAAGGGTTAGGAAGGGAGGGGGCGGGGGTGGGATAAGAGAGCCGACGGTTCGATCGATAAGCACGCCTTTCCTACCCCCAATTCCCACTCCCTTTCTTTCAACTCTCCATCGTTGCTTATTATACTCTAGGTTCATCACTGGTAGGGTTTCGGCACACTCAAGACCAACCACAAGCTTTTTTTTTTTAATCTTTACTTCATAGAAATTTGTTTTCAATTAGATCTGTTGAGGGGGAGCACAAGATGACTTAAAATATTACACGACTACCACCGGTAGAATTGAAATTACTATTTTTTTTTTTCTCGTTTTGCGAGAAAAATCAGAGATAACCATAGACGTTATTAACCATTTTAACACCCATACCAAAGATCATGTCGTCTAAATCGTCAGTATCACAACTACTCGATTGCCGGAGATCAAGAGTCCAAGGTTCAAATCTTGACCAAATGCAATGAGTTGGTTTTCTCCATGTGGTTTATAACTTTGATTTCCATATAGCTTATCCACGCAAATTTAGATACATTTCATATAAATTCTACCTTATTCATCATACACACTAATATATATATATATATATGTGTGTGTGTGTGTGTGTGTGTGTGTGTGTGTATAAATGGGCAGTGAGACGCAGTGACTAAAATAACGGCAACTATATATATAGTAAAAGGCTCCTAACCTTTGGACTAAGGGTCCAAGGTGAGATTTCAACCAAGGATTTAAAATGTTTCATTGGCTAATTAGGTTCGTTCTAATTCACTTTGTGCTAGACCATAGGATTTTGGTCTGGTTGTGGTTTTTCCTTTTTGAATCACGTTATAATTATTATAATGATGTGTAAGTCTTTCGTAGATTGTACGCACAATAGTAGCATGAACACAAATATTATTGGGAATAGAACGATTGAACGTATACAAGTGTGTACAGACCACTGCTATCACACTCTTCTCTTCACAGTATTTAAAATTGTATCTTAGAATCTTTCTATTAGCATAGTTTGTCGTAATACGAGCTAGCACTGTGATCGCTGCGTATCGTGGTTATAAATAAAAGTATGTGACGTGAAATTGCAGATTTTTATGATTGTTTTAGACATACTGTTAGAAATCCTAAGCATAGCTTGGATAGATAATAGATTATAATATAGTCATTTTAATTTAACATCTAATACCATCAGTGATGACTCATTGAAATTAATAATTTAAGTGTGAATTTGGTATGAAAAAAAAACCATTCGTATTTGAATAATTTAGAGCTAGGCCTACTTTAAATCAATGGGCTGTAGGATTAAATGAGATGCGGTTTAAGAATTAGATCAATTATTTAGGCTTTTTACAATAGTGGTAATATTCTAATGATTTATTTTCAGTTGTATGCCAAGTTAAAAAAAAAATCCTATTCCTCTTCAATTTTAAATACTCTTTTATTTTTTACTGGTCTTAGTATACAATTATTATAAATGTCACCCTATTGGATTCAAACAAGAATTCCTTCAGATGTCGTAAGCTAGTTAAGACTGGTACCTTGGTGCCTGCTGGCTCTAATCTAGTGGTTTTCAACCAAGGAGTCACGACACCATTTGGGGTAATGATGTGTTTCGGATGTGGTCACAGGGATTGTTGAGGTTATAGCTTTATATTTACTAGAATTACTATAAGAAGGTGCAAAATCCAACTTAATAAAAATGTGAGCGGTTAAAATGATTAACTCTTTAGGTTCCTTGTGGTTACACAACCATGACTTAGTTGACTGTGGCAGACCAATATTTGGGCTAGTGGCGTCAATGGCATAACATCCCAAAAACCTGTTGAGTTGGATGATTCTCTTCAGCGACATCATAATCACATTCATTTTATCAGAAAGTTATAGTAATTAGAACAAGTATCGGTGGGCACGCTGGCTTAAAGTCACGCTCTTTTGTTTGGTTTGTCAGTTAAGTTAAGGTCGGGTTTCAAATTTTAGCCGGGTGTGGTGGGAGTGATTTTTTTTTTATAAATGGTTTCCAACTCTCCCTCCATGCAAATAAGGGCACATTTCCTCTAAACTCTAAAGTCTACCTACCCAACAACTGTAGTTAAATTCGGAGAGACGGACGGGTGCGGCGAAACAAATGAGGGTATTTTTAAAACAGACTGTACTTTTTACTCCCAATATTCATCCTGTCAAACAGACGTGAGTACTCGTAGATATGACTGTACTTTTTGCTCCCGTTATTCATGATGTCGAACATTTTACTATCTCTACATCAGCTACGGTTCATTGAGTTATCGGGATATTAGATAGATGGATAGTGGACAGGTTCACTCCGATTGTGTTAAAACTAACATTTATACTTTAGTCATATTAAAACGATTAATAATAACTTTAAAGCAATTACAAAAGCAAGTTTTTAGCACCACGTATTACTATCCGTTCGAGTTATACGTTTAGGTACTAATTACGCTAATGAGTTAGAGATGAGCATGGTTGAATTTAGAGGAAGTGTATCCGCATTTGCGTGGAGCTTATAAAACCATTTTGGGGAAAAAGCCTCCGTTCACCCGACAGGAATTCGGACCCCAATCTCTCTGTAATCGGCAGTCTAGTCTAACACGAGAGTGATGTCTTAGACCATTCGGCCATCAAAGCAGGTATAGAATAATTGAAGCCATTGAAAAATTGAAAGAAAAACCAAGAGGCCGAGTTAATTATTTTCAAAAAATAATAGAGCCTTAAGAAAATCATTTGTTTGACTTAACTAAGGTCAATTTGATGAAAAGAAAAAAATTCTAAGCTTAACTCAAACTTTTTTTAAATAACTTTGATAAACGAAACTTTTTACTTTCTTATATCAAGAGAATGTAATGTGATCGTGAACAAAAATCGATCTCGAGATTTTGACAAATTTTTTCGTTTTATGGGAGCACGAACTTAAAAAAAAGTGGATTTTACACTTATGTCTGTCCATCCGTCCGCATGTCCGTCTGTTTGTCTGTCCCCGGCCACGAATTCAAAACAGTTTGAGGGACATTGTTCAAGCTTGACATTTAGACTTATTAGGGCTATATCGCAATATGGTTGGATTTTTTAGCCTAACCCTTCAATTAAGGGTAGTTTAATGATGAGTATTTTTTTAATTACAGTTTTTCGAAAATGGCTTTAATAATTTTGTTTAAAATGCTAATCTAGGATTTGTTTGGAATGACAAATAATAGCACTGTATAATTGGTTACTAGGCAAAAATTCGTTGAAGGGTAGTTTTCTGATAACTGATATTTCAAAACCTTTATATATTTTAAAAATGGCTCTTACAATTTTGTTAAAAAAAAATAATATCTTAGAATGTTCGACATGACAAATAACTCTGTATAATTGGTTTTGGGTAAAAATTCGATAAAGGGTCGTTTACTGAGGAGTTATTTTTGAAAATTTTAACTATTTTGAAAATGGTATATAACTATTTTGCTTAAAATGTACATCTGAGGGGTGTTTGCTATGAACGTGACAAATAAACTTATATACTTGTTTTGAGGGGTGGGGGAATTTTACTATGGGTAGTTTACTGACAAGTTTTTTTTTAAATTTAAGTATTTATAAAATGGTTACGCTAGTGTATTAGTAGCGACGAAAGTAGAATTTATAAGAAAAATACCATGTTTGCGTGAAGGAAGAGTGGGAAACCAATTAAAAAGAGCCACCCTTTATACACCCAACTGGGACCTGAACCCCGATCTCCACATCATCAACAGTCCGGTCAATTGTGAGAGAGACGCATAGAACATTCGGCCACCGAAGCCGATTTCAGTGGTATTGATTAAACGCATGAAAACAGATATTACCACACACATATTAAAAGTTTTTTAGTAACTTTTATGGCTGTCAAAGAGGGTTCTATAATTTATACGAATGTATATCGGGCCGTACTTATGATTTATTAAATGTTCACTTTTTTAAAATATAGACTATAATTATATATATATATATACATCGTAACGAATCACAGTGACACTCCATATTCTCTCGAGAGAGTGAGAGAGTATTAAATGTACAAAGTACCAACTAATGCAATACATAACCTAGACCAGTGTGGTATAACTTCCGGCCCGTGGGCTAAATGTAGCCCGCAATCACTGAAAATACCGGAGAAAAATTAAAGGGAAACCCTCAGTGCAGATGTGATATAGATAATAATTTAAATATAAATATTTATTTTAAATGGTCATTATTAAATTTTAACCATATATATATATATTTGAATTATAAAAATACATATTTATAATACTAAGTTGTTTTGGAAAATGTGTGTGCGTGCATATATCATATATAAATTTGGGAGATTAATAAAAATATATTTTGACAGTATTTTTGAAAGATTCTACTGTAACGTGTCAAAAATGACTATCAAACATTTTGACCCGTACAATCGAACAAACCCTCAG
Organism: Timema podura; assembly: GCA_033556935.1. Lineage (NCBI taxonomy): Eukaryota > Metazoa > Arthropoda > Insecta > Phasmatodea > Timematidae > Timema > Timema podura. The sequence goes on along the minus strand of JAVRXN010000009.1, from coordinate 71,576,680 downwards.
AATGGTGGAACTCTATCATAACTAGTTCTAATATGTTCTTAGCATATGTGGCAGAGATAGACTTATTGCAAAATCAGCGGACCTGCTCGACGATACCTCAATTGCACCAGCGAACGAAGCACATCGGCCTTGGAAGACAACACAAGTTAACTTCTAATTCGCGAGCCGGTGGAAGAAGAAATGAGGAGAGGTCAGCTGGTCGGCGAGCGCGCATAGTCCGGTGCCTATGGAATTGATCATGTCAATCTCATTAATGAATAATGTTACTGTCCCCGTTGCAAGCTAACTTAAAGTTCTATACTACTGATTGCACTGGAAGTACCATTTAGGAAAGTTCCGGCCATAGTATTAATTGCTTCTAGATGCCTGGTGATTAACTACTGACTAGGTTTAAAGAATCGGTTGCTCATCAAGGAACATATGGCACTGTGATTTCTAACTCTTTGAGGAGCTAACTCTCGCTAGCTAGCTAAAGTTAATTTTCTAGCCTTGTAGCTCCTTAAGACTAGGACTAAGATTATGAGGTTTATTTTGGTATTAAATGTTATGTCAAGTTGAAGTAAGCCAGACTAGCATAAAGAGTAAATAGGTAATTCTTGTCGACACTGTCTCTAATTTCAAATAACTTAGTGTCATTATCTATTACTCTATTGGGAGTATTAGATGCCGTCCTGTTTTAACGAGTTACGAGTTCTAGTGTTTACACCAATGACCTAATAGTGCAGGTTGTAGGGTGTACCCAGGCGCTACCACCTGTTATTGAGGTGCTTCTCACCAATAGTTATCAATATAAATATTCATACTCAAATATAAATTATCTAATCATAATCAATGGATGGTTTGAATATTTACAACCTATCTTTCTATTTACTTTATTTTGTCTTGTTTCATGATTAATAAACTCTTTTTGTTAATCATGTATGTTATTCCTGTAATGTACCTATATCCTATGAAGTAGTAAAAAGTAGGGTAGTTGTGTGCACTACCAATCAAAAATACAATTGATTATATGTAGTATTGAAAACAATTGTTTATTAAGTGTTCCCCGCCTCGGTGGCCGCATGGTCTAACGTGCAAATCTCGTGACGGACAATACTGCCGAAGGCGGGGAGATCGGGGTTAATTACCGGTCGGGTGCACTAAGGGTCGTTTTTCCTAAATGGTTTCCCACTCTCCCTCCACACAAGTGCGGGCGTATTTCCTACAAATTAAGCCTTACTAATCCCCAACCAATTAGTGTAATTAGTACATAACTTGAACAGGTGGTAAGACGCGGTGCTAAAAAAAATAGTGTTGTTTGTAGGCCAGCATTAAGTTGATGGGATTAATAATTCTGCCCACGGTCATAATAAGATTTGGCCCGTTGGGTGAAAAATGTCGGATCACCTTGATCTAGAAGAGTGTGGGATGGACAGATCTATGCGACAGGGCATGTGGGAAATGCAGGGTAGAGAAATAGTGGGGAAGGGCATCAAAAATACCTTTAAAACCATTGAATGTGTGTACTATACTATTAATGTATATTTACATTCAACGTTAAAACTGAGTTGCTTACCTATGACGTGGCGGCAACTCAAGATAGAATTTCCCATGTTAATGCATTTACGTTTGATTTGATGGATTTTAAAGATATAACATTGAAACAAAAAACATAAATTCTTAAATAATTCTAGAAATAGTCTTATATTGTCACAGACTTTTTTTTTGCCTTAAAGTAGTTTTTTAATCGTATTTTTTTAATAGTCTACAACTAAGGCTATTTATTAGGTTTACTAAAAAAAATGGCATGTATAAATCTTCCTGCCAAGATGTATATTAAAAAAAGTCCGTGTAAGCAGATGTACTATAGGGAACAAGATAAAGGTAATTTTTAAAGGCAAGCCAATGTTATTATTATTATTATTATTATTAGCACCGCGTCTTACTACCCATTCGGTTTATACGCACCTACGCTAATGTGTAATGTTAGGATGATTGTGAGATGAAATGGAGGACCTACAGTTTAACGTGGAATCCGAACCACGGTGGAGACCTGGCATTCCTCACATACACAAGTTGTGATTAATACACCTTGTCAGAGGTGAAGGAAGGGTTTGGCAATCAGATAAATCTGTGCCAGGACCTAGGATTGAGCCCCGGACCCCCAGCACAGAGGTCCGACACCTTACCCCTAGACCACCAGGTCACCCAAGCCAATGTTGTCCAAGCGCAAATGGTAACGTGTGTGTATACTCGTGAGAGAAAGAGGGGAAGTGTTATCAGCAGGTAGACAATAGGTCTTACAGGGCTAACAATTAATTTTCTTCTCTCTCTTTCTATGCCGTACATTGGCGTCTAAGGGCGGTATCCAAGAACGTATAGTAAATACTCAGTGGACCTATAGTGTAGTCCCGAGCACACTAACGCTCCACTAAGCATTCACTATACATTCTTGCATACCGCCCTTAAGTGTGATAGTGCTTATATTGTTTAGTCGCGCAGAGTTGAGATGCAACCCGCTATGCAAAACAGTTTCGAAATCACCAAGTAGATAGCGGCGTTTATTCATCGTAATAGTATAACTGTTTCAGAGGTCTCGGATTCGATCCCCGGTGATTAAAAAATTTACGATTATCTGTGAAGCAGTGGGTCTGGAATGGGGTCAAACGCAACCTCATGAGGACACATGAAGAGGTACTTGAATAAAAAAAATATTAGCAGCTCTGGTTTAGAAAACTGAGATTAATGGCTGAAGGGCTTGTTGTGCTGACAACGTGACACCTTCTATTCGCAAATGTTAGTACTATCATCGCTAACAGTAGCGGCCGCTCGGTCGGTATAGCTCGCTTGCGGACTCACACCACAGAAAGTAGAACTGTTTGTAATCCAGCTAAGCTTATAAAATGATTTCACGTTGAATAAAAAATACAAAGCTCTATTTTCGAGAGTACAAAGTAAACAAGGGGAGGAGAATTAACATACAGCACGACATGAAACATTATTTCAAAGCTTTGTGGCGACGTGAACGGAAACGAATGTGGGCGAAGAGAAATTAACATCGAATTAACAAAAGTACACAACAAAGAAGGTCGAATTTACCCTATCCAGCGTAGCATACTTAACAAGGATGCGACTCCATTCTGGCGAGATAAAGTGTTAATAGATGGCGAACGAGTTGGCTTGAATCAAATATAACGCCTCCCTACCCTTATTTGTCTTGCTTTTGTTGAATTGAGATTTTTAAGTAACGGCTGAAACAAGAGGATAAGATAAAAAAAAAGGGCGTGTAACAATTTAACAGCTTATTAATCGGAGATTATAAACTGTTACGTTGGTTAAATTATTTTTTTTCAAATAAGAGAAAACAACGTTATGTATTTAAAGAAAAAAAAAAGTTAGTCAGAATTTTTGAAAGATGTATGAGTTGTTATTCAATTAAACTAGAAGTTCAAATTTATACAGGAAGGGTAGATTTAAAAAAAAATACACAGTTTCCGATCTCGTACAATAAAGTGAATGAGGAAAGAAAGTTTAAATTTTACCAAATACATTGTATTTTAGATGCACACAAAATCTTTTACTAGATTTTTAATTATTTTTTTAGTGACAGATTAAAAATTTATATGTAATTGTTTTTCTTCTCTAAGCGCTAATTGTTATAAAGTTCAAAATAAAATTTCCCTTTCTCAAGATCAAACTGTTATTATTTAGAAGTAATTAAGACATAAATATGTTTTATTTTTCAATAACTTTAAATTCACATGTCTTTTAAAACAAGTATATTACTTTTTTTTAAATGTTCTTATATTTAAAAAAAATACTCTAAACTATTCTATATTTTTATTTTATTTTCTTCCCCATAAACAGTAGCCTAAGATACCCAGTCCGATGCCTTTCCGAGTAATGTCTACTACAATTTTTGGCTGGACATCCCAGGAGGTTGCCCCAACTTTAAATACTTAGCTTTAATTTGTTTCTTATTGTAACCGCACCTCTTTAATAATAAACATACACACCATAAACGGAAACAAGACGATAGTCCTTTCTTGTCTTGTATGCCTATGACTGGAAGATCCAAGTAAGAATATAGGCTAAGTGTAGTAAGCTAATGTTTCCTAAATAATTTCCCAATCTTCCTTAACCCAAATGCGGATACGTTTCTCCTGGTTATAAGTTCCTACTAATCGAAAATTAATTAAATAATCGACACATGATTTATCAGCAAAGATCACTGCCTTCGATAGCTCTCGTTCAACTGCACTAATATTGAATTTGTCTCAAGTGGTTTACAGGCCTATCTCTAAGAAATTACAACAAGTTTTTTCTAATATAATTCTCCTTATTGTCTCCACTCTCTATAATTAAGTAATTACTGCAAGGCTTATATTAAATATACCCTTAAATAAATGGTACGACACATTCATAGATACTTTCTCATAGTCTTATAGTTTAAAACAAAGTTTAAACGAACCTGTTTTCAGTAAACCAACTTTAAATACACTTTTATAAAAAAAAAGTTATATTTTTAATTTTTCCAGATACCTTTTTAAACTAATAGCTTATTTTTTAAACTACATATTTTCAAAAATCAGTCCTTGATAAATAAACTCCCTTTAATTTGAGAGAAAGAAAATCACGTTTATTCCTCAAAGGTTACCACCATATCAGAATATAGGAAGCGCTGGTTTCACATCAAGAGTGACAAATCTATTGATTGTGCGTGTTTTTACGGCGTTACTAGAGCATGACTAAGCCTGACCCCACTTACGGAAGAATTAAGCTATACCTCAGTTTTAGCTTATGTGGTGCTGACTGACAGCTCACAGCTGACTTCTGACGGCTTTAAAAAGCTACCAGACCAAATTATGTATCCCTACGCCGAACCATATGATCTGCAAAAAACATGTCTTTAGCAGTTGTCACTTCTGACAGTCAAAATTTAGGTATATACCTAAATGTTGACTGTTAGAAGTCAGCTGTGAACTGTCAGTCAGCACCACATAAGCTAAAACTGAGGTATATTTGCCGATATTGAATCAAAGGAAAAAAGCCGCCGTTGATTGTCTGTGTGATGAGAATGTATATTGTATGTAAAGGCGCCGGGTATGCTTCAACAATACTAACTCAAACTTAATCACACCCTGCCCGCCCTCAATCCACGGTTGTGTGTCGCAAGACTTTGTTGACAGCTTTATTTTCCCTCGCCTCGAACCCCCTCCCCCTTAATACCGCCACTGACGTGCTACAGCGAACGTGCCGACCAACGTGGGTAACTATGACGTGATCAGAGTATGATATATTTTCTCATGCATAGATTTACACAGAACCAAAGTCTTGATAGCGTGAATGATTATATATGATACATAGGTATACCTCTGAGACTCTGTACGAGTTCGAGGGGTAGATCACCAAACCTATCAAAGTATTTGACATGACCCCGTGTTTTTTAGAGCCCACCCAATGTGTACATTACCGTTATCTTCATCAAGATTGATGAAAGCAAACTTTCTATTCCATGTTGTTACAGAAGGTAAAGTGTCTCTTGCGAAAACACCTCTAAGTAAGACTCGGCGTCCTTTCATCTTTCGCGCTTTCACTAGACCGGTTACCATTTTGCCTTTATCTTTAATAGTGTTGGTTACAGCCCGGACTGCGGCTTTATCAACCAACAACCTTAATCCTAGCTTTCTCTATAAGCTTGCAGTCGGCGGTATGTAATCTTGCAAGATATATAATTTTATAGAGTACTCGATATCATGCTTTTTACAAGCTTGGACTATCACATAAACATCTGGATCACCTCGTTTCAATCGTTTATCCAACTTGGTACCAGGAGCAAGGCAATGTTAACCAGGAATATGAACTTCAAACGTCATTTTATTAATTATCTCGTTCAATGCCCCCCTACCATTTTTACCTAACCGCTTCATGACATATAATGAGTGTTTAATTACATATGCTTATTATATACCCATTCTAGTCATCATGAGACTTGTGAAACAGATGGATTCGTTACCTGTGGTGGTAGCAACCAAAAAGTGGGGAAGGCACTCCCTCAAAGACATGTTGTCATCAGAATACGATACGTTTTTATCATATGTGGACCCTCAAATTATAGGAGGACGAGTGCTATGATCAGTCTGCTATAGGAACCGAGCGGGTTACGTTTCTGAAACGTGTACGTCTACTTAAAATCACTGTACCAACCTAAACAACAGTGTATATCTCAAGTTATTGCACTTGTTAATTTACTTCCCATGCTCTGACAACTATGATATCGCTCCTCCGACCGAGACGAAGCCTTACTGTGTTCAGTCTTGACTATGTCGCCTGTGATAGTCAATATAGCAGGGAACCTTATTTCATTATAGGCGTTCAAAGAGATGTAGACTATTTATATCTTTGCCAGACCTACTCTAGAGAACCTATACAGATGCTCAACCTTCTCATCCTTTTAGAGATGGAAGATACAAACTTGAAACATGTGTATGACGATCATGTAAATGCGGACATGACATTTCAGAAGTTTAAAGGGTTGTATTCTTAATTCTGGAAGAACAAACATGATTTTTTTAGTTCTTAGAAAAGATATTAACGGCGGAAGGTACAAAATTGGTGGGTTTGATACCTTTATCTTATCTGATCAAAGCACACATCACCTAAGTTGAAGATAAGACAGCAGGTCATCCATATCAAAATTTTGTCATAGTCTCTACAAGTACAAGACAGGTGAGAAGACGGGTGATAAGACGGGTGTGAATCTGATTCCAGCCCGTCAAGGATATATTGACGCAAGATCTAAATGTCTCATCATATTAGGAGATCTGTTGGGACCAAGGATGGTTACCACTGGGTTACGCCGACATGAAAGACACTATACATACTAACTAACAGATAATCACTCTCAACAATATTAAGGATACAATCTATAAACGAGTAGATGCTCTGATTGAGTGTATAGAAAGGGATCATGTCATGACCACAAACTTTAAAAGTATTAGCAGACATGGACTGGAAGATGTATGGAAGACGTGTCGCCAAAAGGGGAATAGTCTTGGTTAAGGTTACCAAATATTGGATTCTTCGTCCTAAGCTAGAGAAGTTGGTGAGTCTGTCACTCGGTTTCAATCTGTTTACGCGGACTTGTATGATATTTTGGGAAGATACATTTTGTTAGCCATAGTAATAGGTGACGAACGGTATTACGATGTGTAATATCGTAGAGCCAATACAAAGTTAACCTCCAATGATGCATCTAGAATGTATGTGGATACTTACCTTCACACAACATGTGCTCGTTCAGATGAAATTTTGGCATACGCTATGATGGACACATGGCAATGCTAGGATATACTCGTATCCTGTTTGACGAAGGTGACGGGACTGTGAGTGTGAACAAAATAATTGTTCCTTATATTCAAGTACTTTAGGAATTACTATTCAGAAAAGAGCCTTCGCATTGCACCGAGGAGTATATTTCAGTCTTCAAGTCTATGACAAAGGAAATTAAGCTCATCTGTTCAAGAACGATATGTGCTGGGTCTACGTATCTACACGTCACTAAAGCCTTATTTAAAGAGGAGAATGAACTTGAGGTATAAGATATCAGAAGATTGCACTACACCAAGTGAGGGTTCGTTTCGCCAGAAGACATGTTATGTAAGAGGACTGAATGAAATGCTACAAGCCGCTCTGATACCCCACTCTAATCGGACAAAGAATACAAGTACGTTCTAACCGTCACAGATGACTGTTCTAAGCGTGTTTGGACTTTACCCGACAAGAATAAGACGGAAACGAACGCTAGTGTGGCTATCGAGCACGTCCTTTGACAGGTGACACCAAACGGTTTGCTTCCTGTACATCATCTTCAGACCTATAATTGAACAGAGTTGTACAATATGGATATCAAAGCTATCATGATAAGGATTAGGCGTCATCATTATTCAACGTACATCAATGTCAAGGCTAGAGTCATTGAACGATTCAATCGAGCACTTAGGAATATGATGTGAATACGATTCATGACCAAAGGATCGTATCGGCGGATTGATATAATTTGTACTTACTCAACTATTATAATAGTTCAGTACATTCTACTATCTAGATGAGACCTATCGATGTTAAATAATAGTCTTGTTCATACCATCTAACCGAAGATTTAAAACTGTAGATCCTACCCGCGAAAGGTTTATACCTGGCGATATCATACGTATAAGCAAGAATAAGGATGTTTACACTAAAGGGTATAGAGCCTATTGGTCTAAAAAAACTGTTAAAAATACGCAAATTAGCTTGAGAGTTGGATAAAACATCACATCTAAACATATAGCTTGTGGAGGTTCTCAGACGTAAAGAAGAAAATCTTACGTCGAATAGTTGGGGTTCAACTCCTCGTACAATTCATGGATCAATGTACCAAATAGTGTACAAACATTTTTGAATAAATATATTTAAAATGTATATTGTTTTCCTTTACCTTAGTCTTCCACTTTCGGAAGGCAGGGAACATCGGGGGCAGAGGAATTATACAGTTCAGGGAGGACAGCTGCAAATCGTTATTTTCATTTTGGTGTGTTTGTTACAGACAATGACGCATTAAAAGGTGGGAGGGGTGAAATTATCCAATGCCAGGGGCACAGGGGAGGGGGTTTGAGGGAAGTAACTATCAAGGTGTCAACAAAGTATTACGACATAACGCAGATCGTGAGTGGGTACGGTGTGATTAAGACGTAGCCAGTATTACTAAAGCGTATCCAGCGCTTGCACATATAAGATACACCCTCATCCCAACAACGATCAAAGACAGATTTTTTTCCTTTTAAGCGATATCAGCGGGTAACTTCATTCTTCCATAAGGGAACAAGACATACAGCATAGATACGCCCTAGTAACGGCTTAATCACAAGCCCTAAATAATATATGTCCCTCATGACGCGAAGCCAGCGCTTCCTTTACACTAATACATAAAGTGATAAAGAAATGTAATCAACTCGTTTAAGCTGTAGCTGAGGATATAGACAAAGTCGGGCAGAGAGACCAATTGTTGAACCCAAATTTTATTTTAGTTTAGGAGAACATAAAGTGTAAAGATTCATTATAATATCTAGGTCAAATATGATCATTATTACAATATAATTTCTATACGAAAAAGCAAAATGAGAGTAGATTTATTTCAAAGAATAATTCATTCAGTAACAGTACATTCCTAGTGTTCATAGGAAACCCGATTAAAACGACAGATAACTCAATCTAAATACCGGTCGAGTGACTGAAAAAGTTAAATTTCTTCCAGAATCTAATTAATTGAAATTATGAATCTCGTACGGTAATCTTCCTAGCTCCCTTAAGACAGGCAAGACACGCAATGTACATGACAGCACGACACGCAAGTTGGAGGGCCGCTATTGCTTTTCCCCTTCCTGCCAAATGTAAATCCGAGAGTGGCATTGTCTTGACGTATGGAGGAGATAAAAGAAAGTTACCTTTTCTCAAATATCAAAATCTTCACAGGCGTTTTCCCCCCATAAACATCGTGTCCAACGTAGAAAAACAATATATATTTTGTATGAGCAACACAATAATTCAGTGCTTTTAATTTTAGCATCGCGTCTTACTAGCCGTTAGGGTTATACGCGTATTATTATACTAATGTGTTAAGAATGAGGAAGGTATAATTTATAGTAAGTGTGCGCGCATTTACAATGATAGAGAGTGGAAAACAATAAGTTTGGATAAGCCACTATCAGTACACCCAAATGAGATTCAATCATCTATATGCCTGTCATTGGCAGCCAAGTCTATTGCCTTAGAACATTCGACCATTGAAGCAGACCTTGAGAAGGAAGAGTTTTGGTAAAAGGGAATAACGCACCATTTTCAACGTGAGTAAAGTATGTATATATGTTGGACGCAAACACCTAAAACGACCAATGAACGGATTATTAGCTCAACCCTAGGATTGGACTTTTAAAATGACCAAAGCCAAAAGTTATATTCAATTTCGGGCTTTGGCCGTCTCCAAACAGCCAAACCTAAGATTGTGCCATTGCTAAACGACATAGTTGAACATACAGTCGTCAGGTAAGGTTTGGCTTTAAAAAAAATTGGTCAGGTGGTCTTGATAATTAAAAACACATTTGTAATCTATGTCCGGTTCTGTTTGCATATCAACGAGATCCGCTTGCCCTCTTGAATGCATGTGGTTGATCAAAATTGGGTGCGCGCCACCTGCTCAGTCTGGTCGAGAAACGAACTAAAATGTTATTTCAAGCTTCGGCCGTAAAGTAATGGTATAATCCTAGGTTTGGTTGTTTAGAGACGGCCAAAGTCTGAAATTGAATAGAGCTTTGGACTTTAGTCATTTTAAAATGTCAAATTCTAGGATTGAGTAAACAATCCGTCCATTGGCCGTTTTCGGGCTTTGTGCCCAACATATACTATATAAAATAAGGAAACCAACTCCAGTGTATCCAAACGGGATTCTAACACCAACTTACACGTTAAAGGTTACAAAATTATAGTTAGGGTTTATATCAGTTTTAGTGGCCGAATGGTCTGGCCTCTAGAATTTCCAAAAACATGTCATCAGTAAAATACCTTTAGGCCTGCTTTCCTACAATACCTAACAAACAAGTATACAATGTTATTTAACATGTAAAACAGTCCCGATATAGATTATAAACAAAATCGTTAAAGGAATTTTTGAAAAAAAAAAATTCTTAAAAATTAGTTATCACTAAACTTAGTTCTAGGGATTTAACAAAAACCACAATTTGCCGACAATCCCCCCTCCCTCCCCAGCATAGATTTGTCATCCCTAAACTAAAGAGAGACTGGACAAGCACAATATATGTATATGGGTTGTTTGTTAAGGAGAGGGGGCGGGTTGGTGTCACTCAAAGCGCAGTCGGTTTGGATTTGTCAAAAGCCTTCAGAGAGTCGGCCGCGTTAATCCTTCAACTAAATCCTATCTTTACAAAGTTGTAACTTGCCAAAAGATCTGTTCCCATCGAATCAATTACCTTGATTAGTTCTCAATTTAAACCTTCCAGTTGTGCCAAGACAGGGAAGTTAAATCCGTGCATGTACATCTCTCTCTCTCTTTGTGTCCTTTCCTCTCTTCTACCCTCGCTGACAAGAGAGCGAACGTTTCGACCGACCCACAAATACTCGCTATTGATTGGTTGACATAAGGGGGGGTTAGAGGTCTGCGGGAGGGTGAATAGGGGAATGTATCATTCCGTTGGGAGACGACGATGGTAAGTAGCACGCGAGCTTGTTCAGCAGGTTATTTTAAATAAACATCTATTTTTTTAAAAAACACCTGGGATGTACTAAATTAAAGGCACTCCCTTCCTCCGAAATTAGTGTTAATACATGTATGTTATGTACATTCATTGTTTAATATAAATAGGAGTTGCATAGTAACATTTAACTAAAATGCTTTATACTTTATCTTGACCCTACGGAGAGAAGTGCCTATTGTGAACCTAGAAAAAAAATGGAATTAAATTATTATTATTATTAGCACCGCGTCTTACTACCCGTTCGGGTAAATGGAATTAAAGATTTTTGATAAATGTAGATGTTGCCTGGGCCACTGAAATGGAAAAAGTGGTTTCCACGGTGACGTATGTCTGTCTGTGTATCCGTATCTCAGCCTAGAGCCAAATTCTTTACCGATCGGGCTATAGCTTAGCAGCTAAGGTTTTAATAAAGTTCCACCGATTAATTTTAGAAAAAAGTTATTTAGACTTAAAATTTAAGCTAGTTTACTGAAGGGCAATAAGAAAAAAAATCGATTATCTCTAAATCCGATCCAACGATTTTTATTAAAATTCGTTTCTAGTCATTTTTACTTTCTTGCTATCTTACAGGTAGAGAAAGTATTGTGATCGTCAAAAAAATCGAACTCAAGATTTTGATGAGTTTAAACGTTTCATGACCCCCCGAATCCAAAAAAATGCTGTCTGTCTGTCTGTCTGTACCTCTGACTAGAGCTTAAACTATTTTACCGAAGAGACTAAAGCTTGGTATCTAGGGTTTTCATGGGGTTGTCCTGAAGGTGTTTGGAATTGAATATCCAACCCAAAAATTAAGGGTAGTTTATTGAAGGGAAAAAATAGAACAAATGCATTTTCTAAAAATCGGCTCTAACGATTTTGATTAAATTTCATTTCTAAGCATTGATCAATATTATAAACAAACTGGCTTTCATTTTTTCGGCTAAATGACTAAGGGTTCCGGTCTGATGCGTAAATTCTCATTTTGTATCACATCTCCGAAACTATTTGAGATATGAAATTCTTATCCTTGCAAATATGTAGGTCAATTTATAATACAAATATTTTATTTGAAGCATATTTTTATAAAACCAATAATTTTCAAGCTAAATGCAAAATTTATTTTTTTAACTTTTCGAACACTAAAGGTAAAGTATTGCGACCGTAAAAAAAATTCTAACTCGAGATGTTGATAGACGTCAAAGTCTCATGAACCCCCGAAACCTAAAAAGTGGTTTTTGTAATGCCGTCTGTCTGTGTGTCTATTTAACCCTAAAATTAAGCGTAGGTTAATAAAGGGCGAAAAGTGAAAAAATCTGTTTTCTCAAAATCGGCTCTAACAATTCTGATTAAAATTCGTATCTAGGCGTTGATTAAGATCATAAACAAAATGGATATTTTCATTTTCTTATGAAAATGAATTTTAGGGTACTTTACAGAAACGGAAATTTCCATATCTCCACAACTATTTAAGATACTAAATAGCTTTTCTTTGCAAAAGTAGTACTATTAAAAATAAAAAAACTTTTATTTGAAATATATGTTTATAAAACCAATTTTTTCTGAGTGATTGGAAAATATATTAATACAATTTTGTGAGCTTTAGTTGTAGAGAGATACTACTTAAGTTTTAACGCACTAATTCTTTAATTCCAACGAGTAAGTAAATAAGTCTCTCAAAAAGTTTGTTCTTTTTTCTTCAACCTCTTAGGGAAAATGATTGTACAGCAATGATCTACCTCTATAATTTTAGACTCAGTGTCGATATTTACCTTTTTTATTGGTTTAAATTTATAATGTGGAATTTAATAAAAATGCAATAACCATAAGATAATAAAATCTCGAAAATTTTAATAACAAGTATTGACCCTTGTGAACCAAATATCGTTTTTTTCCTCTCCAAACAAACTAGTGAGGAGTTTAATTCTTTAAAATGAAAAGAAAATCGTAAAATTTAAATCCGGCGGTCAAAAATGTTTAGCGTAAGTATAACGCAATTTTTTCTCGGGTTTGCTAGTATATATTATTTCGTTTCACATATATTACGAGTTTTGAGTAAATATCTCTATTTTTAAACAATGGAGTGAGAAAGTCCGTGTGGCGTTCCGTACCATTTATTTAACAATCCAAACAAAATGGCTATTTCATTTTCCCGGGAAAATGACTTCGAGAGTACTTTACATAAGCGGATACCTATAATCTTGTTCAAATCTCCGCAACTATTTGAGATAAGAAATAACTTTTCATAGCATAGTTGTAGTACTAAAAAAAAATAAGCCCTTTATCTGACATATTGTTTTTATAAAACTAACAAGTTGTGGGCTTTTAGCAAATATATATTTTTAAATTTATGCCTAAGATATCCGTTGATGATCCTTTTTTCTCAATATGTCTGTAAAATTGTATATTATTTCATTCAAGCTCATTGGTGGAATGTTATGTTTTTGCAACAATGTATATAAATTAGTTTCACTTATCCTATGAGTTTTATGTATGTGTCTCCATTTTTAGATAATAGAGCGAAAGCGTATGTGAAGTGAACCATAGCATTTATTTAGTAGTTTAGCTTAATCATTAAAAAATATATTTTTATAACGCAGAAACCATACGTTAAAATATATTACCATCACTTTTAAATATTTTTTCCCCCCGTTTAATCTAAAGTAGAGTGGAGATTATTTCAAGTAGACCGTAACTCATATTTTTATGCTCATTCATGTGGGTAGATTTAAAAAAAAAAAAAAGCCTTTAAAAGATTTGCTAGTATTATTAAAACAGGTATTACTGATTAATAATTTTATTTTTTCTACTTATTTTAAAAATCTCTCCTAAAATTATTTTGTTGAATAAAATTGGTAACAGGTTTTTTTTTTCTTGCAGCGGGTTTACATATATTTTTTAATCAGAACTCAGCCTACAGAGATCAGATGACCTATGCTAATTTACTGACGCTTTTTGAATGAACTAAGTAACGGACTGAGTTAAATAAAACCTACTTGAGAAACAATTTCAGATATAATTTTAAGACATTTTGAGAATGGTTTTACGCACTTTCCAAGATTTTGTGAAATAGATTACGAAGACTTATATAAAGTAGGTAGCTCAATAATTGCGAAGGTTTCATAAACGTTCGCGGAAGGATTCTCGTAGAATGGATGTAGCAAGTCTCCATCCGCTCATTCTCCTTTTATCAAAGTGAATAACGAAGCGGGTAAGAAAGGGACTTAGGGAGAAAAGTCCTCCCTATCCGCCTTCACCGTGGGTAGCGTGGTATTACGTAAGCGGCGACAGGAGGGGATATTAGTCTGGGGCTAGACAGGGCTGACGGACCATAGGAAATGAGGAAGCGGGGCGGGGGGTAGGGACCTGAACAATGGGGTACCATGTCCCATCGGGAATATACCTCATTTATCAGAGTGTATTGAGACATGGATAGAGAGGCGGAGCATAAAACGTGCATTCAAACACAAGTTGAAGGAAAATATTGAATCGATATGTGAAACGTTATTACCGACATTGTGGTTTTATGTAATCCTTCTTCCAAATCTAATTTAGTTAAAATATAAATTAATGTTATCCTTTTTTTCATGACCACAGAGTCTTACTAACTATTCAGATTATTTGCATATATTACCATAACTTAAATGGGGTAGGGATGAGTAAGAAAACTTTTTAGAGGTAATCTACCTGCATTTTCGTGGAGGTAGAGTGAGTAACCATTTAGGTAAAACCACCCTGAGTAGACCCGACAGAGACTCGAACCCCAATTCACTCGTCTGCAACAAGCCGGTCTAACACGAGAGTGACGCCTTATTTAGTGTCTCAGAGTGGACCTTATGAAATAAAATACTAATAGAAAATAGGAAGGGCTTATAACGATAGAGTTAGCTAAAAATAGAAACTTATAAAATATAATTTTAATTTTAATTGTTCTTAGAGGTTGAGACCTTTTCTTTAATTATAATGGTTTACAAACTGCTCATGCATTTTATGAAAAACCTCAACTAGCCCGAAGAAAAGTCAAATAGGAAATTAATTTATTACTTTAATAAAACATGACCCACCTCGGTAGCCACGTGGTCTAACGCGCTACTCTCGCCGTAGACTAGACTGCCGATGACGTCCACGCAAATACGGGTACATTTCCTCTAAACTTAAACTTCCTAATCCCTAAAACCATTTGCGTAATTAGTACATAAGCGTATAAACCGAACGGGTGGTAAAACGCGGTGCCTAAAAAAAATAAAACGTGTGATAATATTTTTGTATCGCTTATGTAGACGGAAAGGCACAAGGTAGGAATGTGCGAGATCGAGAACGGGGATTTTAGAATCCCTTACTTCGAGACGAGAACGGGAATTAAAAATTTAAAACTAATTAATTTTAAATTTGCTAATATTACGTACCTTAAAACACTGACAATATTCAATTTGCTAAATGAATACATAGGCCCTAATAGGGAAAATTTAAACAAATATTATTTTATAAAGTTGAAAATTTAAGCAATTTTTAATAATTTTGTTATAACTTAGGCTACTTAAATTATAAACATTTAAGAAACACATATTAAATCTAAATTTATATATATAATAGGTTGACATGCATATTTATATTTGAATAATAAAAAAAACATGAAAAGCAAGTTTAAAAATAAATTAAATATGGAAAAAAAGCAATTCCCGAAATTTTCGGGACTACAGAATATGTTTCCCAACAATCGGGTCGGGAACGGGAAATATTTTTTCCCGCGGGAATTCCGAAATTTGGGAATCCCACACATCTCTAGCACAAGGTAATAAAAAGTACAGTCAAGAAGAGCATAAAAAAATCCTTTAATATTCACGCTAACCCGATACTATTATTATTTTTATCATTTTTCCCCAACTTTAATTAAATGCATGTAACAGCCATTTCATATCACACAGTAAAATGAATGTCTGTCTCATCCTCTGGCGAACTTACACCCAGTTAAATAATAAACAAATCGTGGGGGGAGGGGCGGAGGGGGGCGGAGGGGGAATGGGGAAGGTTTTACTAGCACAGTTGGCACCAACACAACTCGTTCAAAACTATCAAAAACCGGGAGAGGGCGTTTTAACAAAATTACGTAAGTCACAAGTTTTTAACTTGTTACAATTACTTTTCAGTCACATGAATTAATAAATACAAAATGTTATGACAAGCTGCTGGCTAAGGAAGTGTTATTTTTTTATAAATTAGTTTTTAAATTAATCTTAAGTTAAGTTTAAAAACTATGTTTAAAGAAGCATCGAAAGTTATATAAAATTACAACTTTCACTTGTTAGCTAGATAAGTAATAATTAGATTTTAAAATATCTTTAAAATTGCATATTTTATTTTCATCATTCTTTGTATCTTACACTTTTAAGTTTTGGGTGTCTAAATTGACACCATCTGTCAAAAGTGATAGGTGCAAAACACATACCTTGTATTTACGAATACAAAGAGATATATATAGCTTTATGACAGTCAAGACTTGCATCAGTAAGCTGGCAGACTAAATGTCAGGTTTATTTCGTTTAATGACAACGGGGAGGACTGATTTGAATCTTGGATGGGTGCATTGAAGGTATTTTTAATAAATAATTTCCCACTCTCCCTACATGCAAATACGGGTCCATTTCCTTTATAGTTCTTCTATCCTAATCCCTACTTATATAGCATAAATAAAATGCGTTAAGCCCAGGCGGGTATCAAGATGCGGTGGGTATAAAAGGGGGTAGTCCAGTGTTGATAAATAGTGGACCAACTTCATTAATTTGTCTAATGACCAATGGAGCATGGGTGCGATTACTCGCCGGGCCAAAAGTGTGTCAATGTTAAATTGAGCACGTTTCCTTCGATTTGGTGACAAATTAATTGTTTCGAGTTTAGCACTTGTGTATGTATCAGAGTTTCGTTAGCAAACGCAGCTGGTAGCCAATGGATGTAAATCGTAAAACAAAACACGATAGCGACTGATGCTATGTTTGCCTGTTAGAACTGCAAGTTGCACGGCATTCCAGGTTGCAAGTGTTTCAAGATGACCGGTTTTCTAAGTAAACTAAAGCTTGATTCATTCGTTCACCGAAAATATAAAGCAGAATCTGTTTTAAGTGTCACAGCAATTCTCACACTAGAAGAAGCATATACTGATATATGATGCTTTGAAATACAAACTAGAAATGACTGTCTATTCACATATTTTATTTTGTAAGATTTTTGTCACGATGGATATTTTCAAATTATTTTATTGAGTTGTTTAGTGAGATAAATCCATGCAGCACGAGAAGGAAACACACACTTTTCGTTTAACGAGTTATTTTAAAACATCTAACTTTAGTAGACGCCGCCGTTTGTTTGTATATCGCTTTGTAGACGCATGTGCAATGATTGAGACGGTTGGGTTTGAAAATTTAAGGGACCTCCCAAGTAGACCGATGCCTTGCAGAACCGATAAAGTCGAGGTTAAAAAAATATTGTTTTCTCCTCTCTATTTTTCAAACTGTACGGGTTATACGCTGTATGTAATTATATAAAAGGGGTATAAAAATAAGATGGTAGAATTTATATCTTGATTATATTCCTCACCGAGCCATATATTATAATTTGATAAGCCGGTGATAGAAATTACTAGTAAATGGATGAACAGATTTTGACAAAAGGTTAGGGGTCCAGATGTCTAGGGATGCTCGCCCCCACTGAGGCTTCCGCTGATTAGGACAACTAGTTTAAGTGTTACTTTACATACTCTAATATTGTAAAATTAGACAAATAAATTGAAGTAGACAAAACACTGTAAGTAAAAATAGGTCCTGAGTTACATACTAGGTATCAGGATAGGTAGGAAAGGATAAATAATATCCTCAGATGGTAGGATGATATATGAGAATGATGGTGGAAAGCAGAGGGGACCTACAGCTTAACGTGGGTTCCGGGTAAGCGGAAAACATTAGTCCAGGATATTATTAGTCTGAAAGCAAGAAGGACTATAGTGCAGCATCGGCACGCACTCAAAAGAACGGCATCTCTTTGACACCCAACAGCGGTCTAATAATCTCAATGTTGACTAGGAAATTCGTGCTCAAAGATATTAGTGTTATACCCTGATTTTGTTTGGAAGAACAGTAGAGAAAATCAAAACCTATTTCTTTGCGGCCAACATGGATAACATTTTCTTATAATATTTGTGTTATTTGATAGGTATTGATAATATCTATCAAAAGTAACATCTGCAGATGACATGACTTTATGTATGAATATATTAACATTGTTTTAATAACTTTAGTAACTAACCTCTACTGTTCTTACTACCAAAATCATACTATAAACTCCATTCACGGTAGGAATTACTCTCCGAAAGCTCTTTTTTCCTACCAATATCCTACTATATAATAGATTTCTGGTAGGGAAAAAGGCCTTTCAGAAAACAATTCCTACTGTGAACATACTTTACTTTATTCAACCTCTCACACCTTTTGTTATTTACCAAAGCCTTCACCGCATCAACACCTGTATTTTTTAAATCCTCTTTTAAAAAGGAAAAAAGAAAAACAATTAATCAGCATATTATGTCAAAAACCTTTGAATATTTATATGAGCCTATATTTAATACTGGTTTAAGCAGTGGCATACCTAAATATTTGACACCTAACCTAACCTAACCTAACCTAATATATTATTATTGTCTTTATTTACATGCGAAATTAAGGCATAAGCCTTCGCCATATCTTAAGTTAATATTACACTGCATTAACAATATATATGCAATCAAATTTATAAATGGCCAAAAAGCTACACTAATAATTGAGTTCTGATTTGTTCTGAGGTCTGACTTTTGTTCTCTCTCTCACTCACACACATACTCACACTTTCTCTCTCTCTCACACACACACACACACACACACACACTCACATAATCCCTAAGGGCGGCATTAACAAAGAACCCCTACCTAAAGGTTTTCTAGTCTAATCTTTCCTAAGAACTACATTGCGGCGTTGACAAAGAGATTAAAAAAACAAAAAGGACGGTACTGACAAAGAACCCCTACCTAAAAATGTCCTAGTCTAAATATATCCTGCCACACCGGGACCAGGGTTTGAGCACCAGACCTCTAACACAGAAGTCCAACACCTTACCCTTAGACCAGCAGGTCCCCTCGCTAAATAAATTTAACCTTTCAACAGTCATAAATACCAAAGTTCCCAAGAAAAGACCACAACAATAAATATCAAACTCCCAGCGACAGACATAAACTGATGTGAACTATAACTAGGGTGACCATACGTACTTTTTTTTGTGGGACTAACGTTTAATTGGGGTTATGTCCTGTTGTACTAAAGAACAGGTGGTAGTACACCCATAGGTACTGATTTTTAAACTAGTACTTCCAAAAGTACTTATTTTTGAATATAGAAAAAACATGTCGAATTTAACAGCACTTGCTCATGGAATCCCCTCCACCATATAGTTATTTTTTTATATAAATGTTGTATTTACAAGTTTTATTAGCCAAAAGTTAAGAACAAGTGAAATGACAAATTAATTTCCCATCTAATCTGTGATGAATATAAATTTACATGGGAAGGAAAACACGTAAACAGTGATTTTATTAGGAAGTCCGTTCCCCTGCTGGACTCATATTCTATAAAAGGATTTTGGTAGAGAAAAACTACTTTTTATGACATATTTCCGACTAAAATCAGTGTATACTTATTCTTTACTTTTCATAATTCAAAGTTTTTTTCATACTACCTATTATTTGTTTCTCGAGTTGATTTTATTTTGATGCTACGTATTATTAGGACTTTTGTACTGAAGTATTAGTTTGAAGTGATTACCAACCAACACCCTTAAATGTATTTGTAGTCAATAATGAAAGTAAATACATTTAAAATTTATTTGTGTGTCTATACGAAAAAAGTTTTTCTTGATATTTATATTTGTTCCTTGAAATTGACGATTAGTTTTATATCACCGCGTCTTAATAGCCGTTCGGGTTATACGCCAAACTAATGTTCTTTTAGGTAATAGAGCTGATGAAGCTCAGTGTTACCTTGAATTAGCAATGAAAAGGAAATTTTAATAAACCGTTTTTGTGCTTCAACTATTTTTTTCTTCCCTCCCTCCCTCCCTCCCTTTATTATTATTTCCCTATATAATCTATTTATCATTTATTTCTAACATGTATATGACATGTAAGATTTTATTTAGTCCTTTCTTTTAAAAAAAATATTGTCATCTATAAAGAACAAAGGATATAAAATAAAGCTATTATGACTTTTGTACACAGTCTGGAATCGAAGTCGAGATCCCATAAACGTATAGCCGGATACAAATGGAAATGTCTTTATCAAGTTCAAAAAGAACTCCCCATCTACGACCGGAAAAACAAGTTAGCCTCCCAGCAGACCTCCCCCACAGTCACATCAAATCCATTTCCTTCGGCACCCGCGCCGCTCAGTAATTTGGTTTCCTATGACTGCATAAAGTTTCCCTTAATAGTAGCTGGTAGCAACCGGAGCCACGTTGCACAGTAAGCCCCGTGACCTTTGACCTTCCAACCTTCCCGTCTCCCTCCGCGTGGCTGTTCATCCCCCGTGTCACATATGAGAGCACCTGGTTACGCTTCAGAGACTAAACTTAGCTTCCTTCTCAGACTTGCGGTCACTTCAAGGAATCTCCGGGCCTTTGAGGTTTGTTAGCCGCCATACAAAGGAGCGGTTTTCAGAGTAGGTAATTAATTACGAGAAGCACAGATGAGGGAATTTAAGATCAATAAAGACTTCAACTAACTTTTATAAAACTTTCCGCTATGGTTTGTGTTTTTATGCCAACACGTCTTACCACTCTTACATGCATTTTAATTAAGATAATTTGGTAGGTATGAGGAAAAGTACCATCATTTGTGTAGAAGGAGAGTGAGAAACTATAAAGGGAAATAATCACCTCTGTACACTTTACTGGAATTCAAACCCCGGTCTACCGATAGCCGGAAAACGAGAATTGAGGAGCCTGACATTTAGTTTGTGTGCTCATCAATGTGTGCCTATTTACTGTAAATAAGGCGATAAGTTGTGTAAAAAATTAATAAAAGTTATCAGTACGTTAGTGAAATAGTATTGCTGAATGATCTCTATTTTTCTTTAAAGAATATTGTTTAGTATGAATATATCAACTAATTTTAATTAGTTTTAGTTGGTTATTTTAATTGTTATCTCTAGGTGTCAGCACCGCAATGATTCCTTGCTATTTGCGTCAATTCTTGCCCTCCTTCCCTAATGGCTTTAGGCTCACTTGTCCCGCGCTTTTTTATCATGCGTATGTGAACTAAGCGTATCTAGCCTAGGGGCACACAGCAATAAGAGTCTCTGGTGTAAAATAGTGTATTAGTCCTCAAGAAACAAAATTGGAGCGCCCCAGCCAGTATCTCTTAGCTCCAGGTATTCTCATTCACAGTTCGCAAAGGTTAATTTAATTAATTCATTCGTTTTCTCTGTGTTTGATAATTTAACGCATGTGTAAAAAATTTTGTCCCTTAAAACCGGTCAAAATATTTTACAAAAATTATATTTCTTTCCGTGTGAATAACATAACATATTTCAAATGAGCATATTAGTTTCTTAATATACAATTCATAATTTTTTTTATACACTTATTACATAATTACACATATTATTTCAGTCGGTAACGCTTATGTCCAAGAAAGTGAATCAAGGTATTCCCAGATACCTCTTTCACAGTAGCCTAATGAATTTACAACCAGATTATTGGGTGTTGTGTCTTTTCTAGAACCAAGATGGTTTGTAAGTACTGTGCTGATATAATCAGTTTGCTCAGAAAGGTCACGTTAAATAGACCGAATTTGAAAAAAAAAAAAAAAGCTCTAGTATTGTGTTTGATTTATTTTCAATTAAAAATGCAGTTTTGATACAAATTGTATAAAAAAATGCCTACGTGGTCTTTCATTATGTTTTTTAAACACCCCGGTGATTTTTATTTGTTACATTCAGATGGACTAGTGGTAATTAGCCCATGCCCATGTTTGGATTGCCCTCATGCCAGCTTGCTCTATGGTAAAAGTTGACTCCAGGTGAAGTCCTCAATAGTTAAAGACATATTCGATATACAGCTTTCTCGTAGAAAGTAGCACAGTATTCCCGTCGCGAGATTAGTTTAACTGATGGGTTCAATAATGACTGAAAAAGACAATCGGACAAGTTCCAATCATGTTTGCACATTTAAATGTCTAGTCATTGTCCATGTCTATGAATCTAATGGCCGTTTCTGTGTGTAGGCGACGCCTGAGATTTGCGCAATTCCTTTAAAAATGTAATCTTCCTAAAATCGATCCTTAAGTTGAGATAGTAAAAGTTGCTGATTGAGTATTGGCACTAAAGCGTACGACATAAAAACTTACGAGCTATTGAGCTATAAAATCAAATATGAAAACAAATGGGAGGAATAAAGGGAATAAACAACGTAAAAATCTATTGGTGACAAAAAAAATAAGACTATTCGAAAAAACAAAAACCTCGTCAGAGTCTCGCCAAGAGAAAATGCGTAACCGTGCTTCAAACCAAAATAAAGGCAGCCAATGAACAGTAACTACGTCAAAAACAAAGGTATTGGTGGACGGCCAGGCAAGAATGTGTGTACGCCATTATGACCTGGGAGATCTGACTTTGATCACAACCAGCTGCACTAAGGAGTTGGTTTTTTTTCTAGGTTAAATTATGGGTTGCTGATGGCCAGCTATATAATCCAGTTTTTCACAGGCAGGGCCTTATGTGGCAGCTAGAAAAGTTACTAGATCTTATTTCACGTATTCATACGCCATGTAATGTAACATAAAGCTGCCTCTTTTGATATGAATTATCAATACCTATAAAATAACACTAATACTATAGTAAAGTGTTATCAATCGCAAAAAAAAAAGTGTCTTTTTTTCTAAAAAGTTATTATTATTATTATATTTAGCACCGCGTCTTACTACCCGTTCGGGTTATACGCCTAAGTACTAATTACGCTCATGGATAAGGAATTGGGAAGGTTGAATTTAGAGGAAGTGAACCCGCATTTGCGTGGAGGGAGAGTGGAAAACCATTTAGGAAAAACCACCCCCAGTTCACCCGACCGAGATTCGAACCTCGATCTCCCCGTCCTCGGCGGTAGAGCTCAACACGACTGGCGCGTTAGCCAACTACGCCACCGAGGCGGGTTTCTAAAAAGTTCTTCACATGAAAATATGATTTTATTAATAGCGCGTGGACTACAAAAAATAAACTACCTTTCACACACTAACACAGTGAACAAGGAAAGAAATGATTATGTTAGTAGGTCTACACATCCGGGTTATAAGAAACTTACTTTAAATTAAGAACACAATGAAGAAAACGAATTTTAAGGAAATTTCCCAGAGCTCACCCGGAAAAAAGATACGAAGAAATAAGTAAAAATCCCAAAGTTAGAAACCACCCTCGGTGCATACGGCTGGGATTCGAATCTAGTCCCGACTTTCTTGATTAAAACTAAATATCAAAAGTCCGCGGCTTCTGAGCCACCCCTACAAAAATTTTCAATTTGTTTTAGAATGTGTACGTTTAGCATAATATACAGTATTTAAGGCATAAACACACACACAAACTACTCAGTTTATAAGAAATGGTCGGTGACCTGGTGGTCTAGGGGTAAGGTGTCAGACTTCTGTGCTGAGGGTCCGGGGTTCAAACCTCGGTCCCGGCACAGATTTATCTGATTGCCAAACCCTTCCTTCACCTCTGACAAGACCTGTATTAATCACAACTTGTGAATGTGAGGAATGCCAGGCCTCCACCGTGGTTCGGATCCCACGTTAAACTGTAGGTCCTCCATTTCATCTCACAATCACCCTACCATTACACATTAGCGTAAGCGTGTATAACCCGAACGGGTAGTAAGACGCGGTGCTAATAATAATAATAATAATAATAATAATAATATTATTAACCCATTTGATCCCAACTTTTTTTTTTCTTTCAAATACATATTTACTTGTTAGTGGTTACTCCTTTAGGTGCATAAAACATATGAAAAATATTTTTTAATTTTTTAATTGTAAATTTATAGTGATTATCTAACGTTCCATTAATGGAACAGTGGGATTGTAAGGGTGCATCAATAAAATAAACAGAATTATTTCAAATTCCAATATTTATTATATTTTTCAGTGCTTAATTTAATATAAAATGACAAATAAAATGTACAGTCAAAGATAGCTTATAATATTGTGATACAACTATTATTTTATCTTAGAGGAACTATAATTCTTCATTTATTTGAACATCTTTGAAAACTAATTAATTAATTAAAATACACAACTAAATTTTTTTTTACTTTAAGTGAAATTTGGTTAAAACAATTGGCATGTAGAGGAATGTTACATTTGCAACATTTCTTGGTAGTATTTTTTTTGCACTGGCCACATCTTCCTTGTTTTCCTAAAGGTGAAGTTAAGTGCTCAATCTTGTCATACCTAACATCATCCAAAAACTCTCTTGTCAATGGATTTTGGGTTACGCAATGGCCTTCCTATTATCATTCTGGCTGAATACTTCTGAAAATAACAATTAGTAACTTGCCTAGTAAACCCAAGAAGATCCAATGGTCGTTCCTTGTAGCGTGGCATTTGTCTATATATCAGCCAGGCGTTGTTAATCGACACATTTATTGGAAAGGCAAAGAGCTGATAGTACCACTTTTTCATACGGAAATGTATCCTTAACTTACTAATATTTTCATCCAATCTATCAACTCCCCCCATGAAAGAGTTATAGCTGATAATAGCCGATGGTGCAACAACCTCAATATACCTATTGTCACTTCGGCTATAACGTTTTGATTTCCCTGTAGGATGTACACCATTTCTGTTTGATGCTATTGTGACAATGCTATTGTCATGATAGCGGATTAGGGTTGTACCTGAGTTAGTGTCTGTCAACTGATCAAATGAACCTCTTGGCATTTTTTTAAGGACTGTTGATTCTTTCAGGGGAGCATTTTCAACCCTGTTTGACCTCACTGTTCCAGTTCCAGTACAACCTCTCTCTTTCAACTCGTCCAAAAGAGAAAGCGAAGTAAAAAAGTTGTCAAAGAAAAAGTCATATTTCTCATTCTGCTCATGATTTAGTACAGATATTAAATCTAGCACTACTGATCCCCCTAGGCCTACCCCTAATTCAGGTCTTGTGTTACCTGTTGAAGCTCCTTGGTAGGGTTCGCCTTGCACTAAGTATCCTAGCCTGGTACACAAAACACCACACTTTATAACCAAACCGGACAGGCTTACCCATCATGTGCTGCTTTGTACCATGCCTACCATAGTATGGAATCATAGCCTCATCAACACACAATAATTTCTCATTATTATAAGCCAGAAGCCACCTCTCATTCAACATTTTCCATAAAGGCCTTACTTTTGCAAATTTATCAGAGGCTGATAGGTTGGTATTATCACACATGTGTAAATACTTGGTGATCTTCTCAAATCTACCTCGTGATATAGCTTTATATACTGCTTCATTGTGACAATCATCACTCATTTCCCAATACATTTTATATCTAGGTAGTGGGTTGTAGCCTGTAAGAAGAAGTATAGCAAGAAAAATCCTCATCTCATCTAATGTTAATTCAAATGTCATGTCACCAGCTTGACGAGCATATATATTTGTGAAGTCAACAAGCATTTTAACAACTACATCATCAAAGAATAGCTCAAAAATCTGGACTGGTGACATGTCTTCCCCCATAAATTGAGGAAGAGTCCAGGTTTTTGACTGTACCTCTTTTATGTCTGTTCTAACCCACTTCCTTATAGGTTTCTTCTTCTTTTTTTCTTGTGAAGTACTTGCTTCAGGAACAGGTTCTAAATTGCTTGATTTAGGAGCAGGATCCGAAGAGTTTGGACCAGGAAAACCTTCCAAAGATGTCAATTCTTCAAAAAATTGAACCTTTAAAAAAATGTCAGTTCATAAAGCTATTATAAACAACTGCTTTCAATTAAAAAGTACTAAATATTGTGGATTAATTATGTTTCTTGTAATCTTAATTAATTAACCTATCATCAATGTTATTATTATAAATACATGCTGCTACTCTGTATAGGCTAAAAGAATATTTACCTCTTCAGTTACAATTTCTCCACTAACAACCTTTGTTATTCTAGCCTCGAGACAGCTTTCAATTGATTCCCGCTAAGATGGTTAAAATTGGTCTCTTCCTCATCTCCAGAATCTTCGTCTGATAACAATGGGTTATCTGGAGGGGTTATATAAATTTCCGCTTCAAGTAATCCCACTTGTTCTTCTAAAATTGCAGCAATTTCATCAGCACTCAAACTATAACAAGAAAAAATGAACAAAATGTTCATATTGCCATTTGGTCCCACTGTTCCAAAATCGGAACACACATATTTAACACACATTTTTGAGGTTATGAAAAGTCAAAATTGAATAATTTCAATTGTAATACAATTTTACATTATCCTTATTATATAGTATTGTGATTTAACAAACAACTAGATAATTGAATATAAAAGTATTTACTCACCCTTTCTTGGAAGCCATATTAGTAGGAAAACTTGATTTTCTAAACAAAATGCCAGCTTTGTATTCAAACCAAGCTTGAAACAGCTGACTAGATGATGAACAGTGTTGCCTTCTGACAATAATCAGTGTGTCCAAAGTGGAAAGTTAAAATCCCTTTTCATAAAAAAAAATTATTTCCCTGATGTTCCAATAATGGAACTGTGGGGTCAAATGGGTTAATAATAATAATAATAATAATAATAATAATAATAATAAAAGAAATGCCTCCGAATCAGCGTGGATAAAAGATGAGAAAATCACGTGCAGAAAACCACCCCAGAGCCCCAGCTCATGATTCAAATCCCGGCCTACCTTTCAATGGCGATCAAGTTTGATGCGAATTTAACGCCTTTAGACCACTCGGTTTAAAAAAAAACTTATTTTTAGTGTATTATTTTATCCCGTCTCATTACTAGTCCGGGCTAAACGCTAATTATGAAGGTGGAGGAAATATATCAGAAGTTGAGTGAAGGGAGAGTGTGATATAATTTTGGAATAACCACCCTCAGTACACTCAGCAGGGATTCAAACCCCAACCTTCACACCACCAGCAAACAAGAACAGACTAGCTTAACTTTTAGACCACGTGCTCACCTATACGAACGGATAACAATTAATTACAAACAATACAGGATGGGACGGGGGATTGTAAGTAAGAAGAAACTAACTGGGATTGATTGACAAAAAGACAAACGTAATCTCAGTTGGGATCTAGACCTAAGCACAAGTTTATTACAAAGTACAATCCGTTTATCCTGATGGGTCGCAAGCTTACCTTGACTGATTTGTGGCCAAATGGTCCAAGGCGTTACCCTCGTGTTGACGGGGAGATCGCGGCTCAAATCCCGGTCGGATCTAGTGAGGGAGTTTTTTTTCCTAAATGGTTTCCCACTATTTCCATGCAAATGCTGGTAGACTACCTCTAAAATGCCTCCTTCCTCATCCCTACCCCATTAGAGTAATTATCACTATATGCGTGTAACCTGAACAGGTAGTTAAGACGCGATTATTAAAAATATAATATGGTGTAGGCTAATATCTATAAGGTAGTCAGTCAAGGCACATTTCATGGTAAACTGAGTACATCCACGCGGCTAAACCAACTATTTGTGACGCAATTGAAACCTTTGTTAATCACGCTTGGCGACTCGCAGCTCCGATAACTGAAGAGGTTTAATATTTGACGAAACTGTCGCGAAAGAGAGCAAGGAGCCATCGTAAAAAAAAAAGTCAAGCTACCAACTGAAGTAAGTTCCTACGGATCATTCTTCTAGAAGGGATTAATGCGAAGCAGTTATTTTTGGAAAGATAAAAAGAGGGTTGATATATATTCGGGGGGGTTTTAAAGATGGAGCGTGGGATAGTGACCTAGCTAGCCGAAAGCACAGGGTAGGATGGTTGTAAAAAATAGTCCTCACATTTATTTTCATCGTAAACTCACTTTAACTGTACAAGAGTAATAGCCATACTGCCTACATGTCATCCCGTATTATTTGCGACTCAAAGTAAACGAATAAAATATCGAGGGAACGACTCTTGCGACTGACACACCAGCCCCACGCTCAAAGTATTGAATTAAATTAGCATTTATGTGTATTTTTTTATGTGTATGTGGATTCTTAGATAAAATAATTGAAAATAACAAATTCATGATACGACACGATCATACACACTTTCTTAGATAGTCCATTATAATTAGAAATAAAACATTCAAGAATAAACTATCAATAAGCTACCCTTAAATTATGTTTTTCTAGAAAGTAGTATGCATTTTTTTTCATATAAAGCACTTTCTTGATACCCATGTTAAGCAACACCGTAAACAAATTTGTGAACGATTTAAATGTGCTAAAAAAATCTTCCATCGATAGTAAACTACACTTAAATTAATTTTTCCACGAAAAATAAGTGTAGGCTACAGTATTATCAATAATAACATTGTGTCTAGTCAAAGTTAGTTAAATTTCAGCTAATTCCCGGTTTCTCTGACAAAAAATTTTTCCAAAAGGCTTTTATTCCGGTTGTAAGACTTTGAACAAGTGATTATGAATGGCCTCTACCGTGGTTCGGATTCCACGTTAAACTGTAGGTCCTCCATTTCATCTCACAATCACCCTACCATTACACATTAGCGTAAGTGCGTATAACCCAAATGGGTAGTAAGACGCGGTGCTAATAATAATAATAATAATAATAATAATAATAATAATAATAATAATAATAATAATAATAATAATAATAATGATTATGAATGAAAAGGTTTTATAAAAATTGTTTAGAACATGCTACCAAATTGTAGTAATTGATCAAGTTTTTTTAGCATCGTGTCTTACAAACCGTTCGGGTTATACGCTTATATACTAATTACACTAATTGTTTTAGGAATTAGAACGGTTACATTCAGAGGAAATGTACCCGCATTTGCGTGGATATAGATTGGCAAACCAACTGGAAAAACCACCCTCTGTACACCCGACCGAGATTCGAACCTCGATATCACCGTCATCGGCAGTCTAGTCTACTGCAATTTATAAAGTATTGTTATTAAATATTTCTACTCAATGCCTAGGTTGGTAGACTATGGGAGTCCTACACAATTCATTCCACCTGAAACCTCAATTATGTCTTAAAATACTTTAAATTATTTCAAGATGAATCTTTGCTAACAAAAAAACTCTCTCCTGTTGGGAGACTTCACCACGAACCACTACAAAATGGACCCCTCCATTCCTCCTAAAAGAAAAATTCAGGGCACAACCATGGAATTACTCTTCATCCTCATCACACGGTCTGGATCAGTGTGGTGTGTGCTATGCCACGAGTATAAAATATATAAGTTAAACAGCGGTATGTATAAAAATGTACTTCATCCAGTGGTGGTGGAACCTTATGTGTGAAGGGGGTGCATGAGGATAGGGGGGTTATAAAACTAACTGTCCTCTAATTCAAAGGTTGATCCGAAGTTAATTAATTCTGGAAAGTGTTTTAAAATTGGATGCCCCTAGGAGCTATTTTGAGAGGTCCTCGTATGGAAATAATTTGAAAATTATAAATCCTCTCCAAGGTATCCGAAATGTTCTTCCACCGGAAAATATTCGAAATTTGGGTACCCCTATAAGCCATTTAGTGTGGTCTCCACCTTTAAATTTCCAACAGAAGGCAAAATTCAAAGGAGAACAAGATTCGATCCCCGTTTGTGTCAAATGAAGTTGCTAATTCTTTACGATACAGTTTCTCATTCTTTCACCAGGACATGCTAGTAATTTTCCTTAAAAAAAATTACTTATAATACCTTCGGTCAATATCCAAGAGTATAAAAGATAACGTACTAAGCATAAAAGTATATTAATAAAAAAACCTTAATTTAACACGAAAGCTGTGTAGGAGAAACTAACCAACCAATGCACCTATTAGTGATTTAGACTCTACAACTTGCTACTAGAACTTTTTTTTTTCAAGTAGCCTAAATATTATCAGAGCAAAGTGTACGTGTTGAGTGGTCCTGTCGTTGTAGATTTTTAAATTGTAAAAAACTTATTGAATTGGAAGCGATTGAAAAAAAAACGCACGACGTTATTTTAGTCTATTCATTCTTTGGGTTTAATTAACCTCCCCTCTAACCCCTACCCTCACCCTACCACAAACACACAATCCCACGTGAGTGCGGGGATTTGAGTTGATAATACAAGGAAACCATTCGACAATTCGACTAAAGCCATTAGGGCGACAATGACTATATTCCACGTGGAGAAACAATGACTTCTCTTTTGATTAAATCCATACTAATTTTGAAAACTATTTCATGAATTTGTTGGGTGTAGATGGAAGGGGGTATGAGTGAGGAAGATGTGAGCCAAGTTGTTGATTGGAAAATAGGAGAGAGACAAAGAAGGATTAGTGAAAACTGCCACTTCTACCTTAAAACATGTCAATACCAACATAGGATGAACGTCACCACAAATGAACGTCCTAAGTCCCACTTGGTCACAATAATCTAGACTGCCAATTACGGGAAGATCGGAGTTCGAATATCGGTCGGGAGAACTGAGGTTGGTTTTTCTGGAATGGTTTTACACTCCCCCTCCACGCAAATGTGAGTACACATCCTCTAAATTCATCCTTTCTCATCCCTAACTAATTATCGTAATAAGTACATGCACGTATAACCTGAACAGGTAGTAGGACGCGGTGCTAAATAAACCTTTTTAGGTAGGGTGAGTTATACTCACACCAATCGGGGACAAAAATTAAAATATAAAGTAATAAACAGAAACATCATCCAAGTTTTTAATAAACATAGTTAGGCTCACTTTTGAATTTAAAAATTCTTTTAAATTATATTTATTTTTTAAATATCACAATTTCGGCATAAGACCAAAGACTGTTTCAACGACAACTAAAAAAATCTAATTGCGAATACAAATGATTAAAAAAAATCAGTTAAAGTGTTTTATCGTTTTTAATAATAACAAAGAATTATAGAGTTAATTGAATACATCAGTCGTTTTAGCTTTTAGATGATGCGCTAAAAATATATTTATTTTTTTTGCACCGCGTCTTACTACCCGTCCGGATTATACGTTTATGTACTAATTACGATAATGGTTTTAGTTATAAAGGAAGGTTATATTTATAGGAAGTGTACCCTTATTTTCGTAGAGGGAGAGTGGAAAACAATCTTGAAAAAACCACCCTCAATACACCGGACCGAGATTCGAACCTCGATCTCCCCGTCATTGGCAGTCTCGTCTACTGCAAGAGTCACGTATTAAACCACGGGCCACCGAAACGGGTAACTAATATATTAACGTATCTTTTTTACAAATTACCCCACCTGTTTTTAAAGTACCGTATTTGTACAGTATATTATTTACCCGTTTCATTGCTTTATTCTGCTTAATTGTAACGTACCATCGAGACAAATAATAACACTTTTCTTCAACACAAACAATTGTTAACAATCTTACCAGCACGGCACGTGACACAGTGGACTACTTTACATATAATCATTATTTCGAAAAGGAGCTTGATTCGACCGTGCTTAATTCACCTCGACGTTTTCTCGGCGGTTGGCGGTGAAGGCCACCCTCATCATCAAATAAAAGATAAGAAAACCTTTAGCAAAGGAGTTATCTACCTAGCTCTAGCTCCTTGCTCTGCTTTTGTTCAATGAGTGAACCCAAACAATCTTTGTTGTTTTATTTTCCGTTATACTCCTCGTTTTAGTTTATCAAAACGTGAACTGATAAAACGGCCACGTGAAACGTCCCTTATTGTGACACGAGGGATTAAAAAATATATATATATTTAAGACCAGCATTTTTTTTAAAGGGGGACTTTTATAGATTAAGGAAAGATTTTCTAAAATTCGGGACTGTCCCAGAAAATCCGGGACGAATGGTCGCCCTAAATTAGGAGATACCTGGACGTGAATCGTGAATCAGACTCCCGATATCAATGTAGTACACTTTTCTCAAAAACGGTACATCAACTCATGCTAAAATAATTCCCACTTCATATGCTCTCTATTATTGTAAAAGAATACTAGAATTATCCATGTATGACTAATTGTTTGTCGATTAAAATATATTTAAATTCAATATAATTAAATCCAGATTTTTTTTTTATAAACCAAATATTAAAAATGTTCACGTCCAGGTTGCAATACGGCATCCTATGAGAAGTCCCACAGTAAAAAAAAAAAAAAAAAACTAAAACTTTTCTCAAATAATAATATCATAAGCTCTGCAACTGTCACGATTAAAATACTTTTTTTTTTTGTGCATCGCGTCTTACTATCCGTACGGGCTATCCGCAGTTCCACCACTAATTGGGTGGAAGGATGAGAAAGGTTAAGTTTAGACGCAATACTTGTATTTGCATAAAGAGAAGGTGTTAAAGCATTTAGGAAAAACCAGCCTCAGTACACTCGACTGGGATCTGAACCCTGATTTCCCCATCACCGGCAGCCCAGTCTAATGCAAGAATGACTCATCAGATTATGAAACTCCAGATGTGTTGTTTAACAGATCATATCAATTACAATTAATGTAGTCAATGCTGGCATACATAAAATAAGATATATACTTTAAGACTAACATATATATATATATTATATGCCAACATTTTAAAGTATCCAAACCCCAACAATGAGACCTGACAAAAGAGCTCCAAACTTGGAAGCGGTGACCACTTTAAAATAGATGCGTAGATAAGTTATCAGAAGTTTTTATTAGGTTTTGTTTTCATGTTGAAAGAAACTTTTTCAAAATCCAATCGGACTTTTCTACCCTTCTCTTCCTTCCTCCCCATTTCACATCACATAAAAAAATAAACGAGATCGGAAATGTTGTGAAAACGCAATTTAATCAAATGAGTCAAGACAATTGAGCGTGAGGAGTAAAAAAATGCGCAGTTTCCACCCAGCAGTCTAAACTTGAAAAAAAAAAGCTGCTAGTAACCATATAATTTAATCAACATTAGTACTTGCACAGATGGACACGTGGAATAATGCGTCAATCTCGTATATTATGATTTTACGGTGATGTGGTTAGGGTTCTAATCCAAGCCATTAGTGAGGGTGTTCTTTTCTAAATTGTTTTCCCACTTTCTTTCTGTGCAAATACGGGCATATTTCTTATAAATTTAACCTTTATCATCTTCACCCCAGTAGTGTGGGCATACAAATAACTACACAATTTGAGAGCCAGGATTAGGCGAGCGGTTTACACCTTTGTTGATTGATTCAATCCCCAACATTTTGTACTTTTATGGGAGATTTTGCAACGTTAAAATTTTGTTAGTGTCCCTAAAGTACTATGAAGATAACGATCCTTATGTCATCTTACTCATCCTACCCACATAATTTAGATAGTTTTAAATAAATGAAAGTTATATATAACACCGCTGAATGAAATTAAAAAAGAAAAAAAAGAATTTATGAATGTGAGTGTGTATATGCTAAATATAATGTTTGTAATTAGTTAAACCTTTAAGTGGAAAAAAGTTATATTCGAGTATTTGCATTAATGACTAACTTTTCTGTTTATAGCAAGTATCAAATTTTATGTATATTTACTAGCGTGGGGTACGTGGTCACAAAATGTGAACTTCACCTGAACAGACTATACCTAATAGAAGGTAATTAAAAGTTGGCCAGGTGTAAGCTAAATTAATCGAAACCGTAATAGTTAAAACTTGAAAGCTTTTACCAAAAGAGGGCTAATTTTACAAATCAGCTTCGAAATCAGGGTAGTGTGCACAAGTTATCAGTCGGATGACGGATTTAATATTTCTGTATGTTTAATAATCACGTTTCACATACGAGCACACATGAAAACGATGGAACCAGAGTGCCTGCTTTGATACGAGTATTACTATAATTACACAATTTTAC
This sequence comes from Timema podura, assembly GCA_033556935.1. NCBI lineage: Eukaryota > Metazoa > Arthropoda > Insecta > Phasmatodea > Timematidae > Timema > Timema podura. The sequence goes on along the minus strand of JAVRXN010000009.1, from coordinate 71,542,396 downwards.
GACTGTGTTCATGCTTATATCTTATTTTTCAATAACCTAGTTTATATAATATATCATTGGCCTACATGTATACATTTCAATTTGAAATCTATCCACAAAAATAAAATGTAGGAGACGAACAAGTTTCTTCATCAACAAGTATAGTCTCGGGGATGTGGCGTGGGGTATGCTAAGGATTGGGAAGAAAGGGAGGAAGTGTCCAAAGAAGTTTTATTACAAAGAGATCAGAGAGATGGATAGAGATATAAAGAACCGGGCTTTGACCACACAAAAACTCTTTATATCCTCTCTTTGAAAGGTTTTGTATCATAATCTGTGTGAGCTGTGGCGTTTTGTTTCAAAGTCAAACAATACTCATATGATATAATATAAAGAGGTATAATGTATTTGCCTCAAAGACAATTGACAAACTTAAACAATATAGAAACTTTTTTTAAAAAATAAGGATAATCAGAAAGGATTAAAGAAAATATTAGATACGAGATTCGAAAAAAAGTAAATCCAAAGTTTGAATAGGAATTTGTTTTAAAGCTATTATACTACTCATTGGAGGTTGCTCAACATAACTATAGGATAAACCTAACAGATTGTTAGTTTGCCACTTAATTAAATGTATGCATGTCGTGATGTATTTTATAGAAACTTAAGGCGGCCGCTTCGGTCAGAGGGAAAGTCTCAATCACTGTGAGGCCACACGGTTTAAAATACAATGATCGGGGTCATTTTCTGAAACTATTTTTCTATTCTGTCTAAACTTATACTCCCTCTTCAACCCTCTTCTACTAACACTTTTGTAATGTATTTATGAAAGAGAGGAAAGAAAACTACGAAACTTCTTAGCTCAAGGTTAAGAGGAAAGCTCACTGAAAGTTGTCAAATATCTTAAAATTCTCTGGTGTCAGCTTACAAAAAAAATTATTTGTTGGAAAAAGGCTATATCTAGATCTCTTTTTCACCAAGCCTAATCACATAGCTCCACAACAATGCTTAAGAAGTCGTTGAAAATGAGCTAATGTTACATTTCCATACTTTTTTCCTATTAATAAATCACCAAAAATAGGGTTATCAAGGGAAAAAAAGCCTTGTTGAATCTTTAGAATTAATTTTGGCGTAGCCATAATAACGCTTCGTATAAGTTAATTAACTATTGCTTTAGAGAGGAATGTCTGAGTGGCAAATTCTAACTTACTTAAGTAGTAGTGTAGGAAAGTAGAGCTCTTAACCTATGTTAATAATTTATTCATATATTCTGTTCAAGAATGGTAATTTTTAGGTAAAATGAAGATTCGAACTTGTAGAATAGTATATTCGACGCATCCCTAGAAAAATATTGACTGTATTAACACACTATGAAAGTTATAATTCTTTTTAAATAAGCTTATAAATCTATGATGTCAAAAAGGATTATGTGTACAATAAACTTGATGAACATTAATGTGGACCAGCAGTTGCCAAACTGTGAGCCACGGCAACCTGGGGTGTCGATATGAGCTCACATAGGCCCCACGAATATATTAGATTTTAAGAAAGTACGGCACGAAAATCAATGTGGAAGAGGAAATGAGGTCGGTAGTATCCAATCTGATTCCAAGGTTTTAGAAGCTGTGCAGTGACCAACATAGAGACACATCCCATTAGTAAGTAGGCCTAATGTGTTTTAAGGATGAATATTCATATACGTGTGTATTTTTTTCAAAGGGCTACTAAAATGATAGGACATAAATTCTTAATTAAGTGCGTTCATCATAGCAGGCCCAACTAAGCTCCCGGCTCGCATCTGCGTTTGTGTGTGTGTGTGCGTGCGAGGTATGGGAGTAAAAGGGAAAAGAAAAGACCAATATATGACATAAATGTGTAAAGTTTATTCGTATTTGAATGATTACTTGAAATTGTCCGCGGTGACAATGGCGGACAAAGAGATAAGGTTTCTGGTTAATAACTACAGTAGGTCCTTATTATGACAGAATGAAGATTTTTGCACAGTGCTTATCTGTAAAGCCATTTCAAAATTGTCAAAAAAGGCCTTTTCATTTCAGTTTATTCTATCCAAATAATAATTTAATAGCATTTCAACAATGTTCAGTATTAGTAACTTATATTAGCTCTTTATCTCCATTAATATTTTAATCAGAAATTATCCACATGCAATAACAATATCAAGCCAACTATATCACAATGTTGATTGGAATGTGATGCACGCTTTTAAGTGGTTAGGGCTAAACTACTTAATAAATGGCACTCTTAGGGCCGGTCTTATGGCTACGGTCTAAATATTGCTATCGGGAGGTTAAAGTTAGCTACCAGTTAAAGGTTATTAGCCACTTTAATATTGTACGCGTTTTATGAACTTAATTTATCTGTTGGACATCTGTAGGATAAATATATTTTTATGTAGAAAATGCAATGTTGTTACTCTTTTTACTAGTGCGCGCATGTGTAAAAGCCCAGACGCAACCACTACAACCTAATTAGTGGCGAGAACTTTCAACATTTGTTAAATAATGGCGGCTAAACGAGTGCGAGGAAACAGTTAGCGTGACGTGGGCGCAGAGGCTAAGTTATCTTGCAAGTACTAATTTCGGTGTCTGCCAAAATGTGGGCAATAATTTGGTACAACGTTTACAAAATTTCATTTATTGTACTCACATTTAAATAATTTGTTTTTATATAACTATAAATAGCTTGTCATTTTTTTGGTGAAAGTGTGAATTAAATGTTCTAAATTTATATAGCTAGAACCTGGGCCTGTACTTACTTAACACGCGAACCATGATTTATTTCCTACAACGCTCAACATTTGTTAAATAATGGCGGCTAAACGAGTGCGAGTAAACAGATGGTGTCACGTGGGCGCAGAAGATAAGATGTCGTGCAAGTACTAATTTCGGTGTCTGCCAAAATGTGGTCAAAAGTTGGGTACAACATTTACAAAATTTCATTCAATGTACTCAGATTTTGATAATTTGTTCTTATATAACTATAACTCTATAAATAGCTTGTCAGTTTATATAAAAGTGTGAATTAAATGTTCAAACTTTATAAAGTTAGAGCCCGCGCCTCTGCTTACTAAACAAGTGAACCAAGATTTTAACCTAAAAACAGATTCTGATAGATGAAACCTCATATAAAACAACCATTTTAACTTTCAGATAAAAGTTATCAGGTACTTAAACATCCTGATAAAAATGTGATGAACAAATACATTTATCTGGCAGATAAATGCTATCTTGCAGTCACATGACGCACTTATAACTTATCCACCAGATAAAAATATTTATCTATCAGATTAATATTCATCCAGGAGTCATAAGACTGGCCCTTAGGAGTTTATGTTGGCTTATAGGAGCCGTGAAAATATTAATGTTACACTAAGGGCACCGTGAATCAACAAAGGTTTGAAAACCTCTGGTTTAAATATTTTTTTACTTACTTTGAACAACCTTTCCGTGTATTCAAAAAAGTTATTAGTCATGTTTAATTTAAATAAAGATAATATAGCAGTTCCGGGAGTTTTAATGAGCAACTTTACTAAAAGTGGTGGCCCAAGTGATTTAAAAATTAAGACTAGTACTGAGCTTGGTCCCCAATGACAAAGTTCTGGGTTCAAATTATGGCTGGATGTAATAAAGAGTTATTTTCCATAATCTATTCAAGTTAGATAAAAAACAAATAATCTATTCAAAACATTATATTCGGAGAATAACAGTTGTTAACGTGGTTTAAGACGTCAATATTGGAATAAATAGGCCTATCGACCAAAAAAATGGGTTTCGGCCTAGGCTCGAAGAATATCAAGGCTAAATTTGGTTAAAATTTGTCAACGCATATGGCAGTAATCGCGCAACAGACAGACTAAACGCCAAATTGGCGAGTTGAAACAAGATTTTCACTCCAACAGGTCAGTTGCAAATAACTATAAAATAACACTAACTCTATAGTGAGATGGTTTGAAAATTAAAAAATGACACATGGACATGGAAATCAAATCAAGGACCTTTGGTTTAGTACGCCAATGCTCTAACCACCGAGTTATCCAGGAATCATCGGGTGCCCAGGGTCATTTTTCATTCAAATTTAAGGCAGAGTCTGTGATGAACGTGCGGAAATCGTCAGCTACAAAATTAAGGGATCAATCACGAGCTATCAGATAACGCAGCCACCATTGACTTGGTAGTTGGCTTTACGCTGCCAATTTTACAATTATATCTGTACGGGATCACATAGCATGATTGATTAAATAGCAAAGCTATTTTTATTAGTTGGGTGACCTGGCGGTCTAGGGGTAAGGTGTCAAACTTCTGTGCTGGGGGTCCAGGGTTTAATCCTCAGTTCCGGCACGGATTTATCTGATTGCCAAACCCTTCCTTCACCTCTGACAAGATGTGTATTAATCACAACTTGTGAAATGTGAGGAATGCCAGGCCTCCGCCGTGGTTCGCATCTCACGTTAAAATGTAGGTCCTCCATTTCATCTAACAATCACCCTACCATTACATATCAGCTCAAGTAGGTATAAACCAAACGGGTAGTAAGACGCGGTGCTAATAATAATAATAATAATAATAATAATAATAATAATAATAATAATAATAATAATAATAATAATAATAATAATAATAATAATAATAATAATAATAATAATAATAATAATAATAATAATAATAATAATAATATTTTATTTGTTAGTTACGGTTATAGCCGCAATTAGATATATTATACTATAGTACAGTGTTATTAATTTGGCTGAAAAAAATTATGTGTGTTGTTTCTAAAAGGTCCTTCCTATGAACAATGGACTGTATATAAGTAAATACCTCGACATACTTTTTGGGCGCGAAACGAGCCCTTGATGTTGTTTAGCTTTTCCAAGTTTGAACATTACTGGCGCTGTACAGCCGATTCAGAGGTAAATAAAATCATAAATCAGGTGGTGTATCTGTATCCGCCTGTATGAATGTGAAATTTTGCTAAAAAATGTTTATAAGTTCTAAAGTTAAATTCGGCACACACACATAGACTTAGCAGTCTTATCAGGGTTTTTTTTAAGGAACAAGATTAAACCTAAGAACAAATGAAAATAGTCAAACAAAGTCCATTTATATTTCAACAACTAACGGGAGTGAAATAAAACAAGGCTTTGGATACAAAAGAACGGGATGAAGTGGAGGGCGGGTGTGGGGAGGAGGAGAAGTAAAACAAACAATTTGAAAGGACGCAGCAGTTGTTTCATAATGATATCTGAAAAAAAGAAAATATTCTTCTATAAAAAAGAAAACAGTGTTTTACTTACGTACTGAAGTTTGAGATAAATAGCTCTCCAAGTAATACTAAGAAGTTCCTCAGAGATTCTCTTTATAAGGGAGATGAACATTCGGAGAGTTTCTAAATACACTTTGGAAAGTAATGTATATTTTTTGTCATTGCAAGCTAAATGATTATTTTAGTATGTGGAAACAACAGCTGACAACTATTTTTAAAAAGAAGATATTTAATTTTTTATATATATTATTAATATTTGTATATATAATGTATAAAAATATTTATAATCTTAATATATATAATTCTTCTGTACGTGTGTATGTCACTGAACTCCTTCTAAACGGCTGGATCGATTTTGATGAAATTTTTTGTGTGTGTTTGAGTGGGTCCATGGATGGTTTAGATTCACAATTGGACCCGGTAGGTGGCACTGCAATCGGGTTCTATGATTTTTTTTATTTTTTAGGGATTTTTTGGGGGGTTGGCTGGACCGATTTTGATGAAATTTTGTGTGTGTGTTTGAGTAGGTCCGTGGATGGTTTAGATTCACAATTGGACCCGGTAGGTGGCACTGCAATCGGGTTCTATGATTTTTTAGGGATTTTTGGGGGACGGGGTTGGCTGTACCGACTTTGATGAAATTTTTTGTGTTTCTTTGATTGGGTCCGTGGATGGTTTGGATTCACAATTGGACCTGGTAGGTGGCACTGCAATCGGGTTCTATGATTTTTTTATTTTTTAGGGATTTTTGGGCGGGTTGGCTGGACCGATTTTGATGAAATTTTTTGTGTGTGTTTGAGTGGGTCCGTGGATGGTTTATAGTCACAATTGGACCCGGTAGGTGGCACTGCAATCGGGTTCTATGATTTTTTTTATTTTTTAGGGATTTTTGGGGGGATTTTGGGGGATCAATAAAATAAAATTAACTGTACCCGGCGTACAAATTTGTAAGCAAGATTCGCAACTTTTTTCGATACAGCTGATATTTGTGGAGTTGTGGGCAAAATTCCAAAAATGAATAGATGTTTTATTTTGTATGTTGTCTTGACAAACACTGAATTTGTAATATTTGTGTAACTCACTAATTGGAGTTCATTGTGAATTTGTAATTGTGATCACATAGTATTTGTTTTATTATCGAAATCAACTATGCCACCCAAACGAAAAGCCAACGTTCGGGCAGGACAACGTCTGTCGGGTCCGCTAGTATGATATATAAATATAGTATATGTATATAATATATAGGCCCCATATGTTGTAGCCGTTTTTGTTGTTTTGTAAATGCCACCAGAGGTCAGGCCTTTTGATCTTTTTACATGTTGGTAGATTAGCTCCGCTCCCCCTACCCTCTTGTTTTTAGTGTTATGTTTATTCGACCACCTGTGTAGATAAGTTCAGTTGACCGCGCACTTCCCAGTGTATTGCTTCGCTTTAGAGAGGTATCTCATCCGCCTTTTAGATGTGTGTTGTATAATCAGTAATTATTTTTTACTTTCGTATTTGTTTAATCTATTATAATAGTAATTTTGTTTCTTGGGTTTAATTGTCAGCCTATATGTGAATTGCCGACTCTCGGACCAACATTCAGTTAGGTTATTAAAACATAAATAAAACCATCTTCCGCTGGGCCACGCAACTAAGCACTTTAAACTTTTACTCATTGTCTTTCGCGCTAATGTTGAAAATTTTATGACTGCATGTTAAGGAAAGACCCTTCTCTTATCCCGACCTTTCCATATCCAACCACCCAGCCCTTTCGAAGTATTATTCAACGAAAGAGTCATAGAGTGACCGCGAGTGCAACATAAAAGGTAAGTGATTATCTCACCACAGTATTATTTATAATCTGTCCTTTATCCGAGGTTTATTCAATTATTCAAGGCTGGTTCTCCTCGGGTTCTTGTTGATTTGCCGCGACTGTGTTCCCAATACATATAGTATTCGAAATTCGAACTAAATTCAAATTAAAAACTAGGGAAAATAAGGATCTTTATTCCACTTATGTATTTGATTTTTTAATATCTATAAGTGCAAACTAATTAGAATATAAACCTAATAACCAGACCATTTATTTATCACTTAAATGAATGTGTATTCACACATACAAATATAAAGTTGAGACATATTTTCTATAGCAACTAAAGAAATAACATGGACAAAATACGTAATGAAGGGGGAAAAAAGGAAATGTGGGAAAGGTAACAGTTTATGTTTACCATGTTTTCTTAAGATTCAAATATATGATTTATAGGTTGAATGAAAATTCAAATAAAAACACTAGAGGCCGTATGATCTGTAGCCACAGTAGAGGAACAAGCCTCGGCCATGAAGGATAATTTCCTGTTGTTACTCGCTTTGATAATATACCAGTTTCAGAACTCCGGAACGCCGGGAGTAGAGTCAACCAGCAGAGCACGGAAGCGAAGCGGACGTCTTGTCCGTCCGGAGATGACTACTTAGTTAAGTTTGTTCAAGGAAGCGTTTTCCCCCTTGTCACGAACATGGTAAAAACACTACATTTTATTTGTTGGGGATTTTCTGTGTGGAGCTAATGAGGAAGGCTTATTTTCACGTTATAATTCCTAACCATGGAAATAACTTACTTTGTGTCAAATGGCAATGACCACTATAAACGGTTCCTACCGCTGTCGAGAATGCTAAGGCAGTAGTAGTAGTAGTAGTAGTAGTAGTAGTAGTAGTAGTAGTAGTAGTAGTAGTAGTAGTAGTAGTAAGCGCTTAACAACTCTCTCTTAATAACACCCGAAAATTCGAGTTCGAATCCCGGTCAAAATTAAGTACGAGGAAGATATGAGTATCCCAAAGATCATAAAGAGCATTTAATTAACTATCATATTTACCTAAATATAAAACTAGTCCCCCCCCCCCCAATTTGGTTTCCTCAAAATCTTGAGTGTTATTATAATCATAATCACGTACTGTTAATATTTGTTTGGAGTAATGCGTATCAGTCAATATTTTTAGATTAGAGCTTAGTTTGTCAACTCAATGTTGAAGGTCAAGCTTTCTCTCTAACTTTAAATAATGAATTATTATGATCCGTACAGTGTGATAATTAATATTATGGGTCCAAAGCAACTTTGTTCCTAAATTGGTGAAAATTGTGAAGTTTAATATTTGCTTTTTCCTACACACACGGCTTATTCTTGGGGGAGTTTTCTTATATTTAGGTAAATACGTTAGTAATTTAAATAGGTAATATCTGAGCTAGGTGTGTATTAGTGTGTTTAACTTTGATTCAAGAGGCCAGGGTAAAATGTCGAACTGATTGTACCGGGGATGCCACAACCTCCTCTACCACAATGGACTTAGATTTTTTCCCCAAGCATAGGAATGTGATATTAATATGTTAAGGTGTAATTTTTAAATTTAAATAATATATTTAAATGCGGCTATAACAGTAAATGAAAACTTCATTAGCTTGACTATTAATAAACCCATTAATACACACAAATAAAGTCACTTTTTAAAATAATCACTATAGAAAATTCTAAGATTAAATTTTTTTTTAGGTTCTGAATCTTCTGAAATGACACGTCCATAACACACACAAAAACACAGTGTAATGAGGATATCTGTTTTTAAGTGGGCGGTACTAACAAATTGCCACCAACACATTTACTTAATTACTCTATGGCATTAGGAACTCGAAAGTTCATTACCGCACTTACAAAAATGCGCCACCTATTTCTATAATGAGCCAGTTCTATCAAGTCCACTTCATTACACCATATTTCTTTTAGGTCCATTCTAATGTTATCCTCCCATCTACGTCTAGGTCTTTCCAATGTTCTCTTCCCATTGGGTTTGCCAGTCAATACTCTGAACAAGGTTCAAGATTCTCCCAATCGCTAAGATGTCCTTCCTAACGTACACATATAAAAGGATAAGTTACTAAGATAGGAGGGTTAAGTGCCTGTGAAATCACCAATGAAAAAAATATATATATAATGCTTGAATGGCCCTGCCCTTTAGATCAAGAGTCCGGGACACTAATCATAGAACTAGCTCACTAAGAAGAATGTTGGCAAGTGTGTACGCAGGATTGATACACTTAATAAGTGTTGCAATTGCCTGAATTTTCCATTTTTTCCAGGCCAAAAATATATGCACTTCCCCGTGTGTTATATGATATAAATAAAAAAATAGATTGTCACTGTTATTAATTAAATATTTAACCCAAGAATATTAAATACAAATATTTTATTCTCTTAAAGTGTATGAATCGGCAATAAATAATGTATAATAGATCTTCTATTATGTATTAAGAAAAATACTTAATATAAATAGTCTGATACGACCGCACAAACTTTCTCATATTGTATCTTATAGCTTCAAGGAAAATTTTCAAAAGTGGGTTTTTAGTCAACTACTATTTAATAAGTTTTAGTCGGAAAAACAAACATCATCTTGTTAAGCACTATTATCACTCTTTAAATATATAAAACAAAATTATTCAAATGTATTTTATAAAATTCAAATTTTCAAAATTAAATTATTTGTAAAATATTCTAAAATTATCTGTTATTTGTAAAAGTAAAAACGTATTCTTATTTATCATGAAATAAATTCACAGATTCTCATTTTGAATTCAATCAAGTCAATTTCTAAAACATTCAAACTTTCTGTAGTTTTTTCTAAGTTTTCTGTAATTTTTTGTAAGTAAACTATCCTCAGATTTTTTATAACTAAAGATAGTTTATTATTTATATATACATTATTCTTAGGGTATCAATTTGGAAACAAATCGTTAAAGACATTTTTTCAAAGTTTCAAATTAAAAAAGTCATTATTAAACAAACCCATGCTAAATTTTCCCCCTAAATAATATATAACTTTATTCATCATGTTCATGTCAAACACTCTTCAGATATACATTTTAAGCAAAAACAATTCGCTGTAGCCATTTTCAAAATAATTCAAATTTTCAAAAATTACTCCTGAGTAAAAGACTTTTTATCGAATTTTTACCCAAAACCAAGTATGCGGGGTAATTTATCATGTCAAACTCTACCAAGACACCCATTTGGAACCAAATCGTTAGAGCCATTTGTAAAATATTTCACGTTTTGAAAAATCCGTCGTCAGTTAACTACCATTCAACAAATTTTTGCCCGAAAACAAATTATATAGTGTTATTTGTCATATAAAACAAATATTAGATATACATTTTAAACAAGATCGTTAGTCAACGAAATATATGGAATTAAAAAAAAAACACATCAGTAAACTACCCTTAAATGAAAGGCTATGGTTTTTTTTTGTGGTATAGCCTTATAATATCTAAATATCAAGTTTGAACAATATCCATCAAACCGGTTTGGATCCATGGCCAGGGGCATACAGATAAGCAGATATGGGGACAGACAAAATTGTAAAATACACTTTTTTTATGTTCTTGTTCACATAAAACGTAAAAATTTGTCAATCTCGAGAAAGATTTATTTCACGTTCACAATACTTTCTTTTGTTATGAGAAAGTAAAAATATCTATCCTAAACACAATAGTTATAGTAAAACTCGACTTGGCAAACTAACTTAACTTAGTATTGGTTTAAATCCGTGTTGTAATTATGCACCATTTCAACGTCCGTTTCTGTAGCTGCGTGGTCTAACGCGCTACTTTCGCATTAGACTAGACTACAGATGACGGGGAGATTAAGGTTAAAATCTCGGTCAGGTGTAGGGGGCCTACTGAGGGTGGTTTTTCAAAAATGATTTTACATTTTTACTACACGCAGATGCGGGTACACTTTATATATAACCTTTCTAATCTCTAAAACCACTATCGAAATTAGTACATAAGCGTATAGCACGAATGGGTAGTAATACACGGTGCTAAAAAACAACTTTATAACCACTTCAATGGCCAAATGGTCTTAGGTGTTATTCACGTGTTGGACTGGCCTACCGATGACGGGGAGATCAGGGTTCGAATCCTGGTAGGGTCTACTGGGGATTTTTTTTTTATGGTTTCCCACTCTCGTTCCACGTAAATACAGGTAGATTACCTCTACAATTCTTCCTTCCTCATCCCTAACCCATTAGAGTAATTATTATAGATGCGTATAACTTGAACCAGTAATAAGACGCGATGATAAAATACATAATGATATTTACATTTAAACCGCTGGCCCACCGGTGCGGGTCCTATCCAATTATAAATATCTAGCGGCGAACAAAGGATAATGTCCCACGAACATTCAGTTAACTCACGAACCAAAACCGGTGGAGAGGTCGAGCCTTTAAAAGATATATATATATATCAAACTTCTCCTACCCGTTACCAACAATCCGGTATATTGCAAGCTGGGCACCTTAAGGTGGGGTGAAAGGAAGCGCAAATTAAGGTTAGTTTTATGTTCAGAAAGCTTTTCAGCCAAAATTTAAAAAAATTGAGCCAATAGATAGATTTAGTTTTATTTTATATTTATAATATTATCAACAATTCTTGAATAACTGTCATGGGCACCGTGAAATTTGATTTGACTTTATATTTTTATTTAAAAGGTTTCTTATCAAATGCCATTATGCTCATGAAATAAATAAATAAAAGAGCACAAAGAATTTTTTTTAGGAGAGGATAGTTGAGTACTGTCTCAGTGGTTTCAACGCTTTAAAATAATTTTTTTAATAGCACCACATCTCAATACCCGTTCGGGTTATAGTATATTCCAACAATTAAAATACGCAGTGTTACGTTTCCCGTCAAGTGGGCGGTGCTCTTAAAGACCTCGTGACCAGCAATGAGAGTAAACCACGTGATCATAAAGTTTGTTTCTATAATGTTGTGAATTTGTAATTGCCTAATAAATTACCCGTCTGTTGTTTGAACATATGACTCTTGAGGTCGGGGGAGGGCCAAACTCAATTTCCTCATCTCTATACGAGAGCATACGTTTACTGCCTTGCATTTGTTCTGCCCTACATTGTACACCCCATGAATAATGGGCTGTAAAATAAACGACGTTAGACAGCGTTGTTAAAGATTCCGTTACGATAGCTTCGTAAGGCAGTCTTTCAGAACTCCCCCCTTCTCCCTTTTTTGACGTGAATACGTCTTTAAATTTGCTACCATACGGGAGCAATCCAAAAAACCTAATGATAACAAAATCGGGGGATACAGTTTGGTGTTGTAGTTTCGAATCTTTCCTCTACATCCAAAATTAAATTATACCACTGGATAGCTAAAGGATCAAATAATTCATTACAATAAGCGAGAACAGTGACGCATCGCGCGTGGTGAAGGGGGAAGCGCCACCATTATGAGGTTATTTTGCTGCGTATCGAGATTTGCAATCAGTATAACTTTTGACTCGGAGAAGCTACGATGTTCGTTTAAGTTTCAATCGTCAGCTGTCGTCAATCTATCGATTGTATATAAAACATTAGTAAAGTTATATTGTAACACAATAATTATTTGTGTCCTTGCTTTTATCCTAAATACATAAATAAAAATATTTTATTTAAAAAATATAGCCCGTTACATAAACGTATTCACGTACAACACACGGCCGTGTCCATGACAGAGCCACACCCCATTTTTTTTCATGGCTTTCTTCCGACGGTGAGTATAGCACAAGTTGCTACTGTGAGGTTTCTTCGACTCCTATTGCATTTCTGCCACAACAATAATTAAAAAAAAGTTAAATAATAAAGGGATGTACTATTTGAAACTCCCCCTAATGTAATAATTGAAATACTCCAGAATCACCAAAAAGCTTTCAGACATGTTTTATTTCAGTCTTGGATTTGTGGGGTAAAATTCTAAATACTATGTAAGTAACCTTCATTATACATAAAAACGTAAGTTTTTTTCCCCCCTATTTTTTAAAAATTCTATTTATTTGAGGTATTTAACGTGCACTATTTGAGCCGACTAATTACATTAGCACACGAGAATTTCTATGAGCGAGCGCAAAAGAGCCTGCCAGTGTTTTTTAACATGCCACACTTGACATGGGACCGACGTCTTTACTTCCCCTCCAAAGGAAATTGTCCTGTGGATTTTTATCACTTATGAAATATTCACCGACCTCAGCTGGGTTTTAACCCGCAAATTTCAATTCCTTAGCCAAGCACTTTACCCCAAAACCACCAAGGTCTACTTTGGCTACCAATAACTTAATACAAGAGGTAAGTATGAGAAGGGTTTGTTTTAGAGAAAGTGTATCTGCGTTTAGCATAGAACGGGAATATTATTATTATTATTAGCACCGCGTCTTACTACCCGTTCGGGTTATACGTACTTACGCTAATGTATAATGGTAGGGTGATTGTGAGATGAAATGAAGGACCTACAGTTTAACGTGGATCCGAACCACGGTGGAGGCCTGGCATTCCTCACATTCACAAGTTGTGATTAATACACATCTTGTCAGAGGTGAAGGAAGGGTTTGGCAATCAGATAAATCTGTGCCGGGACCGAGGATTGAACCCGGACCCTCAGCACAGAAGTCTGACACCTTACCCCTAGACCACCAGGTCACCCATCGGAATAGTAAACACAATTATTGTTAATCGCATGCTATAAACCATCCCCATGTATCAAGCAAAGATTAGAACAATGGCCTTCCCAATAACTGGAAATATATATTGTGAGCCTGACGTCTTAGATCGTTTTCTCCTTACCACGTCTTACTACCCATCCGGGCTATCGGCATCCTTAGCTCATGTAATCACCAGACCGGGTATTGTGCATTAGTGTTTATTACGGTGCATTTAATTATTAAAGTTGAATGTCTTAAGTGTATAACGCGACCGGGTAGTAAGACGCGGTGTTAAAAAAGATCCCTTAATATACAATATGTATATGCGTGTCTGGGCAACATCAGTGGTAGTCCAGTATGTGGAAAGATTAGCCAGTATTAATGTACTTTTACCCAGGGGACGTCCAAATATACTAATCGTGTAATCGTACATCCTTTTCGTGGAGGCTATTCCCATGTTCCGATGAGATGAGGTGATAATACGAGGGTGTGGAACCAGTGCAGACACTTAAACCTAATATAAGCCTAACTAAACAAACCCTGGTGACCGTTGAAATAATTCCCTTTCAGAAAAATTGTCCATGGGTTCAACCAGAGAATCGAACACGAGATCCTAGGTTCGAAGTCAGGTGCGCTGACCATTATAACACGGGACCGGTTAATCTTCTCCCTTGATCACCGTTGAAATTTCAGCCAGATGCAAATGGGGGAGGGGGGGATTTCCACAAGTGATTAATCAGTTAGATTTTTCCATAGTTTCTCAACGTTGATGTTGGTGCATTTCCTATAAGCTACCCTTCTTATTCGTATCCTTCAAATCAAAACGTTAAAAACCCCTGTGTTGAACCTCCTAGAACTGGATTTTGATAGGAAGAACAGAAGCCTATCTGGTAGTTACTAAAGTTATTAAAAACAATTTTAATATATTCATACATTATGTCATGTTATCTGCAGCTGTCATTTTTGATAGATATTATTAATAACAATAAAATAGCACAAATAATATGGTAAAATATATCAATGATGACCAAAAAAATTATGTTAGTATTTTTTAAATTGTTCTCCCAACCAAAATCAGCTTCTCTATTAAAATAATCTCTTTTACAGGCACTAGACGCAACATTAATTTATTTTCTTCTTCTAGAATTGCGCATATAGTGAGTGAACTCCAAAATTAATCGTTCCTCGCTTGTTTTTGTACAAAGTGAAAACTAAATTTTGACCCCAGCGGGATTTGAATCAAAGTCTCACAGATTATGAATAATCAGCATCTGAAGATAAAATACTCAACGTTCTTGAAATCAGCCGAGGCCAACAATAACTAAGTTAATCAAACGAAGAACGTCGAATAAATATTGCTTGTAATTAAAACAAAAGATTAAAAGTCCTCGGGGCTCTATATATAATAAGTTATTATATAACGTTTACCTAAAATTGTAAACTGTTTTAATGGAAAGTGAAAACCACGGAACCAAAATAAGCTTTCGAGATTTTCAAAAGAATCAGTAAGGAGTAAAATTGTGTATCTTTTCATAAGTTTAGCGCTCTTTCCTGTTATTTGGTCAAACCAATAAAAAATAAATAACTCGAAATTTGTGTTACCGTGAGTTTGTCTAGAAAATCTCCATTCCCCCCGTGATCAAAAGAGTGATGGTGAGGGAGGATTGGGAAGGAGTAGTATGAAGATGGGAAACGAGGGGTTGAGAAGGGAGGAAGGAGTGGGGGGGAGGGGGATTTGTGCAAATGAATGGGTGTAAAGCGAGGTACGTCCGTATGCTTGCAATGTCTTAAACCACTTTATATGGATCAAGGGGAAAATAAAGTCGATTAAAGCACCTAATAAATAGCACACCTCTTTTCATCCCTTACAACCTCCTTGGCATTTACTGGTGAACTTCTGTGAACAGAAGACCTCGTTCCCTCTATTTATCATCGTTACTCAACTCTTTAGATATCTCTCTTTGGATTTCAATATGAAATATCGCCTATAATTTCACCTTGGATCTGAAGATATTTTCAGCATCGCGTCTTACTACCCATTCGGGTTATACGCTTATGTACTAATTACGCTAACGGATTTAGATAGGAAATTAAATCAAATTAAATTTATCACCGCTCCTTACTACCCATTCGGGTTATAGGCTTATTTAAGTACTAATAACGCTAGTGGGTTAGGAATCGGGAAGGTGGAATTTAGAATAAGTGAACCCAAATTTGCGTTGAGGGAGAGTGGAAAACCATTTAGGGAAAACCACACCCAGTTCACTCGATCGAGATTCGAACCTCGATCTACTCGTCCTAGGCAGTCTAACTCAACGCGAAACTAGTGTGTTAGCTAACTATGCCACCGAGGCGGGTGATTATGGATAATAAAGGTGAGTTAAGAGGAAGTCTAACCAAATTTGCGCAGAGATATAAAATGAGAAACCATGTAGGAAAACCTAGTACAGGAGTATACCCGAACGGGATCGAAAGACGAACTTCCCATCATCGGCGGTCAAATGCAAGAGTGACGCCTTAGATCATGCGGCTACTGAAGCGGGTGATTTGAAGTTGATATTAATCCTTGGTTGTCAAGTTTGTCAGAAAGCAAATAATACTATATTAAATAGTGCATTATATTTATAGAGAATAAACATTGTTCAAGCGGTTTAAAACGTCAGTCTCGAAATATATGTCAACATTCCTAAAGAATGCGCTCTGGGTGCTCAATCAAATGCATAAGAGTTTTGAATTCAAATCATTTGAGACGAGTTAATAAACTAAAAACCTTTTGAGACCCCACTATTATAAAACATATATTCAGATTGAAAAACTATGTACACGACTCGTTCGGCCTAGGCTCAAAGAATCTGTTACCAAATTTTGTTAAAATTGGTGCACAAATTTGATAGTTATCACGTAAAAAAGATACGGGCAGAAAGACAGATGAAATGCCAAATGATCATGCTAAAACAGAACCTCGCTACAATTACTCCATTATAAATGTTAATTAAAACAGTTATTAGTAATTTGGAATTTTTCTAAAATGTTAGTTATAAGTAAGCGTGTATGATTATTTATTTAAATAAATGTACGGTCCCCCAGACAGACATTCTCGTTCTTTTACCTAAAAATAGAAATATTTACTAAAAACTCGCAAGATCTTTGAAACGAAAAACTATAAAAATATATATTTGGAAATTATTGGTTTATAAAAATTAATTTCATTTAAAAGTGTTTTATTTTTAATAGGCTTATAACTTTTCAATGATAAATAATTTTGTATTACAAAGCGTTGCGTAAACATTATCATCATTGTTGATATCCACCTGTGTAAACAACCCTCTGTCATTTTATCGGGAAAATTAGTTGCGTCATTTTATTTTTAATATTTAAAAGTGTCTGAATACCAATTTTAATCAAAATCTTTATAGCTGATTTAAAAAACCTCTTGTAAACTATCCTTAACTTTAGTGTTGGATAAATAATTCCAAACACTCCTATGGATAACCTCTTAACTATCTTAGATACCAAGTTTCAACCCTGGCTAAAATGGTTTCAGCTCTAGGCCAAGATACAGACAAGACAAACAGACAGAATCAAAATTCCCCCCTTTTTTTGTTACGAAAGTACATAAAGCGTAAATATTAATCATAATCTCGAGGTCGAAAAAGTACCATTACAACGTTAGCTCCTTAGGTATATGAAAATTATTTAAAAATTATACAGATCTCACAGTTTCTGAAATATTCGTTCGGCGTGACTCTGAGAAGAGAAAATGACAGCGCCTTCCCTCTGTGATATAGGGGTCAAAGTGCTGACCTCCAATGAATAAAATTGGTCAAATCTAGTGGCAAATACACATATTACGTTTACGATAATTTTGATTGATTAGACTTTTAGTTATTTTAGATCACTTGTGTTCCCTGCATAGCTGTTGTTACCCAATAAATAATTTAGTTCTATATGACGTATATTAACCAATACATACAAATAACACTTGAAGGACCTTGAAGGACCCTTCCTCCGGTGCATGTTATATCGTCTTTTTTCTGGCTTTAAATTGTCCAGAGTAGTTTTCTTTTAATGAACGATTTCGAGCAAGTAAGAACACTGTTTTTTGACTATTATCCTTACAATTTTTATATTTTTTTTAAAAAGAAGGAGGCTTATACTGTAAAAGTTTTGGAGACTGTTCTACTGGCTGTTGATGGGACACACAACATGAAGTTTAAAATAGCGATGAATTTTAACATGAAAATATTCTGGTACTCACATTATAGTTACATTTATTGGAGCTAAAATTTATGAGAATAATTATAAACACAATTATTACAAGCGATGCTGTAATATAATATTATATAATATTATCCACGATATTACGGGATAAAATACCCACGATATTACGAGAGAACATACCTCACATACGAGGATAAAAGGATACACAAGATACTAAGGGATAACATCACCCAAGATACCTTGCCATCTAATCAAGGTATTCAATAATAAAAACAAGTATTTTCTGTAGGAATCTCACACATGGGTATCTATTTATTTTATTGATACTTTATAATGAAGTTGAGTAAGATTAACTGAAACAACAATTGCCTGGAAGTCCCAATTGCTAAAACCCTGTCATCATAACAACTACAAGGATTAGGGGAAGGTGGGGTAGAACCGGGTACCGGGGTGGAAGCGGGTGGCCTTGAATTTGTGCCTGGGGGGTGGGGGAATCTAACGGGAGTGGTAGGAATGTCTTCTGTATACCCATGTCAGTCACAAAGAGAAGGTTTGTGAAAATAGGACGAGTTTTGTTCAAGTTACAGTATATTCGTGTTTTTTGTTTAGTTTCATCTTATTTTATGGTTTTTACTTTATACCTACAAACAGAGAAGACATAATTTTTGGCATTTCGTGGTGAGTACAATAGAAAGATACTTCTCTTAGCTTTACCCAGATATTGTTATTCTCAATTTTGGGTTAGAATTTTCCTGTTGTGAGAGTTTAAAACCAAATTAAGCGTTTGGGGCAGAACCGGTGGGGTAAAATCGGGTACCCGGTTTTACCCCGCCAGTTCTGCCGGGTACCCGGTTTCACCCCGTGATTATTTGTTACTTTGGTAATTAATGTAATGTTATAAGCTAACTTGTTCAAATGAACAGGAACGTTCCTGAAGTTAAAGAAATGTTCGTTGCGATAGTTATTTTATACGAAATAATTTATTTTTGATGTTTTGGTGTAATGTGATAGATTTGTTATGATTAATAATTATTGCAAGCATACAGTGTTTTATTTAATTATTTTTATTTCGTTTGTTTCAATTAGTGAAGCTTACAACTATATTATGTATATTATATAAGTTATAATTGTAATAAACAATACTAAAATTTAAACTATTTTCAGGCTAAGTACTCAACATGCCACTAAAATATATTCGTATAAGTAATCGCCAAAATTGGTCCGAGGAGAATATGGCTAAAGCAATTGATGAAGTTATTCAAGGAAATATGAGCTGTAAGAAGGCATCTTTTGCTTATGATTTACCTCAGTTGACTCTTGAAGATCGTGTAAAAAAAAGCCAAAATTGGAGCTTCAATAGAAGTAGCAGCTAGAAAAGGTTAGGCTGACAAGTTTTTAATATAATTTATATAAATTATAGTATTTACTTTACTGTACTCCTAGCTTACTAATGTTAAAATATTTGGTTTTAGGGATGGGAAACTTCAAATGTGTGTTCACCGAGAACTAAGAAAGGGAACTTGTACAGCATATAAAGTTCATGGAGATCCGCTTGTTTGGTCTCACAACGAAATATGTAAGGCATCTTGCTTACGGGTTAGCTGAGAAAAACGGGGTCAAACATAATTTCAACCTTGAGGAGAAACTTGCAGGACCTGATTGGCTAAGTTGTTTTATGAAACGTCATCCTGATCTGTCACTCAGAAAGTGCCTAAAACACAGTCTAAAGTTTTAGCCCAGAAAGGCAGGAGGCAGGTTGGTGCTCTGACGTCAGCAGAGCGAGGACAATTGGTAACGGCGGAGCTTTGTTTCTCGGCAATAGGACATTATGTTCCACCATTATTGATATTCCCAAGAATAAGAATGAAGGAAGAACTTATCGAAGGTGCACCACCAGGGACAATTGCTATATGCCACCCTAGTGGCTGGATGCAAGCAGAAATATTTTTAGAATGGATGCAGCACTTTATCAGTAACGCAAAACCTTCGAAAGACGAACCAGTTCTTCTGTTGCTTGATGGACATGCAACACACGTCAAAAACTTGCCAGTTATTGACATTGCTAGTGACAATGGGATCATAATACTTTGCTTTCCGCCACATTGTACTCACAAGCTTCAGCCGTTAGACGTAAGCTTCATGGCTCCTCTAAGCACTTTTTATGGACAGGAAGTGAAGACATGGCTCCTTAACCATCCAGGGAGAGTGGTAACGCAATATTAGATCGCCAAATCGTTTGGGTTGGCTTAAATACGAGCAGCAACCATGCAGAATGCGATTTCCGGGTTTCAGAAGACCGGGATTTATCCACTAAATCCAAATACGTTCGGAGAAGAAGCATATGCTCCAGCAGACACAACAGAAAGAACTGCTGAAAAAGAGAGTGTAACTCCTGAAACAGATTGTGAGTCTCAACCTGGACCACCTTGTGAGCCTCAACCTGAACCTTCTTGTGAGCTTCAGCCTGGACTATCTTGTGAGCCACAACCTGGACAATCAGGTCTTGCAGTAACACCAAAGAAAGTTTCGTATAACTTTAGAGTTTCACCTCAAGATGTAATTCCAATTCCACACTGTGAAAGATCTTTTTCAAACAGAAGAAGAGGAAAAACAGCCATCATTACAAGCTCCCCATACAGGAATGAACTGAGGGAAATGCAGAGAGGCCCTACAAATAAACAAGTAAAAAGAAAATTGTTGACAAAACCCCGCAATCTGAAGCAAGAACAAAGTCAACATTCTAGTTCTTCCGATGAGGATAAAAATGAAACACCATGTCTTCTCTGTAAAGAACCTTATTCTTCTACCAACAAGACAGATGAATGGGTTAGGTGTCTAAAATGTCAAAAATGGGCTCATGAAAGCTGTACCGGATGGGATAAAAATGAGCTGAACGAATTTGTATGTGTCCCATGCCTAAGAAGCGAAAAATGATAAGATCCGGTTTTACCCCATGGAGTATCCGGTTATACCCCGTAGCTGGGGCAGAACCGTTTTTTTCCATTGTTCTATATTTGTGGAGGTAGATAAAAAAATTTCCTGAACACAGACATTTGTATAGTCTAATATTGTAATAAATACTATTGTCCTTCTCTGTACAAAATTTCAGATTAAAATATTAATTTAACTATTTTTTATGAATTTTTCCCCTTAGCGTCCCGGTATTACCCCTACTTCCCCTACAACTGTTAAAGGGTTTGTTTCCTATGAATAGTGAATGAATATATTTATGTGTGCTCTACCGGCCATTGTTATAATGTCGTGTGATGCAGGGTAGAAAATGGCCGCGACGGACATACCGCGGCAGGAGTGGGCCACCAATACCTTGGTAACCACTCACAGCATACGGACATTAACAGTTGTACGGGCAGATCAAGAGAAATCAAAATTAAAATATACCAACTTACAAGAAGATCCAGACCAAATTATGAAATAATTCGATGACTTTTTGGAATCGGGTTTCGATCAATATTTTAAGTTCACGAACCCACACATTTTTTTAATAAGACGACAATTATAAATCACGAAGATGCTACTAATCGACCAAAGAACACTAAGAAAAATAAGTTGACTGCCTCCAAAATTCCAAGTAACAATAAGTTAATCTCTAAAAACGAATATACAGTGGTCGCTTGACGGTTTAGGTGATTTCCCCTCTTCCGAAAAAATTAACAAATCCGGCGACAATTCCAAATTTAATACTAGCTCTTTGGATAACAATACAAAAATTATAGTTGAGTATCCAGACGATCTAGAAATTTCTATAACATTTGATAAATTTTCAGAAACCAGTCATAAGATAATTACTAAGTTCATTAGCCCATACTATTTTGTGAGTACAAGTAAATCTCTTGGCGATGTTTCGAACTGTTCCATTATTCCAAGTTACAAAAATTTTATTCCAAAAATTGAATATTTAGAATGGTGGCTTAGAAAAATGGACAATTTCCCTTCTACTGAAGATGTCAACGAGGAAGAAACTACATCCTGTTCAGGAAGACTCTTTAGGCGAATAGGGGGATGGCTTCAAAAATTAAATATTTTCAAAAAAATGTACAAGTATAGTATCTCATTCAAAATTTTAGTGTTTATTTTTTAGCTATAACCCTTCAAAATTCAAAATTTGTTAAGTGAAAACAATAAGTGATTAAACTATGTCAGTGTTTGAATAAATTTCTGAGATAATCTTTATAAGATTTTTTATCAGCACCTTCCTGTTAGGCTGCTATTTTTTTTTAGCACCGCGTCTTACTATGGGTTTATACGCTTTCTGTATTAATTTGTTTGTGTGCATGTAAAAACGTTTTTTTAAGTATCTTAGAAATAATTCTGTTTGTTAAATAAATAATCAATTTCTCAATTATTTTTATATTGTTTTATTTTTGTGTGCAAATATTTATAAATTGATTTGCGTGGATAAAATAAATGGTGCAGAACTCCACACGGACTTTCACGCTTCATTGTCTAAAAATGGAGATATTTACTCAAAGCCCGTAGTATATGTGAAAAGAAATAATACACACTAGCAAATTTGAGCACAAATTTCGCTATACTCACGTAAAATATTTTTAGACTCCCGGTTTTAAATTTTATAATTTTATTTCTAAAGCATTAAGTCCTCATTTGTATATTTGGATCAATAAAAAAAATCAATACTGGTTCCACAAAGGTCAACACTTTGTATTAAAACATTAACTTCCGGTAAAAAATTTGAAATTTTATTAGAGGTTGCACATATTCAGGTAATCGAATTTCTGATAAATTCCTCATTTATAAATTTTGACCAGTACAAAAGGTTAATATTCACTAATGAGTCTAAAATGAGAGAGATTATTGCTGCACAAAAATTTCACCTAAAGGGTCAAAGGAAAAAGAACATCAACGTTTTGAGATATTTACTAATATATAATTACTCCATGGAATTATAGAATTATTACGTTAAAACATAAGTAGTGTCTCTGTACAACTGCAGTTCACAGAATTGTACTAATATAGTTGCCAGTATCTCAGAAACAATTGGTTTTATAAAAATATATTTCATGTAAAAGTGTTTTTATTTTTAATAGTGCTACAATTTTACAATGATAAGTTATTTAGTATCTCAAAGAGTTGCGGAGATTCGGAAATTTTCACTTCTGTAAAGTACCCTAAAAGTAATTTTCATGGGAAAATGAAAATAGCCATTTAGTTTATAGCTTTAATCAACGCATAGATATGAATTTTAATCAGAATCGCTGGAGCCGATTTTGAGAAAAACTTCATTTTTTCTTTTCATCCTTTAGTAAACTATTAATTTTATGGTTAAACAGACACAAAGACAGACGGCATTGCAAAAATCACTTTTTGGGTTCGGGGGGTCATGAAAAGTAGACATCCATCAACATCTCGGTTTAGATTTTTTTTACGGTCGCAATACTTTATCTTAAGTGTTGAAAAAGTTAAAACATATATATATGTATATGTGCATATATACATATATATATGTATATATATACATATATATATTTGCGTACAGCTTGAAAATTATTGGTTTTATAAAAATATGTTTAAAATAAAAGATTTCCATTATAAATAGACCTACATATTTGCAATGATAAGTAGTATTTCATATCTCTAAGAGTTACGGAGATATTATAAAAAAATGAGAATTTACGCATCAGACCAGAACCCTTAGTCATTTTGACGAAAAATTGAGAGTAGCCATTTGGTTTGTAACATTGATGAATGTCAAGAGATGAAATTGAATCTGAAATTTAATCAAAATCGTTAAAGCCGATTTTGATAAAATCTATTTTTTTCTCTTTTCGCCCTTAAGTAAACTACCCTTAATTTTAGGGTTAGATATCCAATTCAAAAAAAAAAAAAAACTCGGGGCAACCCTATGAAAATCTTAGATACCAAGTTTTAGCCTAATCGGTAAAATTGTTTACGCTCTACTCCTAGATGCATACATACAGACAGACAGACAGACAGAAATTCAAAAACAACTTTTTAGGATTCGGGCGGTCATGAAACGTCGAAATTCATCAAAATCTGGATTTCAATTTTTTTGATGATCACAATACCTGTAAAGTAGAGAGAAAGTAAAAAATGTGTCCTAGACGGATATTTAATATCCTAGACTTTTAGATTAGATTACAGCTGCTCTGCTGGTTGAGATTTTAGGGTTACTATCTACATTCAATACACATTTCTAATGTTTCTTCTAATATTATAGATTTGATAGTTCTAACTATACCAGCAAGAGTGAGCTTTGGGCATATTCAGTGACAAAGATAAATATAATTAAAAATGTATTTAAAAAAGTTGCCAAAAAAATTGATTTTTAACTAATAGAACTTGGGCTAGTAAAAATGAGGTAATATATGAAAAAAATGTTTTACATATCATTAGTATTGTATGGTATTTTTTGTAAGATTATGTTTATGTTGTTGATTTCTTGGTATTTGCGAAATATTTTTTCCTGATTTGATAAAATTTTAATATGTCAATCCTAAAGTAAAATTATTCACAGTTATTAAAGCAATATGTCACGGGTTAGATAAATATAACGTTTAATTTGGATCGGCTTTAGAACGGTAATTAGCTATGCTTTGCCCATTTATGTTTGATAAGTTGAAGAATATTCAGGAAAGTTTGAGATTGCTTCCAAGCCATGTGTGTGTCAATGTTAACATAAACATTATTTATTGAAAGGAAGTTTGATAGTATTAGAAAATAGTTCTAGTCTATCTTGTTTAGTAAAATACTTAATGGTTTTGATTACATTTCAGTTATTCAAAGAATAATCTATTTATAGTTGTTTCCGTTTCCATATCTTACTACTTGTACAGGGTATAAGCTAAACTGCGCTAATGCGCTAATGGGTAGTTATAAAGAAGGGGTAACTTAGAAGAGATATAAGCCTACCTACATTTATGTGAAGGGAGTGTGGGGAAACCATTTAATAAAAACAACCTTTCGGTACGCCTGGCCGAGATTAGACCCCCATTACCGGTAAATTAGATTATTCGGGTCTGACACTAGGTCTGCGTGACCAAATGAGCAGACTATTTCCTACACTATAACTTAAAACCTGTTTAGCGAATTATTATTATTATTAGCACCGCGTCTTACTACCCGTTCGGTTTATACGCACTTACGCTAATGTGCAATGGTAGGGTGATTGTGAGATGAAATGGAGGACCTACAGTTTAACGTGGAATCCGAACCACGGTGGAGGCCTGGCATTCCTCACATTCACAAGTTGTGATTAATACACATCTTGTCAGAGGTGAAGGAAGGGTTTGGCAATCAGATAAATCTGTGCCGGGACCTAGGATTGAACCCCGGACCCCTAGCACAGAAGTCTGACACCTTACCCCTAGACCACCAGGTCACCTTTAGCGAATTAAAACTAGCCGCAGGCCAATTATTATTCAGAGTGTTCACCTATTAGCCTATAGTTTTTTTATATATATTTAATATGATATATAAATATATGTATGCACATCTTTGAAAAAAAATAATCAAAGGCGTCAGTCCACAACCAAGTTATACCGACTGAGTGTCCGTTAATATAAATTTTAATGAGCTTGACGCCATATGCAGAGAAAATAATTGGATATCATCAGTGCTGACCTTTACTAAATAGACCAACAATGGATCAGATTTTTACTATTCGGCCGATATTAGAAAAAAAGTGGGAATACTATATGAAGGTTGATCAATTAATCATACATATATTTTAAAAAGGTCTATGAATGATTCAACTAAAATTTCGTATAGTTTATTTCTCTTAAGTTTGGGGTAACCAAGAAACTTGTCAAAATAACTGAAGTATGTTTGGCAGATACGCATGGCAGGCTATGGGTTGGAAGTAACTTATCAGTTACTTTCGAAATACATAAAGGGTTGAAACAAGGAGATGAACTTTCCCCATTACTTTTTAATCTAGCCTTAAAAGTATACTATTGAGTAATCCAAGAGAGTAGGGAAGGGTTAATTTTGAACGGTACAATGCAGCTATTAGAACGTGTAGAGGATTTAGCTTTGTTGAGTGATAGTGAAGAAGCTGTTGCAATAAATGTAGAAATGTTTTCAGATGTTAGCAAGGAAATTTGTTTTTAACTGAACGATGAAAAGCCTAAGTATATGATAACACAGATAATTTAGATTGGGGACGATAATTAAGAGATAACTGCGAATAAATCTCATTTGACAGGGTTAATAAGTTTAAATATTTAGGAACAATTTTAAATAGCAATAGTGTTATTATATTGTAAATGAGAATAAAGTGGGGAAATGCATAATATTACGTTGTCAGTAAGTTGTCGACAGCTAGCCTGCTTTCAAGAAAGTTAAAATTCAGAATATACAAAACAATAATTTTACCGGTTGTTCTCTATGGGTGCGAGACGTGGTCTCGTACCATACACAACGCAAAAATTCTGAGTTTTCAAAAACAAGGTTCTTATGTTTGGTTCAAAAAGGGATGAAGATACTGGGAAGCGAAGGAGGTTACATATCGATTAGATACATACCCTGTACTCGTCACAAGAAATTGTTAGGATAATAAAGGCGCGTAGGTTACGATGGGCACAACATTTAGCGCGAATGGGAGATTATAAAACCGTGTTCAGATTAATGACTGAAAAACCCAATGGGAAGCAACCATTGTGAAGACCTAGACGCTGATGGAAGGATAACATTAGGATGAATCTGAAAGAGATAGTATGTAATAAAATTGACTGGATAGAACTAGCTCAATATAGGAAAAGGTGCGGCAATTAACTTTCGAGTTCCAAATGCCATAGAGTAAGTATGCACTATAAAAATAAAAATATTTTAATTTGTAATATATTTTTATAAAACCAAAAAGCTTCTGAGCTATAAGAAAACATATATTTTTGATGTGGTACTTTGAAATATGAAATTGATTATTATAATCTTTGGTGGACAGAGAAACTCCTCTTTTCTCAATGTTTCTGTAACATTGTATAGTTTTACATTTATGCTATTTTGTGGAGTGTTTAAAGAGAAAGTCTGTGCTGTACAGCCTACCATTTATTTTTTATCAGTTTTACTCTCTCATGTTTACACCTAAAACCATTGTGTAGTTATTATTGTCCTATTAAAATTGTTAGAGAAGCTACTACCTCAGATATAAAAATATAAGTTTGAAAATATGCGTCATTTTAACCCAACCTATACCCCATTTTAACCTCCATGTAGGGTAAAATGACGCAAATGAATACATTTGTTTTGATTTATTTTACATGGAATATAACAATGCGAAGTTTTTAATAAATTGGTATTTATAGGTATTATATATGTGACAATAAATGTGACCATAAATTTGATCTTAATATGTAGTGCAATATATTAATTCTGAAAATTGAAAAATGACACCTGGACACGGGAATCGAACCCGGGACCTTTGGCTTAGTACGCCAATGCTCTAACCACTGAGCTATCCAGGATTCATCCCGTGCCCAGGGTCATTCTTCACTAATATTTTAAGGCAGAGTCTATGATGGACTTGGCGGAAATCGTCGGCTACAAATATGTGATTATATTAATATCACGAGCTATCAGATAACGCAGCCATCTGCGACTCGGTAGTTGGTATATTGCTGCCATTTGTACAATTATTGAATCGTACGGGATTGCATATTAAGAATTAATAGCCAAAGCTATTATTTATGCTTTTAGTGGGAATTACTCCATCTAGATATCATATCCTGAAAATTGAAAAATGACACCTGGACACGGGAATCAAACCCGGGATCTTTGTCTTAGTACGCCAATGCTCTGTGTGTTCGATTCCCGTGTCCAGGTGTCATTTTTCAATTTTCAGAATATGATATCTAGTTGGAGTAATTCCCACTAAAAGCATAAATTATAGATTTGGCTATTAATTCTTAATATATTAATTACTATAACAACTTTCCATCAGGTGCACCAAATTCCCCCACTCTCTCCTTTATCTTATACCTGTGATTTTGCCCCTCTTGAAAATAGAGCTGTACTGCGCCATTTTTGAAATACCCCCGATACCATCATAACATAATTTTTATTCCATTCGTCATAGTAGTGGTGGGCAAAAGCTACCAGATCTAATCCCATGTATCCATTCGCCAAACCATATTATCTGCATGACCATATATTGATTTGTTGTCACACGTGGCAGTCAAAACTTTAACAGCAAACAATTTGTTTTTAATTGCGTTTTTCTTTTAACATTTTTTTTTTACATCTCCCGCAAGGTGTCAGTTATCACCACTCCTATGGCGAATAGGCTTTACATTTGATCAAACCAAAGTAATCATACCCAGCACAGCACACACTGTTCGCACACAAATCTTCCTTGCGAAATATTTCATCAGTATTCTGACAGCGTGAGTGACATGTTGATCTATGAAAAACATCGCTTCGAACGCTCCGCAGTGTCCCTGTGTAGACTAGGGTCAGGGGAATCAGACAGCTGAACAGGATCCGACACGGTCTCGCGAAAATACCTCATTCAACCAGTCTTGTCCGCAGAGACTGTTTAAAGCTTCCGTTAACGATTAAAACCCACAAAGAGAAATAAACAAAACACGTGTGAAAAGCCGCTGTGAAGTCTGTTCTGCGTCCTAGTGGCGTCTATCAAATATCAGGGATGGCACCTTTCTCGACTTGAAAACCCGGCCTTTAATGAAAACTGACGAACCGCTAGCGTTGCCACCCCATTTAATTCATCAACTGTGGTGTTAAATATCAGTAATATATAAGCAAAACACTATCTACAACTACGCACCAGATTCTGAGACACATTGCTGCCCAACATGTGTGTGTGTGATTGCTCAATGTATAGTCTAATCCTGGTACGTTAATAGATCAAAAACACATGGAAATTTTATTTTAACACTCAACATTTACAAATGTAGCCTATCATCAGCATTGTTGAACGGCCTCATGGTATAAGTTTAGAGCCTTGGCTGCTGACCTAGAGGTCTCGGGTTCAATTAAAGAGTGATACCTTGGGTTTTTTCGTCGAAAGGGGAATAATTCCCAAAATTACCAGGATTTTGTTAATTAGGCTTAAGTTAAGGTTAAGTTATTCATTGGATTTACCCGTCATATTCATTACCATTATCCCCTCATGGCTTCCGGACATAGAAAGAGCCTCCACGTAAAGGATGTACGATTATTACATTCGGGCGTCCCTGGGCAAAGGTACATTAGTATTGGCTAATATTGCTGCAAACTGGGCTACATAATTGGTGTAACCCAGACATGCCATTAACCATTATTATTAGCATTGTTAATATTATGTCAAAAGTGACATTTGAAAATTTGATGAACATGTTGCGGCAACAACACGATATTTAAATAAACACGTATTTTCAGTTGACATTCTGATGGAGTGGTTGTGTAGATAGGGAATTATGACACCCGGTAGGGGATTTGGACCCTGGTATTTCGGCTTTACAAGCCAAGCTCTCCCCCGACTAAACCTTGAATGACACGAACACCTTGCCTCTGTTTATAACAAACACACCATATCATACTACCAGTCCGGGATATAAGCATTTGACCAAGCTTATGGGTAGGGATAAGAAATGTATAATTTAGAGGACATGTACTCAAATTTGCGTAGAGTAAGAGTGGGAAACCATGTATGGAAAAGTACCCTTAGAACATTCGGCCGGGATTCGAGTCCCGCCTTCCCCATCACCGGTAACCAGACAACACAAGCTTGACGTTTTGCCCACGGTCCCATTGGTGTGGGCCACAACGACCATTGTATGACAATCACATTACACCAATCATATTTTGGCAATCATAATTTACCTATCATAGATTGGCAATCGCAACATACATTAGCCATCTACATCATTTGAATAAAAGTACAAGCAAATTATACAAATGTGGTTCACTAGATAGATGTTGTTAACAGACAATTTTTAAATGAGTATATAATTAAAAATTATAGCAAAGAATAATAATGTATGTAGATATGTTTGAATATCAAACTATCGAATTTTTTATTTGCTAATTAATAATATTCTATGAGAATGCAGCTAAACAGTACCCGAAAGTTATGACTTTCCAGATAATTTAAACGAAGTTAACACACATCCTTTAGCGCGGAAACTATGACATTGATTCGAATGACAACAGTTCACTCCCAACAAATTAATCTTTATACATCCAAGGACTATTGTCATTCGAATGACAACAGTTCATTCCCAACAAATTAATCTTTATACATCCAAGGACTGTTGTCATTCGAATGACAACAGTTCACTCCCAACAAATTAATCTTTATACATCCAAGGACTGTTGTCATTCGAATGACAACAGTTCACTCCCAACAAATTAATCTTTATACATCCAAGGACTATTGTCATTCGAATGACAACAGTTCACTCCCAACAAATTAATCTTTATACATCCAAGGACTATTGTCATTCGAATGACAACAGTTCACTCCCAACAAATTAATATTTATACATCCAAGGACTATTGTCATTCGAATGACAACAGTTCACTCCAACAAATTAATCTTTATACATCCAAGGACTATTGTCATTCGAATGACAACAGTTCACTCCCAACAAATTAATCTTTATACATCCAAGGACTGTTGTCATTCGAATGACAACAGTTCACTCCCAACAAATTAATCTTTACACATCCAAGGACTGTTGTCATTCGAATGACAACAGTTCACTCCCAACAAATTAATATTTATACATCCAAGGACTATTGTCATTCGAATGAAATTTATGTCTCAACCCTCAGAGACAAAAAGTCACCCCTTATTTCTACGCTGTTCTATCAGACCTAAAAAACTAAATTCGACCCAATAATGATCAGAGTAATCACTTATCACGTATAAAATACTACTTTCCTAAAGTTGAATAATTATATAGAATGAATAATGTGTGTTGTCAAAATAATGAGAAAAAAAAAATTACTTTAGAAAAAAAAAATATGCTAGTATTAAATATCTATTTCTAGACATAAAACTGAAAAAAAAATTACTGAGTTGAATCGCGCTGCTCAAAGAATGATTGCAATATTTTCTCTCGAAAGCGTTGCTTGGTCCAGCTTATCCGATGTCAAATAAATAAACTTAGTTTGCTTGTCCAATGTTCAAGTCTGAAGTAAATCCCAGAGGAAGTTTACAAGTTTTGTGATATTTTTGCAAATCTTCAGCGTTTTTTTTTAAAAAGAGAACGTAGTTAATTTCTTATGACAATAGGAACTTTGTTATCATAGCGTCAATACATTCGCCGATTAACTTAAATTTTTATATAGCTGTTAAATTTATATTTGTACATATATTGTTGTTTAAAAGCCCTTGCCAGAAGCTAAGGATGATTAGCGTTGTCTGTATTGCCTCATCTGCTTTTATACCATTCGAAGAATAAGAAACTAACGGTTTATTCAGCTCGCAAGACTCTAGGTGCAAACGCACTCTCAATGTTGCAGTGGCAAATGCTATTCTGGCAACGTAAGGACATCGATCTATGGATGGCTCATCATTTACTGACAGTTCTAAAAACCCACACTAGCTTTGACCCTTTTTGACATTGCAAGAATTATTTATTAATTTTACAAAATTAAGGTTATAAAGGTTTGAACCACTTTTTAAGTTTTGAAATTCCCTTACATTCACAGGTTTCCCATAACCAGAAATATGCTTTTTTTTCCCAGCATTTCAAAGGCAAAACTTTTAATAAAATACCCTAAAATTTTCACTGTTTTTTATTTTGTTAAATTATCGACAAAAGAATTATTAAAGATAAATATGTCAGTGTTCTTAGAAAATTCAAACTAAGTGTGGATGGAGTTAGTAATAGGTTATGATATTTTACTTCGTATTTCGAAAATTGTTGCAAAATTATGTGAACATTTCTGTAATATTCTAAAATTTCCTTGGCAGAAGGGTGGTGTTACTTTTAACATATGGCGTCATTTTTGACAGCTGCCATATAACTTTAGTGAAATTTTGCTAATGGTAGCTACTATAGAGTAGAGTAATGCGCTAATATTTCCTAGAAGGTTATTCTTATGGCAACCCGACTATAATATATTCAATCTTGCGTTTTAGTGTTTACTACCTGGGTGAGGATCAGACAAATAACGTATCTGGGTGATGATCAGACCATTAACTTACCTGGGTGATGATCATACAATTAACTTACCTAGGTGATGATCATACAATTAACTTAACTGGACAATGATCAGACGAATTACTTATATGGGCGATGGTCAGACAAAGGCCTTATCAGGATGATCAGATAATTAACTTATCTGGGTGATTGATTATCAGACTAATAACTATCAACTAGGTTTGAACCATTGTTTCTTGATCTTTTCTTCAAAAGAAATAACCAATATTGTTTTCTTTACGCAGTGCTGTTTGTGCGCAGACTAGGATTAACAATATATCTCAAGGTTGTTCCACAAATTTACATTAAAACATTAACCACAAATTTTATTCAAGAGTCGCGTAACGTACATTATAAGCGGTGTTATATAATCATACTACTTACAAACTAGCTTGACCTTGAACAGCGAAACTAGTCATGAAATATCTTAAGCATAGGCTAGGGTTGGATTTATGCATACTGTAGGATGGCAAATATGTGTAAATATTTTTTTTAAATTTACTACAATAAGTAGAATCATGAGTTAATTATTATTGTGGCTTATAAATTTATATTAGAGTGCTAGTACATATTTCTTCCTCCCTCCCCCTCGCCAAGAAACACGGGTTGTTTCACAGGCTGTGAAGTATATGAGCTATTTATAAACGCAGTCTTGCGCTAATAGCTAGTAAGTGACCACAAATATAGGTACAATTCTTCTAATTTCTACCTTCTTTAGCCTTATCCACACCCCATTAGTGTAACCAAGCCAGACAGGTAGGAAGACGGAAGGGTACGACATTTTATCAAATGTCACACTCTTCATCCTGTTTACTTAGGCTAGGTAGTTTGAAGCACAGGTACCAGAAAGTATAAGATAAAATACCAATATAAGATGTATTTCATACAAGTGCCCATCTCGACTTGTGACCAAGCGAGGCACACAACTCGCTATCTCCTCAAGTGCGGGAAGTCTAAATTTAGTCCCAAGTGTTACGACGTCCTAGGACGAGGCTAGTGAACCTAACCCAGATTGTTGTAATACCTCAAGACGAATAATTACGTTTCCCCTACACAAAATTAGGTGCGCGCTAGCGTGCCACAGAATGATCCAAAACTCGGTCTAGTGTCAAGCTCATTTAGGGCTAGATTCATAGTCATATTTAGTACGCTTCAAGTACGATGCTATACTAAGTACAAGACGACACTTACCTAAACCAGAATGGAATGGGCCAGTTTCATAGTCAGAGTTAGTACGCCTCAAGTGCGGCGCTATATTACGAACAAGACGACATCTTCCTATACCAGAATGGAATGGGCCAGTTTTCATGTGCTAATAGCCTATTCCATTAGAGTTTAGGTGTCGTCTTGAATTCACTGTAACGCCGCACTTGAAGAATATTAAGTATGACTATGAAACTGACCCTTAGGGCCAGTTTCATAGTCAGATTTAGTACGTCTCAAGTGCGGCGCTATACTAAATACAAGACGTCACCTACCTGAAATTGAATGGAATGGGCCAGTTTCATATGCGAAACTGGCCCATTCCATTTTGGTCTAGGTAGATGTCGTCCTGTATTTAGTATCGACTCGCACTTGAGGCGTACTAAATCTGACTATGAAACTGGCCCATAGTCTGGTTTGTCGATTACGTTCAAGTCGGGGTTTGAATCAGGGCCGGTTGAACTGAAAAGTTTTCTCCTAAAAGGTCTTACAATTTCCCTTCAAGCAAATACTGACACATTTCCTATCAATTCTACCTTAACCATTTTTAATACCCCTAATGCAATTAATATATATGTCAAAAAGCATTTCGTCATATCTCCCCAAAATATGATTATATTTTTTCCAATGCCAAGATATTGGCTTTTTGTTCATCAACATCACCATGCTTTCTTATAAATATTTTAATACGTTGATAACAAAAGTTCCTAAATGGTTTTACAAGCCACCTGCAAGCAAATGCGAGAACATTTCCATTCAAATTTACCTTCCTAATCTCTATCCCATTAGTGTAAATATGCGGATAGCAAAGACAGGTCGTAAGATGCATAGCAGGTAAAAAAAACCAATCACGGGCACTTAAAACATATCGCTTATAAAATACGCCTATGTTTAAAAAATTATTTCAACGTTGAAAAAAGTAGAGTTATGAAATATTGATGCGAATTTATATAAATAAAATGAAGAGTTTGTTTGATATAAGCATTGCGCAATATCTATCGCACGAAAAGGGCTGAAATTTAAAAAATTAGTAGCTCCAGTGCACAAACGTGTGCATCTAAAAGTAGTAATTTTATAATTTTGATTAGATGTTTTTTAATTAATAAAAACAGGGTCAAAAGAAAATAGGTTATGAAACAACGCAGTGATTAAATACACTAATTGTAATGTGAAAGTGTCGGGGATGCCTGAAATGGTAAGTGTTTTTGTAATTTTTTTTATATCAAAACATATTTTTGGTCCAAATAAATCAAACATTTCTTCAGTAGAAACATAGTTTAATTTTATTCAAGTGGTAATCTCACTATTTCTTGAAAATCTGTCAAGGGTTTCCTCGAAAATAACTTTTTCTCTTCTTTTAAAAAGTTTTACATTTAATGCCGCTATGCTCATGAAAGATATTCAACAACTGTTGATAATAACATGTGGAAAAAAAAATATATATGGTTGAATTTAATTTATTTTGGCCAAAAAATTGTTTTTCTAAAAAAACCCTGCAAAAACACCGACCCTTCCTCGCGTCTCTCACACTCCCACCTTAAAGTTACCTTTCACGTACAGTCATTATTGATTAAACTAAACACTTTTTTCGGGCAACATTGGATACTTCAGCTAATATTCCATAATATCAAATATCTTTTTAAATTCGGGAGTTTATCTGGTTTTTAATACACCAAGTAATATATCTACAGACAACTTATGGACTTGTTTAACCTAAGACAAAATGACCATACACATATACATTTTTTAGTTAGTTGATATGTATGGGTAGTGAATCAAACTCATTCCCATATTGGTTATTTCATTCTCCTCCCAGGATATAAACACGATCCTTTGATTCCAACTAGATCCCACTAGGTCACGGGAGAAGGCAGGATTTAAAAAAAAGTTTTTTTATCAACACACTCTTAGAGACTTATCTAAAAAGCCAAGACGAAGAGAATAAATTCTACGGCATTCACTTAAATAAAATATTAGTGCTATCACCATCATAAAGAAACGAAAACATGAGGCCGGGGTTTAAATTAATCTTCCCGGGTAGAAGTCAAACTCTGGAATAGTAAAAACCCGCTTCGGTTGCCGCGTGGATCTAACGCGCTACTCTCGCAATAGACTGAACTGCCAGTTTTGCACTCTTCCTCCATGCAAATGCGGGTGTATTTCCTCTAAAATTAAGCTTCACAATTCCTAACCCGTTAGTGTAATTAGTACATAGGCGTATAAACTTAACCGGTAGTAAAATGCGGTGCTAAAAAAATGCATAGTAAAAAAAACTCTGCCACAACATCCACCAAAATAGGAGTCGATACAAGTCTGTTTGATTAATCAAATGAGAATCGATACATGTCTACTGAAGTAGTTAAATGGGATTCAACTAATCCATCAAAGTAGTCAAATGATCTAGTCAAATGTATCTGCAATGAGCTAGACAAATTAAAGTACGTTAACAGGTTACAAATTAAACTATTGTTTTGTTTATTTGTACAGAACTTTCACAAAACAAATAAATGGTACGGCGCACCGCACAGACTTTCTCTCTCTTTCTATAAACTCGTAAGATTTCTGAACGGAATAATGTACATTATATCATCACCACTCCACATAAGAACAAGCATAAAATAATATACAATGATATATAATCAATGAGAAAAGAGGTGCATCTTTGTCCACCTTAGAACATTTCAAACAGTTTAATGTCTTCCACAAGGGTCAACACTTCGTATTAAAATTTCGATTCTGGTTAAAGTTTTAACATTTTATAAGGTGTTGCCGATCTTCAAGTCATCGCATTGATATTTAATTATTCATTTATACATTTTGACCAATAAAAAATGTAAATATTGACTATTGAGTCTAAAATGGAGATAGATCATTGCTATGCAAACATTTCTCCTAAGAGATTTAAGGAAAAATAAAATACTTTTTTAGATACTTATATTTAATTACTCTATGGCATTGGAGAATTATTGCGTTAAGACTTAAGTAGTATATGTTTACAACTAAAGCTCACAAAATTGTATTAATATATTTGCAAATATCTCAGAAACTGCTATTTTTATAAAAATATATGTCAAATAAAAGTTTTTTATTTCTAATAGTCCTACAATTTTGCAATGATAAGTTGTTTAGTTTCTCCAATAGTTGTGGAGATACGGAAATTAACGCTTCTGTAATGTACCCTAAAAATCATTTTCATAGAAAAATGAAAATAGCCAGTTTATTTATAATCTTAATCAACGCCTAGATACGAATTTTAATCAAAATCGTTTGAGCAGATTTTGAGAAAACCAAATTTTTCTCTTTTCGCCCTTCAGTAAACTACCCTTAATTTTAAGTTTTTATAGGCACACAGACAGACGGCATTACAAAGACTATTTTTTAGGGTTCGGGGGTCATGAGACGTCGACATCCATCAACATTTCAGGTTAGTTTTTTTTACGGTCGCAATACTTAAACTTTAATGTCCAAAAAGTTAAAAAATTCATATAATTGCGTATAGATTGAAAGTTATTGATTTTATAAAAATATGTTTCGGGTAAAATATCTGTATTATAAATATATATACATATTTGTAATGCTAAGTAATTTCATATCTCAAATAGTTTCGGAGCTATTTAAAAAAATGTTAATTGACGCATCAGACCGGAGCCCTTAAAGCCATTTTGCCGAAATATTGAGGGTAGCCATTTTGTTTGGAATATTTATTAATGTTTATAAATGAAATTTAATCAAAATCGTTTGAGCCGATTTTGAGAAAATCGACTTTTTCTCTTTTTGCCCCTCGGTAAACTACCCTTAATTTTAAGTTTTAATAGACACACAGACAGACGGCATTGCAAAGACTATTTTTTAGGGTTCGGGGGGTCATGAGACGTCGAAATCCATCAACATTTCAGGTTAGTTTTTTTTTACGATAGCAATACTTTACCTTTAATGTCCAAAAAGCTAAAAATATATATATAATTGCGTATAGAATGAAAATTATTGATTTTATAAAAATATGTTTCGAATAAAATATTTGTATTATAAATATATATACATATTTGTAATGCTAAGTAATTTCATATCTCAAATAGTTTCAGAGCTATTATAAAAAATGTTAATTTACGCATCAGACCGGAGCGCTTAAAGCGATTTTGCCGAAATATTGAGAGTAGCCATTTTGTTTGGAATATTTATTAATGTTCATAAATGAAATTTAATCAAAATCGTTAGAGCCGATTTTGAGAAAATCGATATCCAATCCCAAAAACCCCTCGGGCAACCCTATGAAAACCCTAGATATCAAGTTTCAGCTCAATCGGTAAAATAGTTTTAGGCTCTAGTTGGAGGTACAGACAGACAGACAGACAGACAGACAGACGGAAATTCAAAAACCACTTTTTCGGATTCGGGAAGTTATGAAACGTCAAAATTCATCAAAATCTCGAGTTCGATTTTTTTGACGATCACCATACTTTCTCTACCTGTAAGATAGAGAGAAAGTAAATATATGTCAAATAAAAGTTTTTTATTTCAAATAGTCCTACAATTTTGCAATGATAATTTGTTTAGTTTCTCCAATAGTTGTGGAGATACGGAAATTAACGCTTCTGTAATGTACCCTAAAAATCATTTTCATAGGAAAATGAAAATAGCCAGTTTATTTATAATCTTAATCAACGCCTAGATACGAATTTTAATCAAAATCGTTTGAGCAGATTTTGAGAAAACCAAATTTTTCTCTTTTCGCCCTTCAGTAAACTACCCTTAATTTTAAGTTTTTATAGACACACAGACAGACGGCATTGCAAAGACTATTTTTTAGGGTTCGGGGGGTCATGAGACGTCGAAATCGATCAACATTTCAGGTTAGTTTTTTTTACGATCGCAATACTTAAGCTTTAATGTCCAAAAAGCTAAAAATATATATATAATTGCGTATAGATTGAAAATTATTGATTTTATAAAAATATGTTTCGAATAAAATATTTGTATTATAAATATATATACATATTTGTAATGCTAAGTAATTTCATATCTCAAATAGTTTCGGAGCTATTATAAAAAATGTTAATTTACGCATCAGACCGGAGCGCTTAAAGCGATTTTGCCGAAATATTGAGAGTAGCCATTTTGTTTGGAATATTTATTAATGTTCATAAATGAAATTTAATCAAAATCGTTAGAGCCGATTTTGAGAAAATCGACTTTTTCTCTTTTTTCCCTTCAGTAAACTACCCTTAATTTTAGGGGTAGATATCCAATTCCAAAAGCCCTCGGGGCAACCCTATGAAAATCTTAGATATCAAGTTTCAGCTCAATCGGTAAAATAGTTTAGGCTCTAGTTGGAGGTACAGACAGACAGACAGACAGACAGACGGAAATTCAAAAACCACTTTTTCGGATTCAGGAAGTCATGAAACGTCAAAATTCATCAAAATCTCGAGTTCGATTTTTTTGACGATCACAATACTTTCTCTACCTATAAGATAGAGAGAAAGTAAAAAAACAGTCATCTACCTTAGAAAAATGTGCTTCATTTCTTATGTTTCCATAAATAAGTTTGTAAAGTTAAAATAGTCTATGCTATTTGATGAAAACTGCCTGAAAATATGATGTGTTAACAATAAAAAATTTGTATATATTTAAATGATTATTAAACACTAAATTTTCATGACATTTCTGGGCTACCTAGAGTAGATTTACGACCTTAGTTTACTTGGATGACAGCTCAAAAAGTAACTAGAAATAATCCCTGATGCATCCCTACCCTAAGAGCTGACATCTGTCACTTTGGATAACTGTAATGAAAACATTCGGTAATGTATGAATGTGATGGCTTACCTATGTAATTTAGGCCAATATTATTTATATTTATTTGAGGTCAGGCAAAAAACTTATTTATCGTTTAATTTCACTTAAAAAAATTACCATTCATAGCACTTTCACTAAAGGTCTAACGAATATAGCTGCAAAATGGCGACCGACGAATTTAAACCGTGTGATATAACATAATGGAAACAAGTTCTTCACAATGATGAACCCACGCAGTGGATAAAAAATATTTAATCCAGTTAAATATTTCGAAATAAGATAAAATAATTTACTATATAGAATAAAAGACAAGTATTCTCTCTTTTCCAAGTAAATACGATGCCTGTATTTAAAGGTATTAATTTTATGCACTATAATACACATTATAGATAACATTTCAAAACGAAGAATAAGTACTTTTAATCATGTTAAAATATTGTTTCGGATTGGGCAAAAATAAAATTATTCAAAGTGAATGAAATAGTGTGAGTAAACTTAAGTTTACGTTATTTTATGTAAATGTAAAATATAACATGTAATTAAAAAACTTATCATATACAACAAAACGGTGATATTGTACAAGTGTTGGCAACCCTAAACTTAAACATATGATTTTTGAACTGTCATCCTGGTAAACACCTATCATGAACAGACTTTAAGTTATCATTTTGCCTCGCTAATCCACGTTTTTGTGGGTAGAAAAAACAGCGGCTGTGACCACGTAGAGCAAGGTTATTCAATTAGTTATCCAAGCGGGCCACTCCAAAAAATCGTATTATTTGGCGGGCCAGACATTTTATTCAATCTGGCAGTAATTGGGAACGTTATTAGATTCTACTTTTGTAGTTTAAAAGAGGTGGAGTGGTGAGCAGTGAAAAGTTTTGATACTATATTGATATAATTGAGTGAGATTAATTTTCATCATCAAGCTTCCTTTTCTTACTACTCAAAGTAGAAAGTGCGATTCTAGAAAACTTACAAGAAGACTAATTACAAGCAAAACACTCCGCTATTACTATAAATAATGCACGAACAGTAAGCCAGGCAAATATCAACTGGTGAGACATCGACTGCTGTTGGGTGGAGGGGAGAATAGAGTGTGAGTGACTCTCAGCCACCCTGTCGCCGGGCTACCTGCATTGTTCAAGGACAATAGCAAGAATATGTTATATAGCTCAGCCGTTATGTGGTGGTGTTTGGAGGGAGAGATCCCGGGTCTAAAATGGGGGACGCACGCCACTGGAGGGTAAGCTCGCACTCCCTTCTAGACACGATGTTGGTGGCGCCTGGCGTCAAGGACCGAATAATACGGGTCTTGTAGCTTCCTCCACCACTGATAAGGTACTGAAGATCTCTATGGCCAGGTGCCTCTCTACATATCATCTGAACTACACGACTCATCTCCAGTGATACAGTAGAGATGGACTTTCAATCCGTGGAGTTTGGCGGGCCGGATGTGGACCACGGACCGCCAATTGAATAACCCTGATGTAGAAAATGCAAGACTTAATGGTGAAACTGCTGCAAACTTTTCTTTAGCACCTCGTCTTAATACCGTTCTGGTTGTAAGCTTATGTACTAATTACACTAATTGGTTAGTGGTGAGTAGGTACCAGCATTTGAGTGGAAAAAGGGGGGGGGGGGAGAGAAACAATTTAGGAAAAAAATTCAGTACACCCAACCAGGAATTAACTACCATTTCCCCGTCAGTGGCAGTCTAGGTCTATTGCGAGAATAGTGCCTTAGACAAGCGGCCACTGAAACGGGCTGTTGCAAACTTAATAGGTGAAACAAGGAGGAGAATGAGGATCGGAAATATAACAGCATTTGTTTTGAGGAAATAATGCCAAACTACACATATAAAAAATGTTATTCATAAGAGAATCGGGTCATGACTAGAGCTCTAGACCACAGAGTAAAAACCAAGCACACTACACAAACCTAGGTCTTACAATACTCTTAACGGATTTACCTTTCATCAATGCTGAATTAAAACCCAGCCTGTGCCGTGACATATAGTACTTACGCAATTAATTACTTTAAACCAACAAAAACAGCGGTAAGTTAAGCTCGCGGCAAGTAGCTAAGCCTTATTAATACCTAAGATTGCAAGATATTTCATTATCCAGGTAGCTGTTTCGTTTCGGAATATTTACAAACGTATTACGTAGTCCCACTCAAAGTATATTAAAATCTACATAACTAGAGACCTAATAGAGGCTTACGTGTTCCTAGCTACTACCAAAATACCAAAAGGTAAAGTAATTAGGTCTTATTCAAATATGTTCAGATAACATCTCGTCCCTTTAATAGATTGAAAACGAGACTAGTTCATCTCAACGATATAGCTATAACCCGGTTTTCTTACGAGTGAACATTTGGAGAATCTTAAAGAAAATACAAACATATTTTTTGTGGTCAAATTGATTATATTTTACTAAATTGTTAGTGTTATTTAGGTATTGTATTTCAATAGTGATCACATAAATTGATGTACGTGAATACGTTAAAGTAGATTAGTAACTTTCTAGCTGTAAGATAGCTGTAAGTAAGAAAATTGGGGTATTCTGTCCAATTTTCTATGGAGAATATGATGAAGGTGCGTTTTAAGAATGGTTAACAACACCCAGAAACTATAAAATGGAGATTGTTCAGAGAGTTATAGAAGAACTGGACTGTCAGTATGGATGTGGATGTGGATGTCACTTATATGTGTGTCGGCTAAATAAAGACAAAGTCCTTCAGCGATATTTAGAGCTGCTTCTACAGATACAATATTTTCTTACCGATATAGATTTGATCTACTATCGAGTACTAGAATATATGGGATATGGGTAACTAGTATTTTTTTTCGTTCCTTCTTGATTCCATGGTTGAATTAACTAATTTTGTAACCACAAGGTAGAGACAAAAACTCATATATTATATTTGCGGTTCCACAATTTTCTGGAAAATTGACATTTTTAGGATCCAATGCTAAATAATACAGTTTTAACCAATTTACTTCCTTTTAAAGAATGAGTAATGATTTGTTACAAAAACCTCGGGCCGAAACACAGCATAAAATGAGCTAGCATCTGAAAGCCGAGTTTTCCCAAAGATTTACGAAGTTTGGAAAACTACAACACGCTGCAAAATTTATTTAAAATTATTTTTATCTTTGTGATAATGATGATGTAGATAATGATGTATGATGAATGTTAGGACATGAAAATCATCATAATTTAAAATATATTTTATTTGTTCATAATAATTCATAGACATAGGGGAAGTAAGTTTTTTAAGAAAGGTTGAGCAACAATGGTGATCGTGAAACCTTTGATAAGCTGTATAATCAATCGTGGCCTCAAAAGTTGCCGACCCTGGTTTAGGCCGTCACTCTCGCAGTAGAGTGGGCTGCCGATAACTGGAGATCGGGTTCTAATCTCGGTCAGGTGAACTGACGGTGGTTTTTCTTAAATGGGTGACCTGGTGGTCTAGGGGTAAGGTGTCAGACTTCTGTGCTGAGGGTCCGGGTTTCAATCCCGGGTCCCGGCACAGATTTATCTGATTACCAAACCCTTCCTTCACCTCTGACAAGACGTGTATTAAACACAACTTGTGAATGTGAGGAATGCCAGGCCTCCACCGTGGTTCGGATCCCACGTTAAACTGTAGGTCCTCCATTTCATCTCGCAATCACCCTACCATTACACATTAGCGTAAGTGCGTATAACCCAAACGGGTAGTAAGACGTGGTGCTAATAATAATAATAATAAAATAAAATAATAATAATAATAATATAATAATAATAATAA
Source organism: Timema podura (assembly GCA_033556935.1). Lineage (NCBI taxonomy): Eukaryota > Metazoa > Arthropoda > Insecta > Phasmatodea > Timematidae > Timema > Timema podura. The sequence continues at coordinate 71,499,465 of JAVRXN010000009.1, read as the reverse complement.
TAAAATAATAATAATAATAATAATTTTTCTTAAATGGTTTTACACTCTTCCTCCACGTAAATTCGGGTTAACTTTTTACTCTAAGTTCAGCCTTCCTCATCCCTAAGTCATCAGCGTAATTAGTACATGTGCGTATAGCTGAACAGGTAGTAAGACGCGGTAGGGGGAAAAACAACACTAGTAAAATAGTAAAATGTTAGCATGTTGTTCGCAAAAAAAGTATGTATTTTCTAAAAGGCCCTTCCTACCAATATCCTACTATATCTCAGCACCAGAGCTATAACCCTAAGGTCAAGTTTTATATAAATGACAAGTGAATTGTTTTCCATTAATGATATACAATTATCTCGCAAACGAAAAAAATCGCATCCCTTTAATTTATATTATTTCTCCTCATCATATTTATTTAAGTGCCTTTATAGTTTAAGACGTAAAAGACATTTGTCGCATCAGAGTATACATATTTAAAAAATGGCATTCCCCTGGTTAGAGGATGGGAAAACAATCCTAGTAAAGCCAAGTGGGTTAAACTCTGGTATCACACACACAGGTGGTTACAAGTTCTAAGGCTTCAAGGACAAAGTAGTATGTATTTCAGAATGTCGTGGAGGCCGGGGATTAAATTTTGTCCAGGTACATACACTACGGGGACGGGTTTTAACTTGCAATTTATAAATATAATTTTCCCATCTCCTTCTCAAGCAAATGTGGATGCATTTCTTCATATTATTTTTTCTATGTCAACCACATAGATTAAACCGTTCAATCACCCTTCAATGTGTACGTTTAGACTAAAAACTGGTATCCGAGGTTAAAGTCAGGCACAATAGCCGTGTGGCCACCTTACCAGAAGATGTTTTTTTAGAAGAAACTCCCATTTTATCATCAGTCGATTATATTAAAGTTTGGTCCCCGTTCCCACGCTGAGGACGTCCAATAATCGATACTCTCTTTCTCTCTCTCTAGAATAAAAATTCAAATCAAGACTTTGAAAACAATTTTTTATGGAGATTTCGACCGCCTGGCGAGAGAAAAATCATGTGTCCTTTTAGCTATGTAAACTCTGTTCAAAATAAAATCACAGCTAACGTATACGTCAAATATCCTGTTATTCTTAGAATGTAGACCTTGTATTACGTGAATGACATCGTGTATGGTTTTTTATCAAATAATATTCTCCACGAATAAAATAGTGAAAAAAAATCACTATTACAGTTTTATTCTAACTAGCATTCATTAGAGAATTGCTCAGGTTGCCAATAGTGGAATTTTGGTGATTTAAACCTCTAGAAAATGAAAACTTTTCTGTGATTAAAAATGATAACATTTTACCATATACATTAGGATAATTTTATAGCAAATAATAATATCTATCAAAGACAGCTGCTGGTCTCATGACTTGAGATAGGAAGACGTGAAAGTAGATGTATTCACTTTTCTAGCTGTCAGATAAGGCTCTTTCTAAGAGTATGTATGCTATGCCCAAGATTCCTAGAAACGAAACGGTAGCAAGACGCGTGATAAGAATAGAGGATGTATATTCACATTTGCGCACAGTGAAAGTGGAACGATTACCTTCTACTCCCGGTCGAAATTCCAGCCTCAATTATTCCCGTTACCAGAAAACCAGAAGAGACTGACGCCTTTATCCTGCATGACCACCGATATGTGTCGCACACATGCTAAAATGGACGCAACATTGATAAAGAGACCCATGCATAAACCATTGCTAGGCGTATGAATATACTAAGATATGAGTAGCTCTCGGAACTGCTAGATCTATGGATATCAGACTAGCTCGCATCAATAGACACGCGGAATAAGGCGTCAACTTAACCTTTACCAGCGAATAGGTCAGAGTTCAAATCCCCGTTCGGATGTAAATACTTTTTTTCCCCTTAAATTGATTTCCACTATCCTTCAATGTGAATGCAAGTACATTCTCTCTACTATCTAGCGTCATCGTCCCTGTTCCATTCGTGAAAATATGCGGATATCCCAAACGGGTGATAAGCGGTGGGGCAAAGACAATAAAAAATAACCTACTATAGACACCCCTGAAACAGAGAGGACACATTAATAAACGAGGACCACCGAATCGTTTCACGTTTGATAGATAGGGGGAGAGGAGGGAATTAAGGTGAAAGTATTTATGGTTTCACGCACAGCCAAGGCCCTACGGACCTATCCCATGCTTACGTTAACTTCGCGAGTCATCGTTTAAAGATAGGAATATCGCAGATAGCTTGGGAGGAAAAAAGAAGGAGAAATGACCTTTACTGAAATGCCCACAATCAACAAACATACGCCACCATTATTTCTAAACCCCATCAAAACAAATGGAACATATGTATAATCTCTAGGAATGTAATGGGGAAACACAGAGAGCATCGTCAATTGTCTTACACAAAGCAGGATATCTATCATTTAACGATAGTTTTTGATAGTTACTAAAACGGTTACGGTACGTATTAATTTAGCATGAAAATGTGTTTTCACGGAAAAAGAGAAATTTGAGATTAAATTTGTAACTTAAAAGATTTTTAAAATAGTATTTTAATTAAATTAGTCATTTTAAACACCTTAAGTTAAAATAACCTGATTATATTATGAATATATATTTTTAAAATATTTTGAGCTCTAGAGCATAGCGCACTTATCGGTTCAATTTCAACATACTAAAAAATTCACCGAGAACAATAGTGTTTTGACCTACAACCATTCCAAATCAACACTACTCACTGGTACTTATAGTCTCTTAAATATTTCGTTTCCAAATAGGGGTTTGGAACAGCTAATAGAGTTGATAACCCAGTTTGGAAGCGTTACAGGAGTTAGTTCGTAAGTTTTAAACCACTGCAGGAGTTGATATGCAGGTTTGCAACACCTAAATGAGTTGGTACGCATGTTTGGAACAGCTACACGAGTTGGTACACATGTTTGGAACAGCTACACGAGTTGGTACGCATGTTTAGAACAGCTGCACGAGTTAGGACGCAAGCTTGGAACAGCTGCACGAGTTAGGACGCATGTTTGGAACAGTTACATGAGTTGGTACGAATGTTTGGAACAGTTACATAGGTTAGTAGGCATGTTTCGAACATTTACATGAGTTATTAAGCATGTTTGGAACAGCTACACAAGTTGGTACGCATGTTTGGAACAGCTACACAAGTTGGTACGCATGTTTGGAACAGCTACACAAGTTGGTACGCATGTTTGGAACAGCTACACAAGTTGGTACGCATGTTTGGAACAGCTACACAAGTTGGTGCTCATGTTTGGAACAGCTACACAAGTTGGTACGCATGTTTGGAACAGCTACACAAGTTGGTACGCATGTTTGGAACAGCTACGCAAGTTGGTACGCATGTTTGGAACAGCTACAGGAGTTGGTACGCATGTTTGGAACAGCTACAGGAGTTGGTACGCATGTTTGGAACAGTTACATGGGTTAGTAGGCATGTTTCTAACAGTTACAGGAATTATTACGCATGTGTGGAACAGTTACACGAGTTGGTACGCATGTTTGGAACAGTTACATAGGTTATTACGCATGTTTGGAACAGCTAAGGGAGTTATTACGCATATTTGGAACAGCTAAGGGAGTGGGTTCTTAAGTTTTAAACAGCCACAGGAGTTGATACGTAGGTTTGGAACAGCTACATGAATAATACGCATGTTTGGAACAGTTATATAAGTTGATACGCATGTTTGGAACACCTAAGAGAACTAGTACACGGGCTAATCTCCTCAGATGTTCCAAGTCTGCTTCAAATTCCTTCTATAGGGTTCTTTTATATGGAACAATCGACATGAAACCGATGGCTTTACTTCCCCTTCGAAGGAAGTTGTGCTTCGGATTTTTATCTTTAAAGAAAAATCCGTCGATCGCGGCTGGGTTTGAACCCATGAACATCGGGTCCTGAGGCGAGTACTTTATCTCAAGAGCACTAATGTCAACCATCAATAATCAGACATGTCTGATATTAAATTAGGGGGGTCGGTGGCGTAGTTGGCTAACGCGCCAGTCGTGTTGAGCTCGACCTCGAGGACGGGGAGATCGAGGTTCGAATCTCGGTCGGGTGAACTGGGGGTGGTTTTTCCTAAATGGTTTTCCACTCTCCCTCCACGCAAATGCGGGTTCACTTCCTCTAAATTCAACCCTCCCAATTCCTAATCCATTAGCGTAATTAGTACTTAAGCGTATAACCCGAACGGGTAGTAAGACGCGGTGCAAAAAAAAACTTAGGGGGGAAATGTTTAGGGTGTGTACTTTAACCAACAACAAAAATCTATTGTAATTCTGACGCAATAGACATCGTGAGTCGTGACCAAACGATTCGGGTAGCTAAAAAACCAAGAAACATAGAAATCATAAACTTGGCATAGGCTTACCTACTTGACTTAGCTTGGTTTGTGGTTTTACACATATTGAGAGCTTGGCGAATTAAATCGCGTGATTACTGGACAGGGAATTGTAAAACCAACGATCATTTAAATAAGAAAATTGGTATAATTATCTAGGGGTACTGATAGAAGTGCGCCTCGCGTTTATTTTTAATTTTATATCAAGCCGAATGTAAGCCTGATGCCTCTGACTGCGTGACTAATGGTGTGGATAGATAAAAAAAAAGTTTACATTTACACTATAGGGGATATTTATTACGAGCCTGAAAACTTAAATCTCATGATTATGTATTTGTGATGTTAAAAAAGTGTTCAATATTGTTCACGATCAGTATTGCTGTTAATAGTGATTTGTTATACATAGAAATCAAACCCAGTCAAAGTAGACGGGTTTTTCTTGATCCAAACAAATCCTAGTTCAACTTCCTTAGGACAAGCATGTGGAAGAACCCTGGAAGGAAGGTGAAAATACCAATCTCAGCAAAATTGATAGATCATTTCAAGCTCGCGCATAGAAATTCTCGTGTACTGATATAATCAGTCGGTTCAGAAAGTGCACGTTAAATACCTAAAAAATATATTTTTTTACATCAAGTCAAGGTCTTCATAAATTGTATTCAAGATACTTTAAGTATTTTACGAATCTCTTGAAATCCATCTCTAATACTAAATCTCACTGAACAATGTCTCCGTGCTCAAATCAAGCTCCCCTGGGTTTGGTTTTTGACCCTCTACCCAATCAGTCAGGGTAAAGGTCTGCTGCACCCGACAAACGCAATCAAAATGTAGATGACATAAACTGTTTGCGCAAGAGGGGAATACACACTAAAAGAGACCATTCCCACTCCCCTAAACGCAACCTCAAACCAAGTCACTAAAAATAAATTACCCCAGGTACAGAAATTAATGTCGTCGGTGTTTGTGACGAGCTAATAGCTTTACCTAAATATCCAAAGTAATGCACGAAGCATGTATGGGTCGGGAGTTAAGATATTACAATCCCTAATATTAACGATTAGCGACCGGTTTGAATCCCGACACCAAAACAATATGATTCCCCTAGGTTTGAGACAGGCATGTATAGTCGGGTTTCAATTAGAAGAACCTTTTAGAGCAAGGATTCCCAAACTTTAGCCCGTCGAGTAGCCCTTTTGAGGTCATGATCTAATCAATACAGCACTTTCAGCACTTCCTACAAAAATAAACTTATCTTGTAAAGTATAAACGGACTGTTCCGATTTTTATAGGTTTTAAACCCGCTTTAGTAACCGAATGGTCTTTATTATTTATTATTATTTAGCACCGCGTCTTACTAGCCGTTCGGGTTATACGCTTAAGTACTAATTAAGCTAATAGAATAGGAATTGGGAAGGTTGAATTTAAAGGAAGTGAGCCCACATTTGCGTGGAGGGAGAGTAGAAAACCACTTAGGAAAAACCATCCCCCGTTCACCCGACCAAGATTCGAACCTCAATCTCCCCCTCCTCGGCAGTCGAGCTCAACACGACTAGCGCGTTAGCCAACTACGCCACTGAGGCGGGTGCAGAATGGTCTTAAGGCATCATTCTCGTGTTTGACTGGACTGCTGATGACGGGGATATTGGGGTTCGAACCCCAGTCCGGTTTACTGAGACTGGTTTTTATTAAATGGTTTACCAATCTCTTTCCACGCAAATGCGGGTAGATTACCTCTAAAATACTTCCTTCCTCATCTATACCCTATTATAATAATTATCATTATATGCGTACAAACAGAACAAATATTAGTAAGACGCAGTGATAAAAAAAATAATTTAATGATAATCTAATAAAAATCTTGACAGAGGAAAGAAAATTTAAGGAAAGACTAAGGCATCAAGTTCATACCTGCGTTAATTTATTTATCGGGCTTTTAATCATCAAAACAAGTTCTATAATCAATAAAACTCAGTGGTGCATCGCGCTCTCCCTGAAGTTCTTCCCGTACCCTTGTGGATACGCGTAACACGGTTTGGGAAACACTAATTAAGAGCATCTAAAAATAAAGTTAGCGCAGATAACAAAAATATTAAGTGACGGTATTTATTTTACAGCTGTTGTTTTTGTTATACCCGTCCGCGCTATCCTAATGCCTATATTAATAGGGTAGATATGAGTAAGTTATAGTTAGATGAAGTGTACCCGAATTCACATGAAGGCGTTATGGAAAATTACTTAATAAAGCTTATCCTTAGCATGTCCATCCGAGTTTCAAATCCCGAACTCCCCCATCATTATTAAACCAACTCAGACGAGGTTGACACCTAAAATCGCGTGCCCACCGATACGAACTATTACTACAGCTGTGACACCGTCTGTCAAAAGTAATATCTAACTTAAATAGAACACTTGGCTTGTCTTAAAAATGCGGCAATATAAACCTAGTACACATATTAAAGACCGTGTCCGTGGCTCATTGGTTTGAGTGATCGTCCACAAGTCAAAAGGATCCTAGTTTGATTCCAATGAAGCTGACGCTAATATTTACTGCTTTTACTCAAGTTAGTCCTACCATCCAATTAGTGAATATATAGGCTTATCGCGGGGAGAAAATAACAGAATTAGATGACAAACGTTTTAAATGAAGAGAAAAAGTCGACATTAAATTCCAGGACACCCTTGACAGATATTAAACAATAATTGTTAATATCATCATGTGAAGGAAATTAAACTATATTTGTACTGAAGCAATATTTGATTTATTTTGACCAACAAAATGTTTTGCTATAAAAACTGCAAAAACACAGACCTTTTCTCGCGTTCCATACATCTTCAACTCAAGAGCTAGTTGATTACTATTAGGGATTCTGTCCTTAGTTAAGCTAGTAAGACGTGTAATGTATATTTAGAAAGTTTTTGGTTAAATACCAGTGCCGTGGGTAGAGTACTTTCAGAGTAAGAAGAACTTGTTAAAACTATACCCGTGATATGTTACCGCCACCTTTTTTTGTTCCCATCCACCCAATCATGAAATCATTCATCCAATCTGCTCCACACACATCCCATTGTAATGTATTTTTGTTAATACCTGTCCAGTGAATGTTCAACAAAGCATTAAGAACAATTCACAGGTATAATAATTTAAACTAGCTTTTACCCACCTCGGTGGTGTAGTTAGCTAAAGCGCTAGATTCGTGTTGAGCTATACTGCCGAGGACGGGGAGATCGAGCTTCGAATTTCGCTCGGGGGCGAATGGGGTGGTTTTTCCTAGATGGTTTTCCACCCTCCCTCCATGCAAATACGGGATCACTTCCTCTAAATTCAACCTTTCCAATTCCTAACCCATTAGCGTAATTAGTACTTAAGCGTATAAACCGAACGTGTAGTAAGACGCGGTAGTAGTTAGGTGGCCCATATAGAACAGCGCTCTGATTGGTCGGTTTTGGTCACGTGACCACGCCCCCCTCGCTCTGATTGGCTGTTGGCTTTTCCCCTCCCCTCTGCTCCCCCCTCCCCCCTCCCTCCGCTCTGATTACAAAATCTCCACCAGTTGATTACGAAATTTCCTCCCCTACAACCCCTCCCCTACACCCCCCTCCCCCATCCCCTACAACCCCACCACGCCTTGAACATGTTGGTACTTGTGCGGGCCCTTTTTTTTTTTCTTGATTATTGTTGCGTGCTAATTAATTATTCATGTCTGCTAATTGATTATTGATGTGTGCTAATTAATTATTCATGTATGGGTAGGGGGAAGGACATTGGAGTATATTTTATTTGGATGGTGAGCATACGTCTCTGCACGAACCTCTCGCTACGACTGTCCTGCGTAGACTGGAGGGGGTCGGCCGCTTACCGAGTAGTGACCACGTATGGGGAGGAACACGGAGCACGAAGCTCTCCTGACGGCAGCGTGCTGAAGAGTGCGAGTCAACCATAAGGCCCCTTTCACCAACCCTACTCGCGAGGACAGCATGACCGTGCCCTCTGGCAGCACTCAGTTGAATGCGAGCAAACCCCCTCATCGCGTCATACCTCCTCTCCTTTCACTTTTTCCCCCTCCCCCATCCCTACGTCACTGACGTTGAGTGGCAATGTTTAGGGGGTAGGAGGGGGTCAGTTGCCTCCCAGTGGAAAATTTTATGTTGCAATAAGCAAACGTTTAAAGTTTCTTGAACTCGTCTTTCCCGCCAACCCACCCCCCCCAAGTCCCACCCCCTTGTCACAGAGGTCGTGGAAAATTTTATGTTGCAATAAGCAAACGTTTAAAGTTTCTTGAACTCGTCTTTCCCGCCAACCCACCCCCCAAGTCCCACCCCTTGTCACAGAGGTCATGGACTCAAAGCTAATTTTGGCTACTCTGTTTCTAGAAGCTACAGCCATCTTTTGGTAGAAACTCGAACTAGAAGGTCTCATGGGGTGACTAGAATTAAAATATATACAAACAACTAATTCTAATCGACTAGAAATAACCAGGAGGATAAAAAGTATAACGGGTGCATTAAAAATATGAGTGTTTTCATGTAGAAAAAAAATAGCTCAAAATCTTTGAAAAAAATTGTCTGTCTAAAAAGATTATTCAACCAAGGGATTCGAACCACGATAGTTTCAAATTGTCTAGAATTAATCAAGCAGGTGTGCGTCCGAAATTAAACTTGCGCCCTAAGACCGCTACAAATACAGTCCAGGGCAGTCTGTCTTGCGTAGAATGGAGGGCATCTCCTCTGCTCGTTCGCTTACCGAGTAGTGATCACTGCGCATCACGGGTGCACACTTTCCCCTCACCCTCTCCTCTCACCTCAATCACCCTGTGACGTCATCGAGACCCGTCGCTGGATCGACAAAACGTGTTGAGACAAGAATTGAGGTCATTGACCCGGGCAATGGGTTTTCCTGGTGTTGCAACACGACATTGAATTAGGTCCCCCACCCCTATTTGGTAATGGGGTTTCCCTGATGACTGGCGCCGGTTTGGCGGGTTGACAAGACAAGTCGAGACAAGAATAGATCACGAGAGGGCCATCTCGTAGGGGGGTGGATATATAGGGGGGAGACCCGTTCGGTCATCTATTTATAAGCGTCTGTAGAGCGGTTCAAGATGGACAAGTTACAACAGTTGGTGAATATTGTTGACGCCGTGCAGACCGTAAAATTGAGTGATCTAACAGTGGATCAAAAGTACTCGCTGGATAAATTAAAGGCTGTCAATACAAAGTTCGGGAGACGCCTAATAGCCTATCTAGATGGCGAGTTTTGTGTATTTTTACCTTGTCGTTTCGGTACTCTAACAGATGAAGACGTGTGCGAGCTTAATAACGAAAAATTGGTATTTACCTGCGCCGGAGTAAAACCCGGTTCACCTACCATTGTGAACTTTGAACGTGTTTAAGAGTCAAGCAGTTAACAACAACAACATCGGGCAGACGGGTAGTTAATACTTGTGCACGGTGGACCCTACAAACCATACAGCACGTTTTATAGCTCACGGGTACGCTCACCATGTTTAATTTAACGTTTGTGGGTCATACGGTTACGGGTTGTGCCTATATGACAGGAGAAAATATTCACAGTGTGGTTGTGAGCGATAGACAGGTAATTTACAAAATAGTGAACCAAGACAGAGAGGAGCGAGGCTACATCGAGTTTTGCGACTCTACCTGTCACACGATAAGAGCGACTAAAGTACTACCCTACGAGAGAATCGAGGAGACTTACCTGTGTGATATGACATGTGCTGTGTACAATTTCCGCCAAGGGGACGTCGTGGCCGTGTTGCCAAGGCCTCCACCACCCTTCAGAGCTCCATACCACCCGCCACCACCACCCTTCACGGCACCGCAGTCAACGCCCCCGCCCCCAGAGTCACCGGCGTACCCGCCCCCAGAGTCACCGGCGTACCCACCCCCAGAGTCACCGGCGTGCCCACCGCCAGAGTCGTCTGCCTACCAGTACTCACAGCCAGAGTCACCCGCGTGCTCACAGTCAGAGTCATCTGCCAACCAGTACTCACAGCCAGAGTCACCCGAGTGCCCAGCACTAGAGGAGGAGGAGGAGGAGGTAAAATCCGAAGAACCCGCAAATCTCGAGTGTTTAACAATGTACAAAACTTATCCAAACGTTAAAATTATTGGTGAAACGCCCGATGACTACATAATCGGTCTGGCCAGATTCGGTAACGTCTTACTTCCAAAGTCTGCCTATTATTTGGATTGTAAGCGGTTTAAATCTAAAGCACGTTGTATGATATATCTCGGAGGACAAAGTGTAATGTTTAAAAGTGAATTAATAAACTAGGCGCACTCATGTTGTCGTAGAACTCTGCTGACGTCATTGGAGCTAGTGGCAGACATTTTGAGAGGGGGAACGCAGTTTGTGAGTAGAGAACGTTGCCGCTTGAGCGAGAGGTTTTTTTTCCCAGGGATATTTCTTTCGTTGCATTTCCGATTACAATTATGCCATATAAATGCTGCATTTGTAAGGGGGCCTACGCAAAGCTCTCCAGCCTTATTCGCCACAAACATCAATGTCATCAAACATCTCAAAATACTGCTCACCAGGATGCCTGTTGGGACGAAGAGGTATTGTGCAATGCGTTAGACAGGATCGAGAAAGAAGAATACAACCGTGTAAAGTGCTTAAACGAACTTGAGAAAAACAAAAGTTATAACGTTATGCTATCGGAAGAGATCCCCAATGAACCGAACGTTATCGTGCTCGAGAATGTTGGAAGAGTAAGATTTCCATGTAAAAATATTGGAGACATTGTCAATAGACATTCTAGTGCCTCGCAGCGTGTCCTGTACTATTTTGGATGTGACTCGTACTCATTTTCTAGATGGTAAAAAATTATATTCTCTCCTGATGTTTTTAGTGACTATATGGTTTTTTCCTTGCTATCACATGTTGCACTCTAATCTTAATTACTTGTATTGGTCACAAGGCCTAAAAAATCAATCTATGTTGTTGTTGTTTTTTGTAGCTTCTCGTTATGAATGTTTTAAATACATTAATTGTTGATTGTCAATAAAAAAAACTAGCAATAAAATGTTGTTTTTTTTAAACCCTGTAATATGTTGTGACTAGAAGGAGATGACAATATACATGGGGCAACAATACCAGAATAAAATATAAAATGTGAGCACACACACACACACACACACACACGTTCACTTATAAATTATAATTGTGGTGGCGTTATATTGCTACCACTGCCAAAGAGAAAGCAAAGTAAAAGGAATTAATTAATGTTTGAGACCAAACTTCCAGGCTAAATAAACTTGTGTGTCAGATCACTAGGTAATTACGCTTGAGTTTCCATTTTAGAAACAGGTTATAGGGAAGTCGGGGGTTTGATCCCACAGCAAGCTATTTTTGGGGGTAAATTTTCATAAACCGTTTTCCGCTTCCAACTCTGGAAAATGGAGATGTATTCCCTTAGTAAATCTAATTTATTCAGCCTTACTTCTTTCTTGTGACAAGTATTAGACATGTAGAACGATGGGAGGTTGTGTATAAGTTTTAATAAATATTCAGTGTAAGCTAAACAAATCCACGCCATAGTACTCAATATTATAGAATCCTTCATCAGCGTCGAGAGTATTTAGGGAGGTTTTTCTAATAGACTTTCCATTCTCCATCCGTGCAAACGTGGGCACCCTTCCTCTAACTTTGGCTTGAGGCTTAAGTGGCTAATTTGCGTTGCGTAAATGTTATTTATTATGTCAACATAGTTTCGAGCCTTAACCGATATTTGCTATTGAATTTATGTAAAAGTTATATATTATTTCATCAAAATATAATTGCGAACATTAAATTTCTTTGATATTTAAGTGGCTAATTTGTTTGGTGTAAACGTTATTTATTATGTCAACATAGTTTCGAGCCTTAAAAGATATTTGATATTGAATTTACGTAAAAGTTAATTTTATTATATTTTTTTCATCATTAATACGATTTGTCAAAAGTGACAGTTGCAGATTTTATCATCTGCCGAATGAATATATGAATGAAAGTAATTTAAGTAACTTTCTTAAGTGTCAGAAACTACTTTCTCACCACGATCCCACTATAGCTTAAATGCTACCTGTTTCACCTAGTCGAGATCAGCTCTTATCTCACGCTTGTCTGTCGGGCGTGTGTACCGAGGCCGGTTTCTTCGCGCATGATAATTTGTTTGTTTGCCTAGCCAAGGACCCTAGTTCGATTCCAGATATGGGGTGAAAATGAGGGTTTAACCTTTCATAGTGATACATTAACTGCCCTAGACTGTATTTGTAGCTGTCCTAGGGTTCAAGTTTATTTTTTACACACACTTTGCGAGGGGGTCCTGATCTCGATTCCATGTATGCTTGAAAATGTAGGTTTAACCGTTCATAGTGATACGTTAACTGCCCTGGACTGTATTTGTAGCTGTCCTAGGGTTCAAGTTTATTTTATTACACACACTCTGCAAAGGTCCAGAGTTAGATTCCCTGTATAGCTTGAAAATGTATGTTTAACCCTTCATAGTGATACATTAACTGCGCTAGACTGTATTTGTAGCTGTCCTAGGGTTCAAGTTTATTTTATTACACACACTTGCGAGGGGTCCTGATTTCGATTCCCTGTATGCTTGAAAATGTAGGTTTAACCGTTCATAGTGATACATTAACTGCCTGGACTGTATTTGTAGCTGTCCTAGGGTTCAAGTTTATTTTATTACCCACACTCTGCAAAGGTCCAGAGTTAGATTCCCTGTATAGCTTGAAAATGTATGTTTAACCCTTCATAGTGATACATTAACTGCCCTAGACTGTATTTGTAGCTGTCCTAGGGTTCAAGTTTATTTTATTACACACACTTTGCGAGGGTCCTGATCTCGATTCCCTGTATGCTTGAAAATGTAGGTTTAACCGTTCATAGTGATACATTAACTGCCCTGGACTGTATTTGTAGCTGTCCTAGGGTTCAAGTTTATTTTATTATCACACACTCTTGCAAACAGGTCCAGAGTATAAATTCCCTGCATGGTCGACAAACGCCACAAGTCCCGGGTTCGAATGCCATCGGTGATATCTAGCAGGAGAAAGCATAAATAATAACTTTGACTGTTTTCACATTTCAGCCCTGAAAAAAATGACGGTACATCAATAATTTTATTATTTTATCTCTCTCATTCGGGCGGTGTTGGAGGGTTCGAATGTCAATGACACGCAAATGTGGGTACACACCTCGCCCTGTGACGTCCCTTAGAGGGCAACAAACGCATGGCAAATGCTGTTACACATTTCACCTGGTCGACATCAGCTTTTATCTCACGCTTGTGGCCATTGTCAGGTGCCATGTCTACTGTCAAATTGGAGTCTTAGATGGTTCAAAAGAGAAATGCAGCAGTCTTGGGGCTTACCCGTTTATTTCTGGTAGTAAAGTGCTAGAGAAAAGTATTTCGTAAAAATAAATATATTCAGCCGAAACCTGCATGCCTGACCAGCGAGCCAAGGGTCCCGGCTTCGATTCCCGGAATGGCCTAAAAATGTATCATTGGTGCGATTCCTTCATCAGCGTCGTTACAAATAGCTTGCCTCATTAAAAATTTTACAATTAGACTTATACATTACTTTATTGTTATTTAAACGGGCTTCTCAAGCAGGCCCGCTAAAAAATGAATATTTTATAAGTATTTAAAACAATGTTTACGTGTCTTTATTAGTAGCATTTTCTACTACAGAGTTTGCAACATTTTAATACATATATTTATTACGTATGTATCTTAGCATGTGTACTGGTTTGTTCCCGTTGTAAATTAATAACACCGCCTTATAGTTAAAATAATTTCAAGATCTATATAATTGTATTACTTAGGATTTTTTTTGTAAAAGTTTAATATATCATTATATCAAAATATTTTTTGCGAACATCATTTAACTGAATTTCTTTGTTGTTTAAGTTGCTAATTTGCTTAGTGTAAATGTTATATATCATGTCATCAGCTATAGTTTCATATTTAAAACTTATCAACAACAACAACAACATATTAATTTATGTGAAGGTTATATATTAGTGAATTTAAATGTATAATTGTATTACTTATGAATTTATTGCCAAAGTTTTATATATATCAAAATATATCGCGAAAATAACATTTCTTTGTTGTTTAAGTGTTGTGTGAATAAATATTATAAACTGTTATGTTTGTGTTTTAACGTCTACAACCGAACTCTCTCTCTCTCTCTCCCCATAGAACAGTACTCCGACCGCTGATTTTGGTGTAGACACCGCATCTCCTTATTGTCTTTGATTCTCCAGCCAAACATATTCTACCAAGAATTTAAAAAATTATAATAGCGCAAAAATCAATATTATCTAGGTCTTGTGAATTGTACAAGTAACTAAGCGAGGCTCTGCCTGTATGATTGGTTGAGAAATTCGAACACTGATGGTATTTCCAGCTCTCCTTCCATGCAAATGCGAGTACACTTACCTCTCATAAATACTTTCACTATTCCTACCCCGTTTGGATGTTTAAATTATTGTCCAAGTAGTAATTAAATATATACGTGCTATCCCAAGATATTGAAAAAATGTTTAGTTACTAGATAGTGCAGAATGATCCTATAAATACAAGTTTATTTAGCCTAGAACCTCTGTCTCAAACATTATGAATAAAATAATTAAATCATACAAGTTTATTTAGCCTGGAAGTTTGGTCTCAAACATTAATTAATTCCTTTTACTTTGCTTTCTCTTTGGCAGTGGTAGCAATATAACGCCACCACAATTATAATTTATAAGTGAACGTGTGTGTGTGTGTGTGTGTGTGTGTGTGCTCACATTTTATATTTTATTCTGGTATTGTTGCCCCATGTATATTGTCATCTCCTTCTAGTCACAACATATTACAGGGTTTAAAAAAAACAACATTTTATTGCTAGTTTTTTTTATTGACAATCAACAATTAATGTATTTAAAACATTCATAACGAGAAGCTACAAAAACAACAACAACATAGATTGATTTTTTAGGCCTTGTGACCAGTACAAGTAATTAAGATTAGAGTGCAACATGTGATAGCAAGGAAAAAACCATATAGTCACTAAAAACATCAGGAGAGAATATATTTTTTACCATCTAGAAAATGAGTACGAGTCACATCCAAAATAGTACAGGACACGCTGCGAGGCACTAGAATGTCTATTGACAATGTCTCCAATATTTTTACATGGGAATCTTACTCTTCCAACATTCTCGAGCACGATAACGTTCGGTTCATTGGGGGTCTCTTCCGATAGCATAACGTTATAACTTTTGTTTTTCTCAAGTTCGTTTAAGCACTTTACACGGTTGTATTCTTCTTTCTCGATCCTGTCTAACGCATTGCACAATACCTCTTCGTCCCAACAGGCATCCTGGTGAGCAGTATTTTGAGATGTTTGATGACATTGATGTTTGTGGCGAATAAGGCTGGAGAGCTTTGCGTAGGCCCCCTTACAAATGCAGCATTTATATGGCATAATTGTAATCGGAAATGCAACGAAAGAAATATCCCTGGGAAAAAAAAACCTCTCGCTCAAGCGGCAACGTTCTCTACTCACAAACTGCGTTCCCCCTCTCAAAATGTCTGCCACTAGCTCCAATGACGTCAGCAGAGTTCTACGACAACATGAGTGCGCCTAGTTTATTAATTCACTTTTAAACATTACACTTTGTCCTCCGAGATATATCATACAACGTGCTTTAGATTTAAACCGCTTACAATCCAAATAATAGGCAGACTTTGGAAGTAAGACGTTACCGAATCTGGCCAGACCGATTATGTAGTCATCGGGCGTTTCACCAATAATTTTAACGTTTGGATAAGTTTTGTACATTGTTAAACACTCGAGATTTGCGGGTTCTTCGGATTTTACCTCCTCCTCCTCCTCCTCTAGTGGTGGGCACTCGGGTGACTCTGGCTGTGAGTACAGGTTGGCAGATGACTCTGACTGTGAGCACGCGGGTGACTCTGGCTGTGAGTACTGGTAGGCAGACGACTCTGGCGGTGGGCACGCCGGTGACTCTGGGGGTGGGTACGCCGGTGACTCTGGGGGCGGGTACGCCGGTGACTCTGGGGGCGGGGGCGTTGACTGCGGTGCCGTGAAGGGTGGTGGTGGCGGGTGGTATGGAGCTCTGAAGGGTGGTGGAGGCCTTGGCAACACGGCCACGACGTCCCCTTGGCGGAAATTGTACACAGCACATGTCATATCACACAGGTAAGTCTCCTCGATTCTCTCGTAGGGTAGTACTTTAGTCGCTCTTATCGTGTGACAGGTAGAGTCGCAAAACTCGATGTAGCCTCGCTCCTCTCTGTCTTGGTTCACTATTTTGTAAATTACCTGTCTATCGCTCACAACCACACTGTGAATATTTTCTCCTGTCATATAGGCACAACCCGTAACCGTATGACCCACAAACGTTAAATTAAACATGGTGAGCGTACCCGTGAGCTATAAAACGTGCTGTATGGTTTGTAGGGTCCACCGTGCACAAGTATTAACTACCCGTCTGCCCGATGTTGTTGTTGTTGTTAACTGCTTGACTCTTAAACACGTTCAAAGTTCACAATGGTAGGTGAACCGGGTTTTACTCCGGCGCAGGTAAATACCAATTTTTCGTTATTAAGCTCGCACACGTCTTCATCTGTTAGAGTACCGAAACGACAAGGTAAAAATACACAAAACTCGCCATCTAGATAGGCTATTAGGCGTCTCCCGAACTTTGTATTGACAGCCTTTAATTTATCCAGCGAGTACTTTTGATCCACTGTTAGATCACTCAATTTTACGGTCTGCACGGCGTCAACAATATTCACCAACTGTTGTAACTTGTCCATCTTGAACCGCTCTACAGACGCTTATAAATAGATGACCGAACGGGTCTCCCCCCTATATATCCACCCCCCTACGAGATGGCCCTCTCGTGATCTATTCTTGTCTCGACTTGTCTTGTCAACCCGCCAAACCGGCGCCAGTCATCAGGGAAACCCCATTACCAAATAGGGGGTGGGGGACCTAATTCAATGTCGTGTTGCAACACCAGGAAAACCCATTGCCCGGGTCAATGACCTCAATTCTTGTCTCAACACGTTTTGTCGATCCAGCGACGGGTCTCGATGACGTCACAGGGTGATTGAGGTGAGAGGAGAGGGTGAGGGGAAAGTGTGCACCCGTGATGCGCAGTGATCACTACTCGGTAAGCGAACGAGCAGAGGAGATGCCCTCCATTCTACGCAAGACAGACTGCCCTGGACTGTATTTGTAGCGGTCTTAGGGCGCAAGTTTAATTTCGGACGCACACCTGCTTGATTAATTCTAGACAATTTGAAACTATCGTGGTTCGAATCCCTTGGTTGAATAATCTTTTTAGACAGACAATTTTTTTCAAAGATTTTGAGCTATTTTTTTTCTACATGAAAACACTCATATTTTTAATGCACCCGTTATACTTTTTATCCTCCTGGTTATTTCTAGTCGATTAGAATTAGTTGTTTGTATATATTTTAATTCTAGTCACCCCATGAGACCTTCTAGTTCGAGTTTCTACCAAAAGATGGCTGTAGCTTCTAGAAACAGAGTAGCCAAAATTAGCTTTGAGTCCACGACCTCTGTGACAAGGGGTGGGACTTGGGGGGTGGGTTGGCGGGAAAGACGAGTTCAAGAAACTTTAAACGTTTGCTTATTGCAACATAAAATTTTCCACGACCTCTGTGACAAGGGGGTGGGACTTGGGGGGGTGGGTTGGCGGGAAAGACGAGTTCAAGAAACTTTAAACGTTTGCTTATTGCAACATAAAATTTTCCACTGGGAGGCAACTGACCCCCTCCTACCCCCTAAACATTGCCACTCAACGTCAGTGACGTAGGGATGGGGGAGGGGGAAAAAGTGAAAGGAGAGGAGGTATGACGCGATGAGGGGGTTTGCTCGCATTCAACTGAGTGCTGCCAGAGGGCACGGTCATGCTGTCCTCGCGAGTAGGGTTGGTGAAAGGGGCCTTATGGTTGACTCGCACTCTTCAGCACGCTGCCGTCAGGAGAGCTTCGTGCTCCGTGTTCCTCCCCATACGTGGTCACTACTCGGTAAGCGGCCGACCCCCTCCAGTCTACGCAGGACAGTCGTAGCGAGAGGTTCGTGCAGAGACGTATGCTCACCATCCAAATAAAATATACTCCAATGTCCTTCCCCCTACCCATACATGAATAATTAATTAGCACACATCAATAATCAATTAGCAGACATGAATAATTAATTAGCACGCAACAATAATCAAGAAAAAAAAAAAGGGCCCGCACAAGTACCAACATGTTCAAGGCGTGGTGGGGTTGTAGGGGATGGGGGAGGGGGTGTAGGGGAGGGGTTGTAGGGGAGGAAATTTCGTAATCAACTGGTGGAGATTTTGTAATCAGAGCGGAGGGAGGGGGGAGGGGGGAGCAGAGGGGAGGGGAAAAGCCAACAGCCAATCAGAGCGAGGGGGGCGTGGTCACGTGACCAAAACCGACCAATCAGAGCGCTGTTCTATATGGGCCACCTAACTACTCGCGGTGCTATATAAAATAAATTAAACTATCTTTGCTTTAACTAGCAAACACCCGCCTCGGTGGTTTAGTTGGCTAACGCGCCAGTCGTGTTGAGTCAGACCACCGAGGACGGGGAGATCGAGGTTCGAATCTCGGTCGGGTGAACTGGGGGTGGTTTTTCCTAAATGGTTTTCCACTCTACCTCCACGAAAATGCGGGTTCACTTCCTCTAAGTCAAACCTTCCCATTTCCTAATCCATAAGTGTAATTAGTACTTAAGCGTATAACCCGAACGGGTAGTAAGACGCGGTGCTAAAAAAAAAACTAGCAAACACGCCACGCCACGGAAATGTTAAATACCCCATTTAAAAAACTTTTTTTAACAGTACGATAAGTTTATTCTTGAGGTAATCAGACTATAGTATTTCAACTGGACTCAAGTCATCATACGATGAACGAGATAGCTTCATGTCTCAGTAGGGTGGGAAAAGATTGAACAGCTCATTACCACGGCGATATGAGACACTGAGGGGACATGAAAATAAACCACCGCGACTCAACGATATGTCGTTTAGCGGCTAGGAGCCTAGCTCGAGTGTTCATAAGGGTAGATACTAAGCGCTGGAGGTAACTAGGTGTCTAGGGCCGGATTTAAGAGCAAACTTTATGTCACTCGTACTTTCTGTGATTTAATACAGATCACCTGCTTCGGTGGCCGCGTAGTCTAACGCGCTACTCTCGTAGAAAACTAGATTGACGATGATGGGGAGATAAAGGTTCAAATCTAGGCCAGGTGTACTGAGGCGGGGTTTAAAAAAATGCTTTTCTACTATCCCTCCACACAAATGAGGGTACAATTCCTTTAAATACATACCCGCCTCGGTGGCGTAGTTGGCTAACGCGCTAGTCGTGTTGAGCTCGAGCGCCGAGGACGGGGAGATCAGAGGTTCGAATCTCGGTAGGGTGAACTGGGGGGGGGGGGGTTTCCTAAATGGTTTTCCACTCTCCCTCCACGCAAATGCGGGTTCACTTCCTCTAAATTACACCTTCCCAATTCCTAATCCATTAGCGTAATTAGTACTTAAGCGTATAACCCGAACGGTTAGTAAGACGCGGTGCTAAATATTAATATTATTAATCCTTTAAATATAACCTTTCTAATCCCTAAAACAATTGTCGTAATTAGTGAATTGACTTTTAGACCAAACGGGTAGTAAGAGGTGGTGCTAAAAAAAAATCTCTCACTCCCCCTGTAGTCCAAAAAGTCTGCAACCACCTTGGCGAATTGAATCGTGGTATTCGTAGGCCCTATTCATATTTAAACGAAGTGGAAAGTCACACTGCAGTGGTGTAGTAGAAATCAAAACCAAAACGGCATGTATTTTTTTTTCACGATTAGGGTATAGCTACAAGACAGAGTAGATATAGGCCTAATGTAGCCAAATATAAATAAATGGATGTATATAAACCATAAGATTCAAATAAATGCAAGTAAACATTGTGCTATTTTTTAGATTTTTGTTTTCATTTATTCACGGTATTCAACGTGCACTTTCTGAACCAATTGATTATACCAGCACATGAGAATTTCTATGAGCGAGGGTGAAAGGGCCTATTAATTTTGCCGGGAAAGTTACTTTCACATACCTTCCAGGTTTCTTTTACATGACACAATCGACATGGGACCGATGGCTTTACTTCCACTCCGAAGGAAGTTGTGCTACAAATATTTATTGCTCAAGAAAATGTCATCGACCTCACGAACATCGGGTCCTGAGTTGAGCACTTTACCCCAAGACCACCGAGTTCGATCATACTGGGGCTGGTTTTAAAGATTATATACATATACACTAGTTGGTCGTTGCAGAGATGGCTGCAGATTTTTGAACTAAAATGTATTTTAAACGTTTTATTGGGAAAGGATTTATATAATAAGCCCTCACTCTCATTTTAGTTAAAAAGTTTGTTCGTCAAAGGCTATCAACTTTTCTTAGATATATAGTTTTCGGTGTGTAATTTGAATGAAAACGTATATTTTCCCCTTCACGCCGTGATGAGAGCTTTAAAATGACCCCTCTCCCAGATCTCTATCTATTCGTTGCACCAAACCACACAAGTAACGATTATTGAGCTGATATTATTTTTAAACAAAGACAAATATTTTATTTACCAATATACAGCTATACACAAATCTTGGTTTTCATGGTAATGTAAACAAAGAATGATTGCACAGATGAACCACTGTCCACACAGAAGGAAAAGATGGAAAATTTGCTAGGAAAATTGGGTTTTAGTTTTAGGCCACTATTTTTACCAGCATCCTGATTACCTAACCTTTAAAATGAGCGGTCATTTGTCAGTCAGTTGTCTGTTCTGTAATTTCCTCGTAATTTATATTACTGGAAACGGGCTTATCAAATTATATATAAGATATAAAATAGAGAGAGTGATTAAATGTGAGAGTGAAAATGAGAGTGTAAGTGTTTGATTGTGTGTTGTGTTTGATTGGGGTGTGTGTTTGATTGTGTGTGTGTGTGAGTGTGAAAATGAGAGTGTGAGTGTAAGAGGGGAGTGTGAAATTGAGAAAGTGGGTGTGAGAGATGAGAAGGGAATGAAAGAGACTGAGAATGAGCAATTGAGAGCGATCGAGTGAGTGTGAGCGATTGATAGTGGAAGTATGTGTATGTATTAGAGAGAAAAATACTAGGATAAGAGAAAAAGAGTGTGTGTTTGAGGAGAGATAATGTGTGTGAGAAAAAGAGTGTGGAAAAGAAAGTGAAAGAGTGTGTGAGAGAAATATGTTCAGTAGAATGCGTGATAAAGTGTGTTAGAGAGTGTGTGTGTGTGTGAGAGAGAAAGAGAGAGTAACATTTTGGGAGAGATATTGTGTGAAAGAAAGAGAAAATATGAGGGCGTGTGGAGAGAGTATGAGAGAGAGTTTGAGAGAGAAAGTTAAAGAGGGAGAGATTAGTTTAGAAAGATAAAATTAGATTGAGAGAGAGTTTAAGTGAGAGTAAGTGTTTGAGAGAAAAAGTTAGAGAGAGAAATTAAGAAAGCAAGTTTGAGAGAGAGTGGGTTTGAGAAACATTGAATTTGAGAGTGAGATTGAGAGAGAGTTTGATATGAGAAATAGTATGAGTTAGAGAGAGTTTGAGAGAGAGGGAATTAGAAAGAGAGTATGAGAGAGATCGCGCTAAAGAGATAGAATATTCAATAGAGAGAGCGTGTGAGAGATAAGAGAACGTTTTAAAAGAAAGTACAGTTGAGAGAGAAAGCGTTTTAGACAGAGCTTAAGAGAGTATAATAAATATAATAATGTGAGAGAAAGTGTGTGATAAAGAGTGTATGAGAGAGAAATAAAGTGTGAGAGAGAGAATGAGAAAAGATTATATTATAGAGTGTTTTGTAGTATGTGTGTGGTGTGTGTGTGTGTGTGTTAGGGGGAGAGTGTGAGAGAATCTGATAGAGAGAGAATGTGAAACTATAGATGTGGTACTCAAATATTAGGGTACTTGAAATATCATTCCCTCAAAATTATCAACATGGAAACATAACTGAACTTACTGTATTTGTAAGAATGTTAAAAGATAGTAGAGGTACACAAAATATTACTTTTAAATATCATATCAAAACTAAACGGTAAAATGAAAACATAGATTAACCTATGTATTTGTATTGTGTTACTATTTGCTAAAATGAATATCAAAACCCATTATTTGAAAAAAAAATTAAAACCAAAACTCATATTTAGATAGTTAAAATGGCTATTTTTTTTAAACATTATTCAAGATCATTTTATTGTTTTTAAGCTTATAAATTATAATACTTACCTGAACATATTCAAACACCATTTTATCATGCACGAAACAAAACATAGACAATATTTTCATGAATTTAACAACTTAACTTTTTAATTTTCTAATTATACTCAATATTATTGATTTAAATGCCAATTAACTATATCACCATTAAGTAGCGTTTCGTGACCAAAATTCTTAAGCAAGCTTGAAAGGGTGCCCCCAAGCTTTAAAGGGGAGGTCCCGGGATTATTTTTTTAAATTTGTTATGCTTAAAGAATCTATTTGGTGTTTTTTATGATGGTTGTGGCTTTGGGCGTCCTTCTGTTCTGTGATTTATATTATTGTGTTATAACTTACTATAAACATATACTTATAAACTTTCGTTTGTTAGCTTTCACTGATACACACATCAAAACAAAAGCACCTGCTACAATAAACTCCACAAAACTCTAAAGCCCGGTACATACGACACAAATTCTTGTACAAAAAGTTGTGCAATAAATAGTACAATATCTTGGTCACATAGATTGCATACACATTTTAGCTAGTGACTGTTTACACGGAATTTGTGATTGCCACAATATTTTTTTTAACATGGCATTTTTGCCCTTTTAATGGAAACATAATGAGTGAATGATTTGGAAAATATTGGTATTTAATGTAAATAATTTCTTAATTATGCCTAAATATTATGCATATTTTTTTCCAATCTTTTAATTTTTTCTAAAACCGTTGAAAACCTTTAAAATTTAGGGTTTAACCTCCTTCATTTATAATTATTTGTTTGTTTTCAAGCATTTAGCTGTTTTTCTTACAGTCACTATTAAAAAAAAAAGTAACTGTCTAGCAGACGAAGTTTTCGTGTTTACAACTCAAAAGTTGTACAAAAAAAAATTGCTGATATAGGATACTTTCTATTTCCTGAAATTGCATACAATAAGTTGTGCAAAGCAGATCTTGTACAAGTTTTAGTGTTCACACAACGCCAGCTTCAGGCTGCAGCTTTTTGTACAACTTTATGTACAAGAAGTTGTGTCGTGTGTACCGGGCTTAAAGATGTATAGGCACGGGTCAGTACCTTGAGAGAGGGGTGGTGACTTCGGTTCTAGTCATCACCATTCGGGCAAGAGAAGTCGTAGCTCGGCTGCTTGCATTTTTACCTGACATCCGCAACTCTTAAAATATATATAACCGTTGACGTTAAAAAAAGTATGAACTAAAAAAAAAACTTTAATTATGTTAACATGATTTTTTGATTTGAACGTTAAATAAAAGGTTTGTAAAGAATTTAAATCCTAATTCTGTATAGAATGAACGTATGAGGAGGGTGATTTAGAAGAAATGCACCCGAATTGGTATGGAGGAATAATAATAAAAACAAAGTTAAAAGTCGCATGAAAGACAACCCCTATAATATTATTATTATTATATTATTAGCACCGCGTCTTACTACCGTTCGGGTTATACGCACTTACGCTAATGTGTAATGTAGGGTGATTGTGAGATGAATGGGGACCTACATTTAACGTGGAATCCGAACCACGGTGGAGGCCTGGATCCTAAATATTATCAGATGGAGTTGACTCAACTCTCTGTCAACGCGACAATGTATCAGTCTAATGTATCATACCACACTACCACAGTTGTGGGGCAACAGACAATGACCCCTGTTTTTCAAAATTGGTTGGAGAAATATTGAAACTCAAAGTTAAAAACTTCATTTGTGGTCAAAAGCTGTATCTAACTTAACCCAGTTTATTCTCTTAATTGAAAAATTACACTTGGAGAGGGGAATCTGGGACCTTTGGCTTAGTACACCAATGATCTAGACTTGAACTATTCATGTGAGGGTCATTCTTCACTCAAATTTAAAGGCGCATTCTAAGTCGAAGGTCCCAGGTTAAATTCCCGTGTTCAGTGTCATTTGTAAATTTACAGAATACGATATCTAGATGCGGCTATAGCCGCAATATAACAAATATCATAAATTGTCCATTTAATTCGTTAATACAGTGAATTAAAAATAAATTATGTCTCCGTAAAAGAGTGACTAGGGGATTACCGGTTCAGTCAACCCTGGTTCGATCCTAGACAATGCATAAAATAATGGAGTGTGCGAGCTCGTTTAACTTATATAGATATATTATAGGTTATAACAGATCGCAATATAGGTCGAAGTTTAAGGTTATGTTTAATATGTTAGGAAGAACAAGTTTAGAAGTTATAATAAACTTTATAATAGCCAATATTGTTTTTATGTGCACTGAACCTTTATATCCACCCGGGATATCCGCATATTTGCATTAATAGGTTAAGGGTGAGGAATATATTAAGTTGAAGAAATATACCCAAATTTTTTATGGAGGGTAAGTGGGAAAACATTCAGGATAAACCGCCCACATTATACCTAACAGGTATTCAAATGCCAACCTAGTCATCGGGACGCTATACAAGCTAGACAATACGAGATTGAAGCCTTAGTATGCGTATCCTCCGATGTGGGTGCCAAGCTCAAGAGTTCTCTACGGCCATCTTTTATCTGTCATTGGAGTTCGTTGAAGAACACATGGTTTGCCGTAAGAATATTATAAAAGTATAGGGTGTCACAAATAAGACCGGCCACAAACACACAGTATTTCAAAGTATGTGTTCGAAATGTGCGTCACCAGCCGCTATGAATAATTTCAATAATAAAAGTTTACTAGTCGGCTAGCGGAACTATGGATAGGCATAGGGGCTGGTGGCGCAAATTTTGAACAAAATACTGTTATAATGGAATTTGATAAAAATAAAGAAAAGGGGAAAAATAAACTAATACGTGTAAATTTAATGAAGAAAGACCACCTATGGAAAAAGAAAAAAAAGTGGGAAGAATCCAATGCATTAAGTTAACATCGTCCTTTCTTCTTGTCACATAAATGAATGAATGAATAATGAACGAATGAATGAATGAATAATGAATGAATAAATAATGAATGAATAAATAATGAATAAATAATGAATAAATGAATGTCACACACACATTTTAACACAAAATGAGTAATATTTCTGCAGTGTTGCCTTTATCAAACAAAAAGAGTAGAGGGAATACAATTTACACAAACAATGAATTATCCATATTTTGAATTTTGAATTTTGAATTCTTATCAATTTCCATCATAAAATATTTAGCCATTGGGCCACCTCATTTTTAAACATCGAACACAAGATTTTGAAATATTGTGCGCTTGGGGTTGGTTTTCTTTGGGACAACCTGTACATTAAGGGCCAAGACTTTAAACCCCATTCGAATGGCAACAGTTCTCCCCTGCTTAACGATTTGAAGCTGGGGGAGGGGGGAGGGCTCTTATCATTCAAATGAGCTTTAGAATCTCGACCTTGGGTAACTTTTTTTATTGTGTCAAATAAGTATCTAGTTATGGTGAGTCGATTTTTACTGTAACCTGTATCGGTGGACACGTAGGCTTAGGTGTAAGCCTCATCTAGTCTATTTTTCTAGTGAAGGTTAGTGTAGTTTTTAATTCCGGTTGGGTGTACCTAATATTATTTTTAATAAAGGGCTTTCCATTCTCTCTACGCAAATACGGGTACATTTCATATCAATTATATATTCTATATCCTTATTCCACTAGTGTATTTTGTTTATTTTTAGTACCGCGTCTTACTACCTGTTCAGGTTATATGCATATGTGTTAATTAAGATAGTGCGTTAGGTTGAATTTAGAGAAAGTATACCCACATGTGTGCGGAGGAAGAATGGAGAACCATTTTGGAAAAACCATCCTCTGTAAAGCCAACAACGGGGATTCGAAACCCGATCTCTGTGTCATCGGTAGTCTAGTCTAACACGAGACCGACTCATTAGGCCACGCGGCCACCGAAGCAGGCCATTAGTGTAATTAGTGTGCGGAAAACGCAGGTGGATACCCAACGCGATGCAGAAAAATAATATAGCTGTGATTAGTGTACCGATGTACAAACCTACGTTTAGAAAGTGCACGTTGAATAATCCAACCATTTACATCTTGCCAAACAAACTGTTTCGTTGGACAAAGACGATAGATAAGGGAAAGTTGGGGGGAGATATTTGTGACGAATAATTTCTTGCATCAAATAAAAAGAGACAGTTCAAGAGTGTAAAAGCCACGTGATTCTTTTGAAAGTAAATATTTAGTTTACTACCACTTTGAACCCTGCTACTGAAGACAACCTAAATAAAAATGACGCGAAAATAAAAATAAAAACAGACATAAAATATTAAAGTGCTAAGCGAAAATATAAAGACGTATCCATATTAAATTGTAGGCGATTACGAGCTAACATTGAGGGCAGTGTTAAAACGGAGAGAGAGATACCATTTTATGTGTTTGTAATTCATAAAAATAAGCGGTGGAAGATAAAAAAATCAATAAAGACACTGACCTAAGTTATATGAAATGAAAATGTGTCATTTTTAAAGAAGTATTGGAGAGTCATGGAATTTTAGCTAATACAGCGTCATTTAAAGTCAGTGATTTAGAATGTTGGTAATATCATTTAATCGTTTAGCATGATTTGTCAGATATGGGAAGGTCAGGGCTTGAATCCAACTCGGTTGGGCCGAGGCTTTTTTTTAAATAAATAGTTTCTCACTCCCCGTCCACACAAATGTGGTATATGTTCTTTAAATAGTAGCGTTCTCGTAACTATTCCATTAGCGTATAAAAAAGCCGCATAGCCCGGACAAATAGAACAGAATGGGGGAGGGAGGGAGAAGCTTTTAATTTATTTATTTTTGCATCTCGTCTTACAAACCTTCTGGGATATCCACACCTAACTACACTATTGGAGTAGGAAGCTAGAATTCTAGAGGAAATGTTCTCGTATTTGTGTGAAGTGAAATCAAGACATAATTTAGAGTGAAACATCCTCAGTACACCCGGCAGGGATTCGAACCAGCCATTACGTCACCGGCAAAACAGACAAGTTCGGCGTCTTTTGCTCACGTGCCCACCGATAAGGATTGTTGGTGTAGGTATTAATTTTTATTAGGGGGTATTTAACAAGCACTTCCTGAGCCAACCAATTATATCTGCACACGACTTAAATTCTAGAACAAACAGAACACCCAGTCACCAAGCCGTTAATTCATCAACCTCAACCGTATGTTTCAGCCTTGCCGAGAATTGAGCATACAACTCTTTGTTAAGTAGGCAAATACGCTACCGAGGGAGCTATGGGGTTGGACATACTCTTCCCAGGAGAATTATGGTGCATTTTCTCATGTAAACACGCTTATGCTTTTCTGCTTAGTAGTGAACAACCCTCTGTTAAACGTCTAAATAAATACAAACGCATCTGTGGCCACGCCGTGTAAAGCGCCATATTCCCTTGAGACTCTTTTTTCTATGAAGTTGAGATTTAAATTACATCTAGGTACATTGAGGTGGTTTTCGTAACCCATCTCCCCGCTAATGAGGGTGCCTTTCAGGTTACATCTCAACCCCTACTCAAATATTCATAGTTTTTTTCCCCCCTTGTTTAAATGCAGTGCGTCTTAGCTTTCCACATGTTTGAACTAACGGGAGAAGTTGTATAATAAATACACCCACATTTTCGTGTAGAGAGAGTGATAAATAATTGATAAAAAAACCACATTTTGTAAACCCGAACAGGATTCGAATATCGACCTCCCCGTCACCGATATTTCGGTATATTAAGAAAGTGACGCATTAGATCTTGCGACCACCAATCAGCTTGGTTCAGCTTTTAAATAACCCTTGTGATTTTTTTTTTAAAGTGGGAGCTAACAATTTATAAGTGCAGTATCGTCAAGACCAGACTTTCCTGGCAACACTCCACAATCCGCTTGTACTTCAAATATAACAAATAAAAAGGCAATAAAATACAACCAAAACTGCTAAAACATTGCAAGAAACTCATGAGCGAACTCTAAGAAAACACTAATGGAGGCGCCACTAAACCAAAATAATAATCATAAGAAAGTGACACATTTATAACATAATGAACATGGGTCGTTTAATACTCGGTATATGAATAAAACTGGGTTACGCATTTGTGGATAATTTAGCGTTGAATCACTTTAAAAAAAACTGCAATATGGATTCACACACGATGGGTTTATTGGCAAAATACATTCATTAAAGTACACACGTCAAATGTAATGTAAAATGTTAGTCATTTTATTTTACACCGTGTCTTACTACCCGTCTGGGCTAGCTGAATTAAATTATTTTAATGTAATAGATATGAGGAATAAACAATTTAGAGTAATCGTACAATCATTTTGCGTGTAGATAGAATGAGAAATTAGGTAAGAAAAATAAAACCGGTATACTCGACAAGGATTCAAACCCCCGCCTCCCCGCCTCTGGCAAACCAGACTAGAAGAGCTGGTTTTTTTCCGCATGCCCAACGATAATAGTCATCATTATTTCTCCACTTTCTCACAACCTCTCTGGTAGAGAGAGTATCGTGATCATAAAAAAAATCTAATTCTAAAGTTTAACAGATTCACGGCCCACCGAACCCGAAAAAGTAATTTTCGCGATGTCGTCTGTCAGTATCTCAGCCTAGAGGCGAAACCGTTTTACCAATCGGGCTAAAATTCCAGGGTTTTCATAAGGTTACCCCGAGGAGTTTTTGGAGTTAGATATCTAGCCATAAAATTAAGGTTTGTTTACTGAAGGGCATCAATTTTCTCAAAATCCGCTCGAACGATTTTGATTAAAATTTGTACATAGGCACTGTTTAACATTACAGACAAAATGGCAATTCTAATTTCCCATGAGATTTTTTTATGGTAAGTGGCTATCTCCAATGAAGGTAATATATATATATATATATATATATTTATATCTATATATATATCTGTAACAGTGTATTTTATTTTTGCTATTTGGTGGAATGTGATTTTCTTTTTGCCACCAGGATGTTTTTGAACTTAGGTAGATTATTTGGTTATTATCTTAAGAGTTTTAAGTAAAATCTCAATATAGGAGCGAGAAAGTCTGTGCTGTGCAGTGCTGTGCACCATATTATTTATTTAAATGTATATTAGAGGCACGTGTTATTAACGAATTCATTAGGGAGTAGGGATGAGGTGGGTAGCTTCGATTAAACCCACATTGGGGAGAGGATGGGCAACACTACAGCAAAAATCAAACTGTATATTTTTTTTAGCGCCGCGTCTTGCTACCTGTGTAGGTTATATGCGTATGTACTAATTAATAATAGTTAGTTAAGGATGAGTAAGGTTGAATTTAAAGGAAGTGTACCCACATTTTGAGTGGAGGGAGAGTGGGAAACCATTTTATTAAAATCACCCTCAGTACACCAAACCGGGATTCGATCCCCGATCTCCCTGTCATAACCTGAGTAATCGGCCGGTATTCGCAACAAGTCAAATCCCAACTTATCAGGGTCAGAGTCAGGATTCAAAACCCCGAGACCAAACTTATTAGTTATTAGCGACATAAATAAGATAATTAGAGGAAAAAGAACAAAGGTATATTTTTAAATAACGTATCCCCTCAATTTATCCAAAGAAAGGAAATAGTCTCATCATGGCGAGATAAACACCGCAAGTGCACTGGTGTATTCGGTAGGGAATCGATCACAGGTCTCCCGGTCAGTATCAAGTACTTCGCTTTGCCAATTTCTCAGTCGTATATCCAAGGCGGATGTTTATAGGCAGGGCCCAGAATTTCTTAATCATAAAATAGCCAACAAATGACAATACAAATTCTAAAAGCTTAAATAAAATTTACAACAAAAAGTGAAAATATTAACTAAAATTCTCAATGAATACACACGACTAAATCAAACATGCACTTTACAAATATAAACGGAAACATATGAAATGAAAAGTCTTTAACAACTAAACTCGTGCATTTTTGAAATATTAATAAAGATTTACAAATTCCTGCTTCAGAAATAATAGCTTTCCCCTTCCAACGCAACCCTTTTCAACATAGTTGCAGTATATCACTAGGAATGTTGATTTTACACATATGCAAGTAAAGTGAATACAAAGTTAATTTTAAGCCTGTTTTAGCTTTTCATCCCGATAAATTTGTGTTGAAAAATCTTATATTGTAATATTTAATACAAAACATCGATGGTATTTAAAATATATACTTACTCAACAAAAATACCTAAAACTCTCTCAACAATTACACAAATCAAGATATTATGTCCTAAAAATACCACATGACAAAAAAACAAAAAGACATATAAAAAAGATTTTCACAGTAAAGGGATCATGAACAGAATCTGTGTACGTACATTCATTCATTGTCTGTAATTTACCCACAAAAAACACGAAAGGTATTAAAAATCTGGGCCAATCTGGTTAATGAATATTCAACTATTATATTCATTGCCTAAGGTTTAATCGCGTAGATCAAGGGTTTCAAACATACGGCCCACGGGTGTGTTTAAACCAGCCCTAACAGAGTTTTACTCGAAGTATTTGGGTGATAAATATCCCACGATCAAAATGGATGCAGCTAAAATACTATCGATGTTCGGAAGTACAAACATTTGTGAACAGTTTTTCTCCCTTTTAAAATTGAAGTAAATACAAGTTAAGAAGAAAGCTTACTGATGAACATTTGATAAGCACAATGAGGATTGTTTCAAGTAAAAATATTTCTCCAGATTTTGATAGTTTAGTAAGTGGGAAGCGACCCCAGAATTCCAATAAACAGTAGATGTGATGAATTACTATCCTGGCATTGTGTTTCAAATTAAAAATATTTGAATTTTGAACTAAGTTTATTATTAGGCCTACTGTATTTGTCATAGCTATTTATTTTTTATTATAGCAAATTTTTTTTAAATTGTAAATAAATATTTAAAGAGGTTTTTTATTTGTCTTTTGCATCCACAATTAAAAAAAAATAAGTTTGTAGAAATCAAGTGTACTTTAAGAATGAAATGGGTAGAGGAAAAAGTTTTTGAATCTATATACATATTTAAAATGTATAATTATCTTATGTGCGGCCCCGCAATGCCTCCTTAATTATATAATGCGGCCCTCACACCTGTTTGAGTTTGACACCCCTGGCGTAGAAGTCTAATGCTCAGTTTTAGACATTGGATTTTCACTGGTAGTTCTCAAATATCTGGTTTTATTGCTTATTAAATTTTAGCTGTGGCATCCACAGAATTTTTTCCAGGGAGGAGGAGGGGAAAAATATATTTCCCCACCCACCCACACGTGCGCGCCTGAAAAAACTTCTTAGGGCACTGGCATTTTACTGGAACTGTAAAGATATTAAAATTATAGAAACTGCAAAGAACACTGTTTTGCTTCAACCTGAATAAAACTAGTAAACTTATAAACACAAAATGTCATACATTTAAAATAAAAATAAAAGCATACTTATAGCTTTATAAATAATTTGGTATAGTAAATATGACTTTACACTTGGGAATTTGGTAACTTTATTTAAAAATCTAGTATCTTATTTTCATCACTAAACATCGTTCAATGATTAAACAAGCTATGGCCCTTTTCTTTAGAATGGAAGCCCTAAAAAGTTAAATATATGGATACATTATTATTCTAGAGGGGTAAAATAAACATTTTTAAATGATTTAATTTATTACAATCTTATAATATGAACTCATTTCAAAGCATTACATAAAAATACTGCCTACTTAAATATAAATTGAAGGCGTCTACGGTCAGAGTCAAATTTATTCATAGCTGTTTCTATAAAAGTAGATTAGTTCTAAGAAACTAAAAATTGTAAGGCAAACTAGAAGGATAAAATATATTAACAATGTTTTATTATAAAAGAAAAATTTAATGTATTAAATTAAATTGGGTATTCCAGGGGCCGGGTAGGTTAACACCCCCCCCCCCCCCTCGTCTGTTACTTTGGGAGCCCCATGAATTTTAGTGCTGGTGTGTAAGCGGTTTGTGACATTTTATAGAAATGTGTTTACTTTTAAATGAAGTTGACAAGGGCGTTGAGGAGAGAAGGAGGGAAATGATTTTAAATAAATGCAGAGATTGGGAACCACACTATGCGTGAAGAAGAACTCTTTATTTATATATAGTTTTTTACTATTAGGTTTAACACTAAGCGTTCTTAATGACTTGATTTGTAAATAGGGATAGGGAAGTGCGCCAGTAGATAGTGAACACGGGAGTGAAAAAAAAACATATCTAGTATACTCCGGCAAAGATTCGATCCTCGAACCACCCGTTTCCAGAAATTCAATTCTAACTTTATTAACGCCTTGGACCGTGTGACCACTGATGCGGGTTTGGTTCCAACCTAATTTTATTTTTTGTGCACCACGTCTTACTATCTGTCAGGGCTATCAATATATTTGCACTGATAGTTTAGGGTTTAAGAAGGTAGAATTGAGATTTAATGTATCCGAATTCACGTGGGAGGAGACTGGTAAACTTTTTTATGAAGTGGGGAAGGGGGAGGGACCAGCAGGGATTCGAGCCCCAACCTTCCTTTCTTATGTAAACCAGACTAGAGGAGGTTTACATTCTAAGCCGTGTGCTCACTTATGCCAGCCCAACGTCAGAACCTGAAAACCGGCCTCGTGGTATAGTGGTCAGAACCCCTGGCTGTTAATCTTGAGTTCCCGGGTTCAATTCCCGGATGGTACCAGGGGATTTTTCTTGAAAGGGGAATAATTCCCATGATCACCAGGGTTTGATTAATTAGGCTTAAGTTAGGTTTGGATCTTCATTTTCTCCACCTCGTGATATTCGTTATAATCCGCTCATCTCATCGGGACATGGAAAGAGCCTCCACGAAAAGGATGTACGATTAGTACATCTGGGCGTCCCCTGGGAAATGGTTCACTAGTACTGGCTAATATTTCCACACACTTAACTAAAAATTGACGTAGTCCAGACAAGCCATTAATATTATAACCTGGAAAGTGAAGCCTGCTAGCCCCACAGACACCCTGTATACATGACAGCCACGAGCAGTAGGTGATTGTGAATCCTATACAAACTAACTGTGTAGGCCTGTGTAGGCCTTGTGATATAAGAAATAAGTATTGAGTAAAATAAGTCGAGCAAGTGACCGAAGTAATGTAAACGTCACCTTCGTGTTCGGGAGGGGGGACTCAAGGACAATAGGTGAACATGAGGAAGTTACGCAACGACGCATGCCCGTTAGTTGAGGGGTTGCGTTGAACCTAGTACAGTCAAATATTAATAGAAAGGGCCTTTTAGAAAATATCTTTCATCCACAGTCAAAATTGATACCATTTACGGTTTTTTTTTATTTCTGCATCTTACTACCGGTTAAGGTTATACGCATGTTTAATAATTATTCTAATAAGGTAAGGATGAGGACGGAAGTATTTTAGAGGTAGTCTATCCACAATTGCGTGGAAAGAGAGTGAAAAATCATTTAGGAAAAACCACCCTCAGTACACCCAACCGGGATTCAAACCCCTATCTCCCCGTCGTCAACAGGTCAGTTAAATACGAGATTGATGCGTTAGATTATTAGGCCACTAAAGCGTATTTTACTGTTATTTAATAGGTATTAATAATGTCTATCATACGTTTCGGTGGTCTAATTGGCTCAGACGTCACTCTCGCAACAGATGATGAAAATGTTTGGGTTCAAGTACTGGGAAAATGTACCTAAGCGGTTTTTAAACTCAAAAACGACTACACTTACTATAAATTTAACCCTCCTCATTCCTAAAACACACAGCGCAATTAGGACATATACGTATAACACTAATGGGTAGTAAGACGGGATGATAATTATTACTACTACTACTACTAATAATAATAATAATACAATATCTAAAGTGACAGATGAAAATCACATGACTCGATGTATGAATACGTGAAATTATATCCAGAAACTTTTATAGCGGTGAGATTCCTACGAAAACTACAAAGTATGCATCCACCTCGGTGGTGTAGTTAGCTAAAGCACTGGTTTCGTGTTGAGCTAAACTACCGAAAACGGGAAGATCGAGGTTCGAATCAAGGTGGGGTGAACTGGGTGTGGGTTTCCCTAAATGGTTTTCCACTCTCCATCCACTCAAATGCAGGTACACTTCCTCTAAATTCAACCTTCCTTATTCCTAATCATTAGGGTAATTAGTGGTTAAGTGTATAGCTCGTGCGGGTAGTAAGACGCAGTGCTAAATATAATAATAATAATAATAATAATAATAATAATAATAATAATAATAGAAAGTAATCCTACCAGGTTGACACCTTAAAAAGTTAAACAGTACAACATAAAAGCAGCTTACCCCCTGCCGGTAACAATGAGCTTTGCGGCCCTTTATGGGACGGTAAGTACTAGAATTCCTGGGTGTTTAACGTGCACTTTCTGAGCCTATTGATTATTTCAGCACATGACTTAAAAACTAACTAGAACAGACACATCACGTAGTCCCCCATGAGCAAACAAACAATTACTGTGAAACGTAAATCCCAGTTTAAACAATGTTAATGGTTTTTCGGCCTATTCAGGAATAGAACCTGGGACCCTTTGTTATTATTATTATTATTATCGTCTTTCTAACCGTTCGGGTTATACACACGCTAATGTGTAATAGTAGGGTGATTGTGAGATGAAATGGAGGACCTACAATTTAACGTGGAATCCGAACCACGGTGGAGGCCTGGCATTCCTCACATTCACAAGTTGTGATTAATACACGTCTTGTCAGAGGTGAAGGAAGGGTTTGGCAATAAGATAAATCTGTGCCGGGACCGAGGATTGAAGACTCTTTGTTCAATGGACAGTTGTGCTAGCGTCTAAGCCAAGGAGTCGAATTACCCCTTCGGTTAAATCGTTGGTAAATTTTGTGATATATGTAACACCAAACAAAATATTGACGCTAACAAAATGTCACTCACTGTCAAAATAGGCATGTCAGAAGTAACAAATGGGGAATATATATACTCTGGCGTATAAATAATTCTAAAATAGATATCATAGTCTATATTAATAGGTAGATGGATCTGACACTTAGGGCCAGTTTCATAGTCAGACTTAGTGAGCCTAAAGTGCGATTCGATACTAAATACAGGACGACACCTACCTAGACCAAAATGGAATGGGCCAGTTTCGCATATGAAACTGGCCCATTCCATTCAATTTCAGGTAGGTGACGTCTTGTATTTAGTATAGCGCCGCACGTGAGGAGTACTAAATCTGACTATGAAACTGGCCCTTAGGCTCAGTCGGTAGCATGTCTGCCTACTGAGCTAAGGGTCCCGGGTTCGATTCCCGGCATGGCCGATAAAAATGTATCATTGGTGAACTGTGGGTTTACCCTTTTACATTGATAAATTAACGGCCGGGAACTGGATGTTGTAGGTTTCCTTGTTTTTAAGTTAGATTACAAGGCATATGAAGCTACGAAAGGGCTAGCAAGAGGGTAGTGGAAAATATATGGCTTGAATAAAAAAAACTGCCACAGGCTGGAAACAGTAATGATGTAAAAAAATAATTAATGAATAGCTCTCTGCAAAGAGGGCTTCAGTCACGAAATGAAATCCACCCTTTAGAAGACTGGTATATCGTTTGACATTCAAAAGACCTCAGTCAAACCACCAGAGATGTGTTTAATTAATGTAGGTAGTGACTTAATTGTTCGTTGCGAAAAGGGCTTCTTCAATCATTGACTGAATACCTTTCTGCAGGGAATTGTGGAAATTACTTTTATTTGACTGAGGCCTTTTGTGCACAGAACTATTAAAACAAGAGTTATTTTATTAACAGGTTAATCTAATGAAACAGCGTTGAGAAAGATAATTAAGAGGAGACATCCCAGCAGTCCCCCTATGACGGGGAGGATGGCAAATCACTTTCATGAGGGGGGGGGGGGGGACAATTTATACGAGAACAAAGGCGTCTGTTTAGTATTTTCTAGTTTTCTGGTGACGAAGAGGTTGGAATTCGAATCCAGACTGAGTGTAATGAAGTTTTTTTTCCTCTCCAAATGGTTTTTATCACTCTCCATGCAAATATGGGTATATTTTTTCGATGTTTTACCTACCTCATCCTTCATCTCCCTCTCCTCATTATAATCCGGATAGCTCAAACGCTCTAGCAAGATGGGAAGATTGGAACTAAAAAATAGAATGTTTAATTTTACACTAAAGTACAATAGTAAATTTACTCTCGCTAACACATATGTTGTGTATATTTAGTTTTAACTTACCGTGGCAGATTACTATATGGCCCTATCAAAGGAGCGGGGCCATGGTAGAATCAAGCAAGGTATGCTTATTTTCATTAAGGGTGGATGGAGTTTGGTGAGGATATAGTTGTAAAATAGTTTTGTAATTAAAAAACAACATAAAATGTGCTCTTCCTAACTTAAACCATGTAAAGTAACTCGACAAATAATACCTCGTCGAATTCCCACTGTTAAGTTATTGTTTTTTTTTTATAAAGATCTTACTCATTTAAAACGGTGAGATCACCATTTAGTAGACGCGCACAATTAAATAATGTGGCAAACAACGCCGAATGTGTTAATTGGTAACTGGTAAGTGTAGGTTTTACCGAAGGTCACGCATCACAATCTATAGGAGAAAGGACCGAACAATTTTGGTAGCAGCCCGGTTCAATCAGATCTGGCAAAATTCGCAATAATTAATTCCACTTTTGCGTGAGCTATATCAGTCAATAGGAACGTTGATTCAGGTCACTAAGAATACGAGCAAAGTAAATGTGACAAATACAGGCTTATTTGATTACTAATCAATATCCTAAAATACCCTGGTTCGATCATAGACTGTGTCCATATAATAATTTAGTGATAGTGTTATTGATTATCATATTATCAAGATTGTAAGGCTGCTACTAGGGTGGTTGTTGAATATTTAGTGTGAGGTATTGCGACCAAGATTAAGTTTTTGATACGTGTTAGGGTATAACCTCGTATTCAAAAAGTAAAATTTTTTTGTTTAGTAATGTTAATATATTATTTTATTTTCTAAGCTTAAAGGAAAAATATATTTTAAATAAACCAATTATGTGCTTATAAAATTCAGCTCAGTGGATTGTAGAAGTAGGCCTATAGTTCGTGTAGTACGCATGCAGAGGTGTTCCTATAAGGAAGTGTATAAGGTGGGGGAATTATTACTCCTCCTACCCAGATTGATAAACAGATGGATAACTTTTCTTGGATTGTAAATATTACAAATGTACAATTATTTTCGTTACGCTGTACACTCAGATTACCTTGAAAGGTAGTAGTCTTACTTTGATGGATTACACCAACGGTTGGCAACTTACAGCCCGTGGGCCGGATCCGACCCACAGACTTATTTTATATGGCCCGCTAAAGATATAGCAAATAAACAACTGTGTTCATAAAAATAGCCTAATTACTAAATGAGAAATATGAAGTTGAAAATATTTTGTTGGATTTTTGTTTAGACCAGTCCACCAATTTTGTTTAAGCCCATACAAGTCGCGATATTTAAAAAAGTTGCTGACCCCTGGACTACACTATGACACTACACTGCACCATAGTGGAACAATGCAAGCTAAGCTTACTACCTTGAAGAGTAGACAAAGCCTGCACTCAGTTTTCCCTGAAATATAGTAAGCTTACCTGGCTTGGTTACACTATGGTGTAACTTATAAGATAGGAGTCATTGTGTGATCAATCCAGGTAAGACTTAACTTCCAGGTCAAAACTAGGTTTACGTGATTAAGTGGACAGGGTGATTGTCTATACATCTCCGAGAGCCCAGGTCCAAGCAAAGAAGATGCCTAAAATAATGTAATGTTCATGTATAGATTGATCCTATTATAATATTACGTATTAGGCTAACACAAGATGTTAGGTTTCTATTTTTGGCGAGGTAAAATGATGATGTTCACTCTCAGCATGGTTTTCCTTACTCACTTCAGGCGACCGCTAATGTATTTCCTCAAAATTAGCATTTCTCAATCTCTTTCAATGGATAATTTAGTGGCGTTGATAGCTAGTAATAAGATCCTATAGCTATTTGCAGTAATAATGAGCGTTTATATATTTTTTAAATTGGTGTACATGACAGATCAAATACTATACTGTTAAAAGGTTAAGTAAAGGTGCAAGGTACCGAGTTCGCACTCGTTCTCAGCGTCCTCCGCTATCGTCTCCATGGTGCGGTTGTGGGCGGACTGTTGTTTTTGTTGTTGCTCATGCCAGTCGTCCGTGGCATGTTCCACTTTGCTGCCAGCCCCTCTGGAGCGTTATCACACGACCCTCACCCCCCTTTTCACATGGTTCCACCAGGGTTGGGACAATGCTAGTCAAGACACAACACCACCGAAACACACACGTCTCACAACTCACACCACTTGACGCACTACCCGAGATTCACCGCCACACTGACAAAAGGAGGCGGGCGCACTGCGGGCCTTGCAGCCGGGGACTATAGCTACCCTCATCTGCCGCCACGAGGCAGCACTGGCGCAGCCCCCCCTCCCATCCACCACCTTCTTGAACATCAGGTCGGGCCGATAACTACCCACCACTTTCAAAATTACACATTATTTGGTTACTTTTTTCATTCTTCAAGCTATATTTAACGTGTAATTTAAAAAAAATCATACACACCCACTTCGGTGGCTACATCGTCTAAGGTGTCACACTCGCAATAGACTGTACTGTTGATGGCGGGAATAACGGGGTTCAAATCCAGGACGGGTGTAGTGAGTGTAATTTTACCTAAAAGGTTTCCCACTTTTCATCCACGCAAATGTGAGTACAATTCCTCCAAATTCCACTTTCCTTATCACTACTTATGCGTACAACCCTAGTGAATAGAGAGATTCTGTGCCAAAAATATCATTCAAACTTACAAACTAAATTGATCTAAGAGAGGTCACCAACACTAAGAACCTAGCTCAAACGTATATATTCATTAAATAATTGAATATCGGTCGAAACCGTAAACAAACACTAAATATCTTACTCGGCATCAACTGGAATCCAACAAGGCTATCATCAATTGAGAGATTTTTTCAAAATATTAATTTTATTGTGGTTTTCCCCATCTTTATATATATTAATTTGGGTTCACTGATTCCAAAACTCATCCTTATGCCTTCTTAGATTAAGCCATTCGTAAAATTGATGGAAAACATGACAATAATAGCCTTGTGGTTGCCCTGAGGATTTTATAAACGAATTGTTAAACGCTAAGCAATAAAAGAAGAAAACAAATAGTTTTGAAACATATCAATTGGATTTTTAAAGGGCCATGTAATTAGCCAGTCCAGTTAAAAAAAATTCAAGTGATGATAAACATCAAAATACTATAGTTATTGGGATAATTTTTTATCGATAATAATTGGTGTATTTATTTCTCCCTCCAACAAATATTTTAACCATTGTAATAATGTAGTAGTATATAAATTGATGTATGTCCCTCGGATATAAAAGGTTTTTTGTATTTGGAATGCTTCACTTCCGAATCTAACCATGCCCCTTTTACCGTTATTTTAATTATGTAACTATTGATAATGTATGATTAGTCTTAAAGGCAACTATGCTCTATTATCGTATGAAACCTCTTTATTATAGGGATATCCAAACCAGTGGTGTACTAAGGTATATTTTCGCTTGAGGTAGAGCGTTCACAGAGTACTGTGGCTTTACCATTTTTCCCGAAAAATCCCGGGAAATAATTTTGCCCAGCCGAGTTTCGGGAACATACAATTTCCCCAATTTTTTCCCGAAGTTCAGGATCCCGGACAAGCCTAATAAACATACATCTAAGAAGTGGGGATCATGAAAATAACTTAAAAGGAAACACCCGCGTTAGCCAATAGAAAGGATGGAAAACAATATCCCACAACCAGCTAGGATTCGAGTACGTATCTTCCTGAAAACGAAAGTCTATTTCAATGCGAGTTTAACGACTTAGACCCCTCGTCCACCGCTAAGGGCTATATTACAGTCTAAATTAGGTAAATTTTAATGAATAGGGCAAAACTATTGAGTTGTAGTAAGTTCGACCTACTCCTCCCAAAAAAAGTTCACACATAAACCTTTTTAAAGAGAAAAACAAATAAGGTGGGTGTCCCTGATATGGCCATGCTAAGTTGTGAGAATTTTTCTAGCCACCATTTTGAAAAAAAAAAAACAATTTTTTTTTAAATCGTTCTCAGGTGAATGTACTTTCATAAAAAAAATTGCATTCCCCATAAAAAATGTTTTACTGGTCCAAAAATCTAAATTCCCAAAGTCTACCTAGTGGCCATTTCAGGAACATGTGCACATGATATGGCCACCCTTGTTTCATATTCTACATAACGTGATTTTTTTCAGTTTCATAGTGCAGTTTTGCTCAAATTAAATAATTTTGGTGTAAAATGAATAAAGATGATATTAAGTAATCCTTTTTGTTATTAAAAAGTGAATTCAAAAGAGGATTTTCAATGAAAAATGAAGTTGTTTAAACAATTGACATTCACACTTTTTTCCATTGAAAAGACAAACGGAAAATTCTCTGGCATAGCTGTTTTTCTTGTTCCGGTGTCAAGGTGGGTTTTCCACCCAACTTTGACTTCTTTAAGGGGCTATCTTTCTCCATATAACGGCGTAAAGTACGTCTAGGTACACAAAACTTGTTACTTGCCCCTTGAACTGATAACTTACAACTTTTCACACCACTCACTGCCTTGGACATGGCTTCTTCAGTCCATAATCCCCTCTTCCTCACGTTGTCAGACATTATTTTATATTTTAAAAAAAGTCTTTATTGAGTAACTTTATCAGGAGAGAAAAAAAATGTGAACTGAACTTGATATGGCCATAGTGCACTTGATATGACTACCTGGGTGGCCATATCAGGAGCAGGTCAGCTCTCACGAAAATCGTTTGATTATGAACAACTCGTAAAAGATACGCCATCAACAACAACACCAATCGAAAGAGCATTCAAAACTGAATAGAGTACAATAGTTTTCATGAAAAAAGTATTTGAAAAACATGCGTAAAACAAAGGAGACCTACCAGAGAAAAACAAGAAGAGGTCCTATGAAAAACACAAAAGAGGCAACTGATGACATATTGCTCAACCTGGCTGGATGGGAAATGATCACGTGATACACTAGGAATCCCCTCACTGGATTCTGATGCCATATAGAGGATTTTTTGGTTAGCTAACTCACAATAGGATTTGGATATCAGGAACATGGCCATAACACGAGCACCCACCTTATTTATGACATTTTACGACTATTTCTGGAGTTATTTAAAAGTATGTGTTATGTTCAAATGATATAGCTGGAAATATCGATGAGGAAAAAGCGAAATATTATAACCTTATCTCAACTTTCCGCCACGTGACAGGTAGACAAACATCGTTAAATAGAAAAGTGCGAATGACTTGAACGAATTTCCTCACATCGCCCGAAGTGAGACGGACGCACCCGAACACGAAATAAATAAAGCCGCCGCCACTTTAGCTGCTCAGCTTTGTCGTCTGCCGCGGGAATAGTGTGGTGGGCGGTGCCTGGGCTGAGCTGACAAGTGGAAGAGTTTCCAACTTATACTCCATTCACGGTAGGAATTACTCTCTGTAAGGTCTTTTTTCCTACCAATATACTACTATATAATAGCTTTCTGGTAGGGAAAAAGACCTTTCAGAAAACAATTCCTACGCTGAACAGACTTTAGCCTGATTCCCGTGTCTAGGTGACATTTTTCAATTGTATTTAAATTAATTCCTGTGACCGGCCCTTGCTTGGCCTGTAAGCGATGATAATGTTCACCAAACACTTGTGTGGCCTGTAGAAACAGTCTATCCTGGATTTGAAACCCATAGACCAGCGGTTTTCAACTTTTTTCAACGCAAGGCACACTGAACAAGGTACCAATATTATCAAAGCACACCAGTAGTTTTTAAAAGAGAGATTTTATCATTTAAACAACGCGTATTAAGATCGTGTTTAGAAGTTAAATAATTAAAATTCTAATAAATGTGTTATTTAAAAAAAAAAATATTGACCATGGATTTTTTAAAAATATTTTTATTCATCAAATTTCTTCTAGCTTCTGTTTTATCTTTCCTCAAAGTACCGCGGCACATTGGTTCAAATATTATTATTAGCACCGCGTCTTACTACCCGTTCGGGTTGTACACACTTACGCTAATTTGTAAGGGTAGGGTGATTGTGAGATGAAATGGAGGACCCACAGTTTAACGTGGAATCCAAACCACGGTGGAGGCCTGGCACTCCTCACATTCACAA
The DNA here is from genome assembly GCA_033556935.1 of Timema podura. Lineage (NCBI taxonomy): Eukaryota > Metazoa > Arthropoda > Insecta > Phasmatodea > Timematidae > Timema > Timema podura. Next base: position 71,456,532 of record JAVRXN010000009.1, on the reverse strand, counting down.
GTTGTGATTAATATACGTCTTGTCAGAGGTGAAGGAAGGGTTTGGCATTCAGATAAATCTGTGCCGGGACCTAGGATTGAACCCCAGACCTCAGCATAGAAGTCTGACACCTTACCCCTAGACCACCAGGTCACCAATGGCTCAGATAAACACTGCATAGACACTCCTTTACCATAAAAATAAATTGTAGAAAACATATTTTTTTTCCTTTATTTTGACAGTTATGTTGTGATTTAGAGTATAATTTCGAAAATTTTAAAGCACTTAGAAATGCTACATTAAAAAAAATTACTCGTCTAAGCTATAAGCATATATTTACTCTGACGGGGTGAGGATGAGTTATCTAGAACTTACAAGGATATGTACATGGATTTGATTGCAGGAAGAGTTGGAAATCATTTAGTGAGAACAACCCTCAATACACCAAGCCGGGTTTCAAATACCGACCTCCCCGTCACCGACTGAACCAGATGACGAGAATCACCACGTGCCCACAGATTCAGGTAGCCTTTTAGCTCATCCACAAAAATATAAATGCATAGTATCTTAAATGAAGAAAAGGATATACATTTTACACTTATCAATATTGATATTGTCTGATAAAAGTAACAGCTTCAAAACACAAGGCTTAGTAAATGGAGATATAAAAGAAGATTTATAATAGTTTAGAACTTTCAACAAGGGTTCTTCCAGTGTCGGTCTGACTATTATAGGCAACAAGAGACATACTGAGGGGAGTGTTTTAAGAGTTTACATCGTCCTCCCTTACACAAACCACCAAAAGTATTATTAATAATATTACCTGTATTGTTAGTCGCATAGTCTAATACGTCATTTTCCGTGTTAAGAGTGGATTTCCAGTGACGGGAAAGCGTGGTTAAAATCCCGCTCAGGTGTAGTGAGGGTGTATTTTCTAAATGGTTTCCCACTCTCCTTTCAAGAGAATGGGGGTACATTTTATCTATAAATATGCCTTCCAATTCCTATCTCATTAGCTTATTATCAATATGTGAGTACAACCCGAAATGGTACTAAGACGTGGTATATATTTACCTCGGTAGTCTTGGGGTAAAGTGCGCTCTTTGAGACCCGATGTTCGTGGGTTCAAACTCAGTCGAGGTGGATTGATTTTTCTTGAGCGATAAAAATACGTAGCACAACTTCCTTCGGAGGGGAAGTAGAGCTGTCGGTCCTATGTTAATTGTGGCATGTAAAAGAACCTTGAAAAGGCATGTGAAAATCCTTTCCCCGAGAAAATTGGTAGGCCTTTTCGCGCTCGCTCATAGAATTCAATGTGGGAGGCAACAGTATAACACAACACTTCTTGAACACCCCATAATACATAGGATTTCTACCAGATGGTGCAGGCCGCACTAACCAGCCAAAGGGCTGAGTGCATACCCAGATCCGGAAGGATAGAAATCCCATCAAACCAACCTTCTGGTTGCTAACTTAAGTAATATATAATAACATATATATACCTCCTAAATACCTGAGCTAGTAGCGTAGTCTTAAAAAATTCATAGCTTCTATGATCCCAAATCAAACATCATCAACTTTTTCAAGCCTGTGGCCAGGTCAGTTTATTAAAATGCCTCCATCTTCCTTTATCCTTCCACCGTTGTTCTGCCTTTAATTGGTTCCATCCTTATCCTCTCGCTTGCACACTTTATTATCCGCATTGCCCATCTCTTTCTTGGCCTCCCTTGCAGTATTTTTCCTATATACTGTACTTCATTTTCATCATTTTCTTTGGCATCTTCTCCTTCTACATCCTCGTACATGCCCATACCATCTCAGTCTTGCTTCCTCTTACTATCTCATGTATTCCCTCTACTACCACTCTTTCTCGGATAACTTAATTCCTTATCCTGTTTCTACTCGTGACAGCTAACATGCTCCTCATAAACTTCATTCCCACGGCCTCCAATTTCCTTATCTACCTCACATTCACTGTTCATGTTTTTGCTGTATATGTGATAAAAGGTACAAAGTACCCCAGTACAATACTTACACTTGTACTTCTCATCTCCGTAGCAGGTCTCTTACACACCTATAGAACAACTCTCCTGCTGTTCTCTTCTCATTACATCCTCTTTACTTTCACCTTTCGCCTCAATCATGCTTCCGAGACATTTTACATTCTGTACTTTTCTCAGTTCTACTCCATCCAACTTCATAGCTTTACTAGGTCTTGTCCTCTTCCTTTTCACAAACATCACTTCACGTTTTGCCATTCTAAATTTCATTCCACATTCTTTCACTTCCTCATTTCATTCTGTGGCTGTTCCTGTACTTCGTCTTCCTTCTGCCCACAATATTAAAAACAACAACTTTAATTTACTTCAAGAAGAGTTGAACGTAAAATATAACCACGGACATATCCTGTAGCGACTTCCCCACGAAAATCCATAATATGCAGAGTAGTTTTACCCCTCCCCCAAGTGTCCCGAACCCATCCCCTCTACTAGATAGCAAATTGCAGTGCAAATAGGCGGTAAAGTGACATTCACTTGTCAGACGGGTTTGACAGCAAAACGCACTAAATGTTATCAACGTGCCTTTGTACTCATCAATGGCGGCGAGCTGGCTATTAAGCGCCACATCCTAATTAATCAAAGGACAATCACAACAACCAGATTTAGGGCCGTTGATATTCCATTTAGTTAAAAGGGACATATCTAATTTCACTTTAATATATACATTATGATTATGATGAGAAATGAAACCCAATATTATTTTATGTAGATCAATAAGAAGACAAGCTAATTATTAGATTAAAGTGGGGTGTAAATATTTATAGTTAAGAGCTGTAGCCAATTTTTGAAGTTTTATAAAAACAAAATCGGCCAAATAAATAAAATATATTTAGCCAGTAGAAACATAGTTTCATTTTCTTCCCAGAGTAATCTAAATAGTTCTTGAATATATATCAAGGGTGTCCTAGAATTTGATGATAATTTTTTATCTTCTTTATCAAGTTTCTCATCAAAAGCTAACATATTAAATGTGGAAAATTAAATTCTATGTTCCTACTGTAGAAATATTTGATTTGTTTTGCTGAAAAAAAAAAGTTTTCTATGAAAACTGCAAAAACAGTTAACTTATTTCGCCTCCACTTTTGTCCCCCTTAAGGTTTCAAAATCCAAATAAAGTGTATAGATATTCAACAAAAAGGGATTTTAACCATTTCTTATTACTAAAATTTTTCACCGTGTTAAGGTTGTATTTACAGGAACTGTATTCAGATTTTCGTGGAGGTCGAGTGGACACCATTTTATCATTAAAAAAACCCCTATCAGTACACCCTGCCGGGATTCGAAACCCGCTATCTCCATTACCAGAAAAACAGATAAATGAACTTGAGATTTTGGGTCGTCGATATTCGGACGGCATTCAATCCCCGTTCAACCTGAACTTCTTGCTAATCGTATATTGGGAGATTTGTTGACTTCCGAGACTAGACTATAATTAGAGCCCATGATCCGTATCTCTATTGGTGTGGGATTTAACGTATTATTATTAGAGGTTGTTTAGGAAATGTTCGACTGCCTCTGGGGTCTCATGGTCAGGGTTCCTGGATTAAGAGGACCATGGTTTGATTCCCGGCGCTTCCAAAAATTAATCTGTGAATCAGTGGATCTGCAACTCAGCATCACGAGGAAAAATTAGAAGCTACTTGAATAAAGATGTAGCAGTTCCGGTCTAAAAAAACTGAGATTAACGGCCGGAGGGCTCATTATGCTAACCATATGACACCCTCTATCTGCAAATGTTGACACTACCATCGCTAACGCCATCGGCTGCTCAGTCGGTATCTCGCTTGCGGAATCACACCGTGGATTTTTTTAGTAGGATTTTACCCTCACAGCATTAGTAGTTTGGAAAACCGCAGTGAAAATCATACGTGGTAAATAAACTCGTATGCAAACGGCTGGGATTTGAATCCAAACCAACACATCAATAAAAATGAATAGTTTATATGTAGACATACAAATAAAAGAGCTTGCGCTTGCGTAAGACCAAGAGCCCATGGTAAAATATTTTACACCCAAAGTTAATTAATTAAGTAGTTATTTAAAATAAAATATACTGATCCCTTCATAATACGTATTATCGTACATCAACATTGTTATAAAATACAGTAGAATCTTGAATGTTCGAGTTGGATGAGATTGGACCCATCCTTAACTATTGAAAACTAGAATGATAGAAAAAAAAAGTGAAAATATATAAACGTTTTTATGTGTAAAAACTAAAAAATATTAAACATGTATTTAGAGATTTTATTATACAAAAATAATTTCTTAAATGTAAAAAACATAATATGTATGTATTATCTTATTATAATATAAAAAATATATCAAGGGATTTTTTTTCCCCTTGTGATCGTTGTTTTGCCGCGTAGCCACACATTGTTAATCCTTCGTAAGAGAAGTGCATGGAAAAAAAATCCCTACCTAGAACTATCGAGACTCTATTTAAAAAAAAAACTTTTCAGCAAAGTGAATGTTTAGTTATTTTATCATTTATTTCCAGAAATTCATTCCCCTACCTTTCATACTATTGATCCTTTGAGTATTTTCTTTCCTATTTTTTACCAGTGCTTGAATTCGGTACTAGGAGGATAAGATGACAGCAAAACAATAAAACGCGACTTTCAAATCATAGGCCTATTCCCATTCAAACATATTATATTTTTAATTTTATTTATTCGAGGTATTTAACGTGCACTTTCCGAACTGACTGATTATATTAACATACGAAAATTTCTATGAGCGAGAGCGAAAGGGAATACCAATTTTGCCGGGATAGGTATTTTTACAATCCTTCCAGGGTTCTTTTACACGCTACAATACACATGTAACCGACGGCGTGCTATGGATTTTTATCGTTCAAGAAAAATCCGTCAACCCTGGTTGGGAATGAACCCATGAACATCGCGTCCTAAGGCGAACACTTTACCCCAAGACCACCGAAGTTGATCATGATATATAAAGATCAAAGGTCAAGCGGACAATGCCAGGATAGTCTAGTCTTGTTTTCTATTGACGCGGAGGTCAAGGTTCGAATCTCGGAAGGGTAAGTTGAGAGTGTTTTTTATTAGATGGTTCCCCACCTTCCTTCCATGAAAATTAAGAATACATTTTCATTTCGTCAAAACTTTTTCAGACCTACTTCATTGCTGTGATTTATAAAATTGCTTGGTTTCCCCTAAATGGTTTTCCACTCTCCCTCCACGCAAATGCGGGTTCACTTCCTCTATTCAACCTTCCCAATTCCTAATTCATTAGCGTAATTAGTACTTAAACGTATAACCCGAACGGGTAGTAAGACAAGGTGCTAAATAATAATAATAATAATAATAATAATAATATAAAATTGCTGGGTAGTAGGACGCGATGAAAAAAAAAAGCATGGTAGTATCTCTTTTATAGTGGTCTTATGATTCAACAATCACCTCCTCACTTCGCAACACGCCACGGTGACGTAGTTATCTAACGCGCTAGTTTCGTGTTGTGCTAGACTGCCGAGGACGGGGAGATCGAGGTTCTAATCTCGCTCGGGTTAACTGGGGGTGATTTTACCTAAATGATTTCCCACTCTTCCTCCACGCAAATGAGGGTTCATTTCCTCTAAATTCAACCTTCTCAATTCCTAGCCCATTAGCGTAATTAGTACTTAAGCGTATAAACCGAAGGGGTAGTGAGACGCGGTGCCAAGTGTAACAATTAGCCCTGGTGTCTCAAAACCAAGAAAACATTCAGGCAAGTAAATATTTAAAAGAGGAAACCCAATCCCGAACCTTTGTTTGAGAGTCAATATGTTAGAAGGGCGTGGTCGGTGGATCATTACATTTAACACATAAGGGAATGAACATTTGCGTCCTCTTCCAAAACATTTCGGTGGCAGATATACGCCATGAGAGTCTCCCAATTTGAACCACTGCATATCTATTGGTTGGGTTCAGGGAGTCAAATGGAATGCTAGTTGCAAATGTGATCATTGTTAAATCTATTAAAAGATTATCCTGACTTTAATAATAGGTCATACAATTTAACCAGACCACATACTATTTAACTTAACTACTAGCGGAACTACTAGCGGGGAGGAAGAGAGACAAATTTAGACAAGCAATTTCGTCTCTTGTCGGTAGTCGAAGTCCGGACGTTTAGACCCCGAGGAAGAAGAAATAAAGAGTAACTATAGGCGGATCGACATAAGAATAACCTTTAATATGTTGTGAACATTTCATATAACTTAGTCAAAGTTTACAAACGGTTCGTATATTTATCTTACACCTGTCAAAGTTAATAACATCCCCTAAAAGTTACAACCACTACAGTTTAATTTTTATCGGACAGCTATAAAAGTGACTAGATCTACTTTCACGTATTCATACGTCAACTCATGCTATCTGTAGCTGTCACTTTTGATAGAATAATAACAAAAAAACTTTACAAAATACAGGCCTGTGACATAAGAATGGGGAAAGTGGTGTACTTAACTCTATTAACTGATGGTAGGAATGAGGAGGGTGAATAAGAGGAAATGCAGAAATAGCATGAAAAGAGAATGTGAAAACACGTGTGAAAATCAATGCATAAAACCACCCTCGGCGAATTCAATCATGAATGTGAACCCTGACCTCTACGTCAAAGGCGAACATGTGTAATATGAGTCCGTTCGGTAGATATAAATATAATTTTAAGAACTACACTAGGGTATCCACAGTTTTTATTATCAGCATTTGCAGAGTTAACATGTGATGTGTCAATCCTGTTAAACATATAAAAGAATGTAGTTTTTAATACGGGTGTACTTAAAACGGTATCTAGAAATTTAAAAAAAAATCCCTTCCAAACATCAATAATAATCTAATTTTACTAAAAAACAAAAATATTCACGTGGAACAACATTTTTAATACTTGTTTATTTAAAAAGATACATATTAGCATTGTTTTAAATTTCTATTTGAACTTCATTAATGTAATTTATTTTTACGAACAATAAATTACATGAGACGTTGTTTTAAATTATGTGTATATTTAAAAACGTAGCTAGCTACGCATTTTTTTCACTCCTGCTCTAACAAATATAATTTAATTTTGTTAGACAACAAATATATTGTCATCGAGTATTAAAAAGTAACTACGCCGCAACGCAATGTTTTTACATTTCCGCTCAAACACCAACAATGTAGTTTTGTTCAACAATAAGACAGACATACCTGGTTCCTTCATATCATGAGAAATATCTTCCCTTAACTTCTCAATTATATTATTTCCTGTTGCTATGATCCCTTATAATGATATAATAATTATATAATTTTTAGTCTCAATTATTTAAGTAATAAAAAAACTCAGCGTCAAAATCTTCCGTCACGATTCTTCATAGCTCTAATCAGACTGAAAAAAAAAATTCTGATATATTTACGAAAGGCATGCTCCGAACTATTCCGAGCTACATCGAACAAGACCGAGTTATACTTGCCTTGTTAATGAAGTGTGTCTTGCCACGTACAAGACAATGTATTATGTATCCCGCATTAAAATGGGCGATTTAAAAAAAAAATTTAGTAGAGAAACTTGTTCTTAGTATAAAATGAGGGAAACTATCACAAAATAACCAAAACAATAGTTAATGCGAAAACTACGGTAAACATTAACCCTTTTTATGCGTTTTTTGTTGTTGAAATATTTAATGTAATCAGATACACACATTTTCTTTTATAAACTGGTTTTTGTATACATCAATTAAAATTGTAATGGATATTTTGTAGCGGTGAGTTATAAAAAAATTACAAAAAATATAGGATTAAAACCTTTTTGTTAAAAATAAAAAAAAAAAAATGGTACGGCACACCGCACAGACTTTCTCTCTCTTTCTATAAACTCGTAAGATTTCTGAACGGAATAATGTACATTGTATCATCACCACTCCACATAAGAACACGCATAAAATAATATACAATGATATAGAATCAATGAGAAAAGAGGCGCATCTTTGTCCACCTAAGAGATTTTCAAACAGTTTAATGTCTTCCACAATGGTCAACACTTCGTATTAAAATTTCGATTTCTGGTTAAAATTTTAACATTTTAAAAGGTGTTGCAGATCTTCAAGTCATCGCATTGATATTTAATTATTCATTTATACATTTTGACCAATAAAAAATGTAAATATTGACTATTGAGTCTAAAATGGAGATAGATCATTGCTATGCAAACATTTCTCCTAAGAGATTTAAGGAAAAATAACATACTTTTTTTAGATACTTACTTATATTTAATTACTCTATGGCATTGGAGAATTATTGCGTTAAGACTTAAGTAGTATATGTTTACAACTAAAGCTCACAAAATTGTATTAATATATTTGCAAATATCTCAGAAACTGCTGTTTTTATAAAAATATATGTCAAATAAAAGTTTTTTATTTCTAATAGTCCTACAATTTTGCAATGATAAGTTGTTTAGTTTCTCCAATAAATGTGGAGATACGGAAATTAACGCTTCTGTAATGTACACTAAAAATCATTTTCATAGGAAAATGAAAATAGCCAGTTTATTTATAATCTTAATCAACGCCTAGATACGAATTTTAATCAAAATCGTTTAAGCAGATTTTGAGAAAACCAAATTTTTCTCTTTTCGTCCTTCAGTAAACTACCCTTAATTTTAAGTTTTTATAGACACACAGACAGACGGCATTGCAAAGACTATTTTTTAGGGTTCGGGGGGTCATGAGACGTCGACATCCATCAACATTTCAGGTTAGTTTTTTTTACGGTCGCAATACTTAAACTTTAATGTCCAAAAAGTTAAAAAAATTCATATAATTGCGTATATTTTGAATGTTATTGATTTTATAAAAATATGTTTCGGATAAAATATCTGTATTATAAATAAATATACATATTTGTAATGCTAAGTAATTTCATATCTCAAATAGTTTCGGAGCTATTTAAAAAAATGTTAATTTACGCATCAGACCGGAGCCCTTAAAGCCATTTTGCCGAAATATTGAGGGTAGCCATTTTGTTTGGAATATTTATTAATGTTTATAAATGAAATTTAATCAAAATCGTTTGAGCCGATTTTGAGAAAATCGACTTTTTCTCTTTTTGCCATTCAGTAAACTACCCTTAATTTTAAGTTTTAATAGACACACAGACAGACGGCATTGCAAAGACTATTTTTAAGGGTTCGGGGGGTCATGAGACGTCGACATCCATCAACATTTCAGGTTAGTTTTTCTTACGGTCGCAATACTTAAGCTTTAATGCCCAAAAAGTTAAAAATATATATATAATTGCGTATATATTGAAAGTTATTGATTTTATAAAAAAATGTTTCGAATAAAATATTTGTATTATAAATATATATACATATTTGTAATGCTAAGTAATTTCATATCTCAAATAGTTTCGGAGCTATTATAAAAAATGTTAATTTACGCATTTGACCGGAGCCCTTAAAACGATTTTGCCGAAATATTGAGAGTAGCCATTTTTTTTGGAATATTTATTTATGTTCATAAATGAAATTTAATCAAAATCGTTAGAGCCGATTTTGAGAAAATCGACTCTTTCTCTTTTTGCCCTTCAGTAAACTACCCTTAATTTTAAGTTTTAATAGACACACAGACAGACGGCATTGCAAAGACTATTTTTAAGGGTTCGGGGGGTCATGAGACGTCGACATCCATCAACATTTCAGGTTAGTTTTTCTTACGGTCGCAATACTTGAGCTTTAATGCCCAAAAAGTTAAAAATATATATATAATTGCGTATATATTGAAAGTTATTGATTTTATAAAAATATGTTTCGAATAAAATATTTGTATTATAAATATATATACATATTTGTAATGCTAAGTAATTTCATATCTCAAATAGTTTCGGAGCTATTATAAAAAATGTTAATTTACGCATCAGACCGGAGCCCTTAAAACGATTTTGCCGAAATATTGAGAGTAGCCATTTTGTTTGGAATATTTATTAATGTTCATAAATGAAATTTAATCAAAATCGTTAGAGCCGATTTTGAGAAAATCGACTTTTTCTCTTTTTGCCCTTCAGTAAACTACCCTTAATTTTAGGGGTAGATATCCAATTCCAAAAACCCCTCGGGGCAACCCTATGAAAACCCTAGATATCAAGTTTCAGCTCAATCGGTAAAATAGTTTAGGCTCTAGTTGGAGGTACAGACAGACAGACAGACAGACAGACAGACAGACAGACAGACAGACGGAAATTCAAAAACCACTTTTTCGGATTCAGGAAGTCATGAAACGTCAAAATTCATCAAAATCTCGAGTTCGATTTTTTTTACGATCACAATACTTTCTCTACCTGTAAGATAGAGAGAAAGTAATAAAAAAAGAGTTTAGTTTGTTTGGAAGAAAAGTAATTTAATTTTCAAAGCTATTCTAGTATTTATTCTGCACATGCGTTTGTAAATAAAGATTGTTGAAAAAAATATTACCCGTGCTATCAGTAAGCTACTTAGAAGTAAGTTCTCATAATTGTTACTTTTTACTTTCTCTCTATCTTACAGGTAGAGAAAGTATGGTGATCGCCAAAAAAATTGAACTCGAGATTTTGATGATTTTGGACGTTTCATGACTCCCTGAATCCGAAAAAGTGGTTTTTGAATTTCCGTCTGTCTGTCTGTACCTCCAACTAGAGCCTAAACTATTTTACCGATTGAGCTGAAACTTGATATCTAGGGTTTTCATAGGGTTGCCCCGAGGGGTTTTTGGAATTGGATATCTACCCCTAAAATTAAGGGTAGTTTACTGAGGGGAAAAAAGAGAAAAAGTCGATTTTCTCAAAATCGGCTCTAACGATTTTGATTAAATTTCATTTGTGAACATAAATAAATATTCCAAACAAAATGGCTACTCTCAATATTTCGGCAAAATGGCTTTAAGGGCTCCGGTCTGATGCGTAAATTAACATTTTTTATAATAGCTCCGAAATTATTTGAGATATGAAATTACTTAGCATTACAAATATGTATATATATTTATAATACAAATATTTTATTCGAAACATATTTTTTATAAAATCAATAATTTTCAATCTATACGCAATTATATATATATTTTTAATTTTTTGGACATTAAAGCTTAAGTATTGCGATCGTAAAAAAAACTAACCTGAAATGATGATGGATTTCGACGTCTCATGACCCCCCGAACCCTAAAAAATAGTCTTTGCAATGCCGTCTGTCTGTGTGTCTATTAAAACTTAAAATTAAGGGTAGTTTACTGAAGGGCAAAAAGAGAAAAAGTCGATTTTCTCAAAATCGGCTCTAACGATTTTGATTAAATTTCATTTATAAACATTAATAAATATTCCAAACAAAATGGCTTTAAGGGCTCCAGTCTGATGCGTTAATTAACATTTTTTATAATAGCTCCGAAACTATTTGAGATATGAAATTACTTAGCATTACAAATATGTATATATATTATAATACAGATATTTTATTCGAAACATATTTTTATAAAATCAATAACTTTCAATCTATACGCAATTATATGAATTTTTTAACTTTTTGGACATTAAAGTATTGCGACCGTAAAAAAACTAACCTGAAATGTTGATGGATGTCGACGTCTCATGACCCCCCAAACCCTAAAAAATAGTCTTTGCAATGCCGTCTGTCTGTGTGTCTATAAAAACTTAAAATTAAGGGTAGTTTACTGAAGGGCGAAAAGAGAAAAATTTGGTTTTCTCAAAATCTGCTCAAACGATTTTGATTAAAATTCGTATCTTGGCGTTGATTAAGATTATAAATAAACTGGCTATTTTCATTTTCCTATGAAAATGATTTTTAGGGTACTTTACAGAAGCGTTAATTTCCGTATCTTCACAACTATTTGAGAAACTAAACAACTTATCATTGCAAAATTGTAGGACTATTAGAAATAAAAAACTTTTATTTGACATATATTTTTATAAAAGCAACAGTTTCTGAGATATTTGCAAATATATTAATACAATTTTGTGAGCTTTAGTTGTAAACATATACTACTTAAGTCTTAGCGCAATAATTCTCCAATGCCATAGAGTAATTAAATATAAGTAAGTATCTAAAAAAGTATGTTATTTTTCCTTAAAGCTCTTAGGAGAAATGTTTGCATAGCAATGATCTATCTCCATTTTAGACTCAATAGTCAATATTTACATTTTTTATTGGTCAAAATGTATAAATGAATAATTAAATATCAATGCGATGACTTGAAGATCTGCAACACCTTATAAAATGTTAAAACTTTAACCAGAAATCGAAATTTTAATACGAAATGTTGACCCTTGTGGAAGACATTAAACTGTTTGAAATGTTCTTAGGTGGACAAAGATGCGCCTCTTTTCTCATTGATTCTATATCATTGTATATTATTTTATGCGTGTTCTTATGTGGAGTGGTGATGATACAATGTACATTATTCCGTTCAGAAATCTTACGAGTTTATAGAAAGAGAGAGAAAGTCTGTGCGGTGAGCCGTACCATTTATTTGTTAAATGCAGACATGATGGAGAGTTTCAAACCTTGGCTCGGTGCACACGTGATTTGCATTGCGGTTTTCCCATTCCCTCTTCACGCGAATGCTGGTACAGCTCTCCTAAACAGCCTTATCCATCCCCACCTCTTATTAAGACACTATGGCGCTAGAATAGTCAAGTATAAATTCATAAACACCAGAAACCAAGTGGGTTTATAACGTTCCTGGGTGGCGGGAGCTGTCCAGCAGTGTGAGAACAAACAGGAAAATACAAATGCCAATACAATTTGTGATGTTACCCCTTATTAAATTAGACTAATCAATTTACAAAGATCCACTCTATGCTCCTTTATTATTTACTGAATTTGGTAGGAAGAACAGCAGCTGTTACTAAAGTTAATGAAACAATTTTAATATATTCATACAGCAAGTCATGTTAGCTGCTGCTGTCACTTGAAATATATATCATATATATAAAAACATAAATAATAAAGTAAAATGTTACCGATGCTGGTCGCAAAGAAATATGTTTGATTTTTTTTTAATTGTTCTTCTAACCAAAATAAGGGTATACTTAGCTATCTTTCGTTTCCCGGGCATTTAGGGCTTAGTCTTAAACCAAAACTTTTTTTTTAATTTCTAGAGTTGAAAATTTTAATTTTAAAACTATGTTTACAAGTTTATGTAGCTGTAGGTTCATACAAAATAGTTTTGTCTTCATTCCAGTAAATACCAAACTGACTTATTACCAGTTTTACCAATATATAACTTTAGCGCAACATCTGAGTGACACCACTTCTGCTACCTAGGAAGCTTCCTCAACAGCCATAATTTCAAACTGAACTAAATAACAATGACTACGTTAGTGAAAGAAATTCGTCAGTAAAAATAGATCGTACTCATCTCTAATAGAATTTGAAAGGTAGGATAAAGTTTATTCGTGAATTTCTGCACATGCTATTAGCAGCTTCTCCGAGTTTGTCTATTGATATATATTTTTTTAAATTTATTTGAGGTATTTAACGTACACTTTCTGAATCGACTGATTATATTGGCACAGGAGATTTTCTATGAGTGAGAACGAAAGAGCTTATCAATTTTGCCGGGAAAGGTATTTTCACAAACCTTATTTTAAATGCCACAATTGACATGGGACTGACGGCTTTACTTACCCTTTGGAGAAAGTTGTACTACGGATATGTATCAGTTTAACCTTCAGTGAAAGTCAACATGATATATGATATATTTTACAGTCCAACACCTTATCTCAGTCGGAGGCGTCATGAATAATAAAAAAAAGGTATTTTTGAAAAGTACAATAAAATAATGTTCTAGGATGAATAAAATATGATACAGCTTAGTTACTGTCCTTTCTTTAAGTCTTAAATAATTTCATAAATGTAATTGATAGCCAGAAGAAACAAAAATAGATTTTTTTGTTTGATATCACTAAAAAAAAGTCCATGTAGAAGGGAGGAAAAATATTCGTGATTTTGTTTTACTCCCACAAATTGAAAATATTTCACATTTTTGATATAAATAGCTTTTAGTTCAGGATTAGTCTATTCATTTACTGTGGATATACTGATATTCCAATTTGTAATGATAGTTGTCACTTTAAATTAATTGTGGTGAAAAAATCAAAGGTCTTTTAACTTCTAGGACACCGAAAGAATAACAATCCTTTTTTTTATTGTTTCAATTTTTATTTCTAGAACAATTCAAAAGTGTTATTTTCTTACAGTTCGAAGAGAATATGGTAATACTCAAAAAGGTTTGCCATGAACTTTGGATGGTTATAATATGAATTAAATTTAATAATAAAAATTAAAAGATTTAATAATAAATATAAGAAATGTACATAGTATTAGTGAATTAAAATCTTCTTAATTTCCATTACGTCAAATTCGAAGATCGCACTGATATAAAAATATTTTCGATCGTATTCTGTCAGCCGACTAGTTGATAACACGAACGCTCGAAGATGACGTAGCGCTGGTGGTATTTGTGATGTGTTCCATGATTGAAATGCGGTGTAACCGTGTAAGCAACATTAAAAGTTCTGCCGCTGTTTTAGAAGATTACAAATGCTTGGAAAGAAAGAGTTAAGTGTTCCAAATATTCCTTATAGAGTTCAATAATATCATATTCAAACAATGTCAAGAGATAATCAGTCAGAATAACTTTAGAAGGAAATAAAAGAAATAATAATTCACAAAATTAAGCGTGGTGTATTACAAAGCCATTAAGTAAAATAAAGTTTTTAAACAATAAATCAACAGCAGTAATTATTTCCATCAATTAGAGGAAGGGTAATGCTAAATAACACTATATATATCCACAATTATAGGCATACCTTTTCAATCCTTAAAGGCAGTCGACACTTAGGCATCTTTGAAACCGACGCGACGGGGCTAATGTGTGAAGTAGGAGCGGACAAGGATTTAAAGTGAACCATGACATGCGTGTCGCCCTGGACAAGCTCACACCATCACCGAAGGACGTGTATAACACAGTGATATTACTACGTTGGGTCCAACAACAGTGGTAATCAGTTGGAACGGAGTGGTGGGTGGTGCCACAGGAAATGAATACCTGTCACCACCACCCTGTGCGGTCAAAACACTGCGCGGGTGTATCTGCTACCGTTCACGCGAGAAACCGCGGAGTAATACACTAGTACTTGTTTGTGGTCATCGGTATTATACTTTTTAAGAGCGTTACTAGCCCCGCAGATTGCGAACCGTCAAAGATTTGCATTGTATACTTGATTAGGAGGTAGAAAACCGCCTTGCCCCTTTCACCATATACCTGATTAGAAGGTAGACAGACAACTGCCTGCCCCTTGCATTATATCATCATCATCAGTATCAATTGCTTTCAGCCTGTGGCCAGGTAAGTTTAGTAAAATACCTCCATCTTCCTCTATACTTACACCATTCTTCCTCCTTAAATTTATTCCATTCTTCCCCTCACACTTGAACATTTTCTGTTATGCATTATATACCTGGCTATAATGTAGCCACGATCTGGCCCTTACAGGACATACCTGACTATCATGCACGCAAAATAAATATAACTTGTCGAGAGCCAATTGTTCATCTACTGAAGATTTGAGGATTAAAATTAAATCGAGTAGAAAGTTTTATGTTTCTCCTCCTCAAACGGGTATTTATTAGTTCCTTTAATTATGATCATATGTTGTCATATTTGGGGATAACGTATTGTAAGGAAACTCTCCTGTGCTGGGGGTCCGGGGTTCAATCCTCGGTCCCGGCACAGATTTATCTGATTGCCAAACCCTTCCTTCACCTCTGACAAGACGTGTATTAATCACAACTTGTGAATGTGAGGAATGCCAGGCCTCCACCGTGGTTCGGATTCCACGTTAAACTGTAGGTCCTCCATTTCATCCCATAATCACCCTACCATTACACATTAGCGTAAGTGCGTATAACCCGAACGGGTAGTAAGACGCGGTGCTAATAATAATAATAATAATAATAATAATTAGTTCCTTCTACAATCTAATAGATCATAAATGTATCTGTCTTTAAATACAATATTTTGCTGTGCCAAATAACGAAAATATAAATTGATAAGGATAATTTTAACGCTCTCCTTTCTCCACAATCATCATCCCCTCTTTAATTGTTAACCTTATTTTAAAATGGTATATGTTGTAAGAATTTTAATTCTGTCGATTTATATTTTTATTTAGTTTTAATTTATTCTTAAGTGTTTATTTATTTTGACGCGACTAGCATGCCATGCGGCCAGAGGTCATACTAAATTTAATTAATTCTCGATATATTCATTTTAAACTTATTGTTTTCAACGGACATTGCATTGCGTCGAAGGAAACACCTAATAGTAATAATAATAATAATAACAATACATTTATCAGATCAAGAAATATATTTATTTATAGGGGTTTTGTCCAAATATTCCGTCCACATTTTAAAACAGTACTGATCAGGTGTAATTTTTTTTAACGTCTTCTAAGAGAATCATAATGGCCGCACTTTACAAGGAAGAAAGAAAAGGACTCTAGCAAAGGGAGAGGGGAGAGAGGTAAGAAGAAGCTTGGCTTTCCATCTTGGATCCCAAAGGACACAGACTTGTAAAAAAAATTCATTGGAATAAAGCATAGTGATAATGAAAGTTTTATTAGTGTCAATTACACCAAAAGTGTCCCCAACGACAGGAAAAGATGGCACAACGACATGGGACAGCTTTAATTACCTCCAGACCACGGCTATGACAAGTGAGTTTGTCTGATCCAGTAACAGTTTCAACGTAGAAGACACTACAAGACTCCATTAAAATGAGGTGATATCAACCTAAATTTTAGTCGTGATTCATCCTTTGTCTTCTACTACCATTTCGACTATCACCTTTTAAAATTTATTGCTCCAAAATCAAATAATAATATTAATTTCAACTTAATACACCGACAGTAGAATTTTATTTTAGACGTAATATTCTGTTTCAACAATTAACTCTGGAAATGAAACTTTTTGCCAGAGTAATGACTTTGACAAAATGCAATGAGCTTATTTAGTATTGATTGTTTTAGCGTCCAACGACCAACCTCATTGAGGAAATTGACTATAAATGTATATAGTATATAATTATATAGTTAAGGATTTCAAATTGTTTTTATTAAATATTTGCGTGTTTAATAAGTTCACTTAAACAGTAAAGGTATATATATATATATTTTTTTTCCCCAACATGACCCAGAGGTCCTGAGAGAGTCCCGTGTTCGATTTTATGCATTATTATTGTTATTTTAAGTTTTACCCTGAAATAGTAAATTTTCTTGTTGTAAAATGTAAATGTTGGTTGTAAATATGAGCTAGCCCACCATTCATTTATCACCTATTTTATGTATTTTTATATGACGTCACCGGACTTAAAATTAATAAATAGATAAATGCCTTTATATATATATATAATATATATATATATATATATATATATATATAATATATATATATATATATATATATATATATATATATAGTGGGTGACCTGGTGGTTTAGGGGTAAGGTGTTGAACTTTTGTGCTGGGGGCCGGGATTCAATCCTAGGTCCCGGCACAGATTTATCTGATTGCCAAACCCTTCCTTCACCTTTGACAAGACGTGTATTAATCACAACTTGTGAATGTGTAGAATGCCAGGCCTCCACCGTGGTTTGGATCCCACGTTAAACTGTAGGTCCTCCATTTCATCTCACAATCACCCTACCATTACACATTAGCGTAAGTGCGTATAATCCGAACGAGTAGTAAGACGCGATGCTAATAATAATAATAATATATATTTCCCCCTTTTTCCTATTAAAATACACATCCTCATTATTATTAAAGTTATATTAAAGATTATTTTAACAAATTTTCACAATGTTTAGTGCTCATTTTGGTCAAGAAATACTAATAATAAAATCAAATCTAAGTTATAGTCATTTGGCAGTTGAATTAAAAATTGATTAAATCTAACAGTAAAAAAATTCACGTAATGATACTTAACCGGGCTATCCACATATTAACAGTAATGAGGTAGGAAAAAGGAGGATGGAAATTAGATGAAATGCCCCCACCCACATTTGCAAGAATACAGAGAGTGAAACACTAAGTATGAAAGGGAAAAAACCACCCTAAATGCATGAAAATGGGATTCGAACCAAGATCTACTTCCTATCAACAAACTCGAAACAACGAAGTAACAAATGTTAAATGCTTCGGAGTATACCACTTTAATATGAATTTTTACTTTCTCTTCAACCCCTTGGAGAGGGAAGTATTGTTATCATTAAAAAATCGAGGATTTAATAGGCCTGAATGTAAAAATGTTCTGTATCTCGGCCTAGAGTCGAAACCATTTTATCAATCGAGCTAAAACTTGGTTGATTCTTGTCCTGAGGCACTTTTCAAGTCTTGATGTTTGACAAGAATTATAAAAGCACATATCACAGTTTACAGTCAAAATTATAAGGCACATATTATATTTTATAATTTTAACTGTAAGCCGTTCTATTGTTTCAATATATATTTATTAATTGACGGCAGTCATTTTGTTATAAAATTTGTGCTTTTTATTATAATTACTGTCAAACATTAAGAATTGGTATCTAAGGTTTTCATAATGTTCCTCCGAGAAGTTTTTGGAATTAGATATCAAACCCTTATATTAATGAAAGGAAAAAGGAGAAAAATTGATTTTATAGAAATATGCTCTAACCATTTTGATTAAATTTAGTATCCAGGCACTGTTTAAAATTACAAAAAAATTGAAAATGATTTTGAGGGTACATAGGCGGAAAATTCCAATTTTTATCATATTTCCGCAACTATTTGAGATATGAAATAACTCATCGCTGTAAAGCTATAGTCCTAATTAAAATAAAATATTTTGTTTTAATAAAACCAATAATTTCTGAGTTATAAGAAAACATATATATATTTTTTAATCAAGTCTTTGAAATTTGAAATGGCTTGTTATGTTCTTTGGTGGACAAAGGTGTTCCTATTTTTTAGATGTTTCTGTAACAGTGTAAACTATTTTATTTAGGCTATTTGGTGGAGTGTTTCTGTAACAATGTACATTATTATTATTTTATAAAATATATAATAAGTCGGTGCGGTGCATAATATGATTTATTTCTACCTAATTTCATCTGACTTTTGAATCATAATAATTTTTCGGATCAATTCAGGTTCATTTGAAAAGCAAAAACATGTTTACAATATATTTTTAATTAAGTCCTTTAAACGTAATATTTTAAAAAGAAATTTGTTTTATAAAATCGTTAAAATTCCGACATGCCAACTCCTACGTCGAATGATCTGTTATAGCTGAAATATTGTACATACCAGCTGCGTCACAGTGACCCGTGTTAGACATTAATCAAGTACGATCTAAATATTTAATTACAAAATTCAGCCCCGGAGTAAATGGAGCACCAATGTGTAGAACATTACAAGTACGTTGCATGTGAAAGAAGTGATGGCCGGTCTAAAACTTTCATAAACAATGTTTGGAACTTTTCGAATTCAAAGAAAAAAAACTCTAGTTTATTCCATACAAGTTGAGAGAGAAAAATAAGAAATACAATCCCTGTCGATTGCGTCATTTCTTACCTCTTTAATATATGTGACCACCAGGGAATGGAAACAGATTTTTATGTTAAGGTCTTTAAAGTTTATTTTCTAAAAATAAAATCATATTGGTACACGACTCACAAACTACAATTCATTTTGCGGTTTTTGGAAAAACCTTATTTGAAAGCTAGAAAAGTTACTAGATTTACTCTTAACATATTTTCATGTCAGGTCATGTTATCTGCAAATGTACATTTTGATAAATATTATCCTGTAGCGTGTCTTTCTATGAAGCTAAGGATACTGGGTTCAATTCCTGACATAGCCGAAAAATTAATCATTGGTTAAACGTGGGTTTCCCCTTTCACAGTGAGGAATTAACGGCCGGGAGCTGGATATTGTGTCTGAAGTTAATCTATAAGTCGTATGATGATATAATCAGTCGGTTCAGAAAGTGCACGTTAAATACCAAAAATAAATGAAAAATGAATTGATAGATGTCATCAATACCTATAAAACAACGATAATAAAACAACAAAATGTTATTAAGGTCAAACACAATATTTTTTTATATTTCTAAATGGATCTTCCTGTGAAAATTGGGCCGTAGCTTAACCCCCACATGGTATTAAACATTCAAACATATTGCCAAATATGCTGGCAACTTAGTAATAGGGTGACCGAACATGATAGACTACACACATATTATATTTATGATGACCATATTTTTTTGATAAAAAAGAACACTACATTACTATTATTATTAGCACCGCGTCTTACTACCCGTTCGGGTTGTACGCACTTACGCTAATGTGTAATGGTAGGGTGATTGTGAGATGGAATGGAGGACCTACAGTTTAACTTGGGATCCGAACTACGGTAAAGGCCTTGCATTCCACACATTCACAAGTTGTGATTAATACACGTCTTGTCAGAGGTGAAGGAAGGGTTTGGCAATCAGATATATCTGTGCCGGGACCGAGGATTGAACCCCGGATCCCCAGTCCAGAAGTTTAACACCTTACCTCTAGACCACCAGGTCACCAGTAATACACACAAAAAAACTAAGCACGCTATGTATATGTTACTAAAAATGAAGAGGGGAAATAAGAGTAAACAGAGGAAAAATAGTAAAGGTAACACTGAACTACGTTCAGTAATACCTAAAAGAGCCTTGGTTTCATCGTCAATTTCAAACAACGAATATTGATGTAAATAAAAACTCTGTTCGTACAGGTACATAAATAAATTGAAATTTTAACTTTTTTTTTTAGACTTTCATTATTGATTATAAATGAATTTAGGATTATGGTTGCTAATTACTTCAAAATAATACTTCAGTAAAAAAGTTTTATTAATACGTTGCATTAAAACCAAAGCAACTCCACAAACCAAAATACTGTTTTTGGCAAACAGAACATGAAAATACAACCTATTGAAAACATAAAACTCAAGGTTGAAGTTACTTGGACTTGCATTATTAAATTCCAAATATTATATTACCTGATTTAAAAAAAGTACTTGTTTAAAATCCAGTACCTATGGGTGTACTACCACTTGTTCTTTAAGACAAAGGGACACCACCCCAATAAAACATTTGTCCTTAAAAAAACAGTAAGTATGAACCCCCCCCCCCCTAATTTTTTAAGGAAACACCTAGGATTTACAAAAGGACTTTTGTACTTTTCAATCTTTTTGAAAACTCGGTTAGTGAGATGGACATGCACAGAAGCCTTTTTATTTACTGGGGTAGAACTTAAGTTGCCTAAGCTTTCATTTTTGATCATAACACACCCATACTCATTGTGGTGGTCAGTCTCGCAACAGAATAGATTGATGGTTACAAGAAGATCAATATTCAAATCTCAGCGGATCCAATGAGAGCGGCTTTCCCACATTCCCTTCATGCTAATGGGAATGCATTTCTTCTTAGTTAACCCTAGCAATACCTAACCCTTAGAATAAGTCGTTAATAATATTTTTGTTGAACATGCTAGTTAACATATGTTACCGTTATAGTAATAAATTAGTTACTATGCATAGTGACTAGTTATTTTCCAAAGTAGCCGATATTTGTGGTTAATGTGATTAAATACAAGAAACTTATTATTTTAACCGGTTTTTTACATAACAACAAACCCTGTTTGGCTGAAGTGATAAATTATAGCTAATATTATGTAGGTTAGGTTAGGTTAGGTTAGGTTAAACAGATTCCATATCAAGATAACACCACACGTCCACACTCAATAAAAGATGGACCTCAATTTATACGCACAACGATGCCCCGTATGACTAAAGACAGGTTCAAGCTTGCACAAACTTGAGATTTTTCACTTTAACCAGAGGGTGCTGGTTATTACAGGCCTATATATATACAACGTTAATGTGAATAATTTGACTACAACGTGAAAAATTTATCACATTCACCAGAACTGTTGGTTATTATACATGAACTCCGATGATTATGTATATTAACTTGATTTTTGAATTAACAGAAATATATATACATATCAAGTACCACACGACTTACAATCCAATTTATGGCAGTACGCCTACACACCTATACTCACGCCCGTGGTCACGCGGTCTAATTGTCAAGCCCACTTAGTCTAGTTTGAAGCTGACGGGGAGATCAGGTTTCGAATCCTAGCAGGGTGTACTGGGTACTTTGTCAGTCACAATTAAAGGTATAACTGATTGCTCGCTCTCCAAGAAAGAGAGTTGTTATATCATCCCCAGTCGTCAGAGGTATAAGACGTCAGGCTCACAAAATACTATATTGGCAATGAAAGAGGGGTCTAAGTGTATAGAGTGGGTTTCCATATATAGTTTACCACTGAGATTTTTCCATATTCTCTTCACGCAAATGCGTGTACAGTTTAATCTAAAGCCATCTTGTTCATCTCTTGCCTTCAGATTAAGCGGTAACAATCCTTTAAAGGGGTAAAATAATTTTTTACTAGCTGAAGTATCCAACGTTGCCCGAGGCTCAATTCAGGTTTTTAATTAATTTAAAAAAATATTATCGCGAAGTTTTTCAATTCCAGCTTCGAGGTACACACGTTCGTGCACAAGGGCTACAATTTTTTTTAATTTAAGATCTTTGCAAGATATATATATATATATATATATATATAGCGCGATTCTGACAGACCAAAAAACTCTTCATTTTATTAATAGAGAAAAATATATAAGATGAGTATAAAAAAAGTTCTCCTGACTTTAGAGAAATGATATGATATGATATGAAATGATGTGATTTAAATATAATAGTTGCTGTACTCAGACGAAAAAATCACCTAAGTCAACTTTATGGATTGTCCAATTCACGTGATTTATAAATTTGAGATGTTTTTTGATTATGTGCAAATCCACAGCCCAAAACAACATTTTTAAACACCTTGATAACTTTTTTGTGACATTAGTCATAATAGTGTTCATACAGTGATTAACGTGTATATATATATAATTATGTGTGTATATTTATATATGTATACAATTATATATATAAAATCATGTTGTATAGTATGACAAGGCATTTATTATTATTATTATTATTAGCACCGCGTCTTACTACCCGTTCGGGTTATACGCACTTACGCTAATGTGCAATGGTAGGGTGATTGTGAGATGAAATGGAGGACCTACAGTTTAACGTGGAATCCGAACCACGGTGGAGGCCTGGCATTCCTCACATTCACAAGTTGTGATCAATACACGTCTTGTCAGAGGTGAAGGAAGGGTTTGGCAATCAGATAAATCTGTGCCGGGACCGAGGATTGAACCCCGGACCCCTGGCACAGAAGTCTGACACCTTACCCCTAGACCACCAGGTCACCCCGACAAGGCATTTAGTACTAAAGTAATGCTTTCCATTTTACACACCCGGATTCTCGCAAACAATGGACAAAACAATAAAATAATGACAGTCCTTCCTCTTCTCAGCTGTATTATGCCATCAGAGGTACAGAGAAATAATTATATTTTCGATGACAACAATTTTTTTAAATTTTAATAAAAATATAATTAAATATTAATGTGTGTTTAAGGTGAAACGTTTTTATGTTTCATCGACACCAGTGGAATAAAAAATCTATGTAAAAGTATCTATAAATTAAAAGAAAACTTTATCATCGATGTCACGGGGAAATTGTTTTTTTAATGCATTACTGCAATTATTATCAAATATATAATGTTAGACCTAAACTTTACTATTTAAAAAAAAAAACATCATTTAATATGTATCAACATGTCTTAAATTCCTAATAAATATTTTTACACCAAATATTCTTTTTTAATTACTATGAATTTCTGATACCATTTTAACAGCCTTAGTATGATCAAATTTACCTAAGTCAGCGAATTTTATATCTTATTGAAAGAAAGATAAGGATTTTCAACGACCCGAAGGGACAGGAATACAAATTCTTGTGATATATAAACACAAATGAGCATTTAATCAAATGTCTTTCTCAAAATAATCATCAATATTATAATCCTGAAACTGCAGCAAACTTTACTGTTTTACTTTACAAAGCCCTACATATTAAAAACATTTTTCTGTCAGTAAATACAAATTTGTTATTTATTTACTATATTCTTTCAAAAAATTGGTTTCATAAAATGGAAGGATTTGCTAACTTTTATAATTGAATTTAAACTTATAAATGAACCATATTATAACAAAAAGTAAGCATTCTATTATATTCCTGGCTGAAAAAAAGTCCAGATCTTTCAGAGATCCATTAGTTATATATCTGAGATCTACATTTTAGTGGTTGTGCATTTTATTTTAGTTACTTGTGAAACAATGTCATTAATTAAAAATCTATTTCGAAGAGATAAACATAATATCATCCTTATCAAATGATGTTATAAGTTAATGACTATATATGAACACAAAAATTTTGATCTTGCATAAAACCAGATCGATTTAATATTATGATTGAACGTCAGAGCATACCTCACCCATAAACTATCAATATGTCATAAGTATGTGAAATTCTTTGAAGCCTCAATTCAAGAAAACAAGTTTGAATTTTTACGCTGCCTCAACTTGATGGGGAAAAACTTACAAGAAAAACATGTCGCATCTCTGGAGATTTTAATAAATACGAACCAAATCTTCTGCCACTCAGTGTTGAGCTAAGGCAGGGGTTTCCAACTGACGGTCCCCAGGCCATATGCGGTCCAGTACGCCCTTTTTTTTTTTTTGCGGCCCATCAAGTTTCTTGGAAAAGTAATTTATTGTAGTAAAAATTTATGATTCCAGGCAAGAAACGGAAAGTTTTGACTTGCGTGGGAAAAATTCATAAAAGCTCAACAGATGTTCATTCAGTAATAAACTTATTTTTATAATAGCTTGTGTATCTGCGTGAGTCCTATTTCCTCCCACCGCTTAGTCGATTATGTTACGGTTCGCATTAAACTGATGGATTCAATTGTGGCCCTCGGGCATTAAGTTGAGAACCTCCAAGCTATGGCCATCATGCATGGGTATCACCCCCAAACTACCTTTACTCCACGCTGCAAATAACTGGAACGACAAACTGTTTGCTTGGAGTAGAGTATAAAGTTAGTTAAGTCCCTTGTTCCAATTTTATGACGTAATGTAATTTCCCATCACCTCTAGAAACTTCATACTCTATATTCATCGAGATTCAGACGAGGAGAACGCTATATATCATGAAATACGGCATATTGATGCAAAACTCAACCTCCAACCTTATCAACATATACAAAATTCACCATCCAAGATGATCATCCAGACACTACAGCATTAATCCTGCGTCAAATCTTTCTGACCCACGCTACATAAATAAGTGATTTACTGTGATATTTATTCACCAAAATATATTACATATTTTTTTTAGCACCGCGTCTCACTACCCGTTCGGGTTATACGCTTATGTACTAATCACACTAATGTATTCTGGATGAGTTAGGTCGAGTTTAGGGGAAGAGTACCCGCATTTGCATAGAGGGAGAGTGGAAGCCCACTCAGTAAAAACTACCCTCGGTACACCCGATCGGGATTCGAGCCCCGATCTCTTTATCTTAAGCAGACGAGTCTTTTCTATTGCGAAAGTAACACCTTAAACCATGTAGCCACTAAGGAAATCTATAATTACTAAAAAAAATCATTTATTTAAGGTATTTAAGGTGCACTTTCTGAACTGACTGATTATAACAAGACATGCGAATTTCTATGAGCGAGAGTGAAAGAGTCTACTAATTTTGCCGGGAAAGTTACTTTCACATACCTTCCAGGGTTCTTTAACATGCCTCAATCGACATGGGACCGACAGCTTTACTTTCCCTCTGAAGGAAGAAACCTCAGTTGGGTTTGAACCCACGAACATCGAGTCCTAAGGCGAGCACATTACTCCAAGACCACCGAGGTCAACCATTATTTGATCAATGTCCAACAATAGATGATAGTTTCTTTTAACAGTTTTTTAATGTGCGCAGCGTCTTACCTACCCTTAGGCTATTCGCATATATTTGTACGAATAAAGTAGGGATTAAGAAGGAAGAATTTAGATAAAGTGTGCCAAAATTTGCGTGGTTAGAAAGTAAAAAAAAAAAAATTTAAGGGAAACAACCCTCAGTATCCGGGCGGTATTCGAACCCCCACATTATCCAAAATATCCGTCACTGACAATCCAGTATTTTGTGAGTTACGCCTTAAAACGTGCAACCAGAAATGTGGGTTTAGAAAAGCTGTTTTCCAAAACAAGAAAACATTTCTATGATACTGATTTTTTTAAATGACTTGAGTCTTATACTTGTCCAGACTACCCGCGTATTTAAATTAATGAAATAGGAATTAATAAGTTATAATTTAAAGAAATTGTATCTGCATTTGTGTGGATGGAAAGTGGAGAAACCATTTGGAGGGAGGAGGGGGGTGGACACCTTGGTAAGCCCATCAGAGATTTGAGCTCAGACCTCTCCTCGAGCGAGAAGCAAATCATTCGAGACTTACGCCTTAGGTAATATGCCCACCAAAACGAGTCTTTGATTTCTATATATTTGCTATATTTTACCGAACATAGTATTATAAATTATATAATTTGACTAAAGGCGTAACCTTTAAGTGGATCACTAACCTGCGAACAAGATGAAATGGCTTCAATGAAAGTTAATGCTTTACCGGTGATGGTGTTTGAAGGCATGAACCAATAGAAAATTTGGCGAAGTGTTTCGAAAGGTCGGGGGGAAAGCCATAACTCCCTGTCCCTTCTTTGCATTTATCAGAGACGAGGAGAGAATTTACTCACTGTCCCTTCTTTGCATTTATCACAGACGAGGAGAGAATTAACTCACTGTCCCTTCTTTGCATTTATCACAGACGAGGAGAGAATTAACTCACTGTCCCTTCTTTGCATTTATCAGAGACGAGGAGAGAATTAACTCACTGTCCCTTCTTTGCATTTATCACAGACGAGGAGAGAATTAACTCACTGTCCCTTCTTTGCATTTATCACAGACGAGGAGAGAATTAACTCACTGTCCCTCCTTTGCATTTATCAGAGACGAGGAGAGACTTAACTCACTGTCCCTCCTTTGCATTTATCAGAGACGAGGAGAGAATTAACTCACTGCCCCTCCTCAGCATTTATCAGAGACGAGGAAAGACTTAACTCACTGTCCCTCCTTTGCATTTATCACAGACGAGGAGAGAATTTCACTGTCCCTCCTTTGCATTTATCAGAGACGAGGAGAGAATTAACTCACTGCCCCTCCTCAGCATTTATCAGAGACGAGGAGAGTCTTAATTCACTGTCCCTCCTTTGCATTTATCAGAGACGAGGAGAGAATTAACTCACTGTCCCTTCTTTGCATTTATCAGAGACGAGGAGAGAATTAACTCACTGTCCCTCCTCAGCATTTATCAGAGACGAGGAGAGAATTAACTCACTGTCCCTCCTTTGCATTTATCAGAGACGAGGAGAGACTTAACTCACTGTCCCTCCTTTGCATTTATCAGAGACGAGGAGAGACTTAACTCACTGTCCCTCCTTTGCATTTATCAGAGACGAGGAGAGACTTAACTCACTGTCCCTCCTTTGCATTTATCAGAGACGAGGAGAGACTTAATTCACTGTCCCTCCTTTGCATTTATCAGAGACGAGGAAAGACTTAACTCACTGTCCCTTCTTTGCATTTATCAGAGACTAGGAGAGACTTAATTCACTGTCCCTCCTTTGCATCTATCAGAGACGAGGAGAAACTTAACTCCCTGGCCCCTCCTCAGCATTTATCAGAGACGAGGAGAGACTTAATTCACTGTCCCTCCTTTGCATCTATCAGAGACGAGGAGAAACTTAACTCCCTGGCCCCTCCTCAGCATTTATCAGAGATGAGGAGAGGGATTTGTCAGATATTCCTGGTTTTCTACTGGTAGGGGCGGATATGTAACCGTTTTATGAGGTTAGTACACTGTGTAGGTGTGGTTATTTCGTCCCGATGAGATGGTGTAATGTTGATGATGATAGTAATAATATTTTGCGTGTCTGGGCTACATCACTGGTACTTCAGTTGGTGGGAAGATTAACCGGAAACTATTCACTTCTGCCCAGGGTCCGCCAGAACATCCTAATCGTACTTTCTTTTCGTGGAGGCGCTTTCCATGTCCCGATGAGATGAGGTGATGATGATAGTGAATTTGTGGGTGTAAAACCAGTAGAAACTCTTAACCTACCTTGAGCCTAACTAACCAGACACTGGTGACCGTTGGGTTGGTTCCCCTTTCAAGAAAAAAAATAACCACGGTACCAACCAGGAATCGAACCCGGACCCCTAAGTAGGTAGACAAGAGCAATGACCACTTTACCACGGGGATAGTTATAAATATTATGATTATGTGATGCCAGTAGAAGTCTTAAACCTAACTTAAGCCTAATTAACCAGACCATGGAAACCATAGGAGCAATTACCTTCCGGGGAAAACAAACTATAGTACCACCGTGAATCGAGCCCGGAACCTCTAGATTAGTAGCCAGCTATGCTGACCACTGGAACAAGAGGCCGGCTAATTTTTATTCATATGACTACTTCTGAGGTCTGAATTGTACTTCAGACTTGAATTACAAAAATCTAAAATTCGTTTGTTTGGTCTTACAGGAGGAGGGGGAGTGAGTATGGGGAGTCAGGCATTGAATTTCTACGTCTGAGCACTTGGAAGGCTTGTGCTGGGCTGACACTTGTAACTTAAAATTCCCTAAAAGACTTGGCACATAGGACAGTCAATCGCCTGATGACAACTTCAATGATTGTAAATGAGCATAGCCAACACGGTTTCTGAACAATCGAACACATCGTGATCATGAAACAATCCCAATATCCTATTCTCGAAGCGAACAAGAACTATCACAGGCATCCCTCTATATTTATATAAACCTCTTTCCCCTCCTCCCCATCTCCCTTGACTTAACAAAACCCCTTTCTACTCGTTCATTGATCGTATTTATTCGGTCAGTAAGTTGAAGTCGGACGAGACGGCACCGAACTGACCCACATTTAGAAAATGCATTAAGTCTACTTCGACCCATCACTTGAATATGGCGTTTAATTTGAAGGGAGCTGAAAAGAGCGGTGTTCGTTCTGGTGCAACCTTTGGACGGCCATCTTACTCTGCTTTACCTATAGCAATGGAGGTAAATGTAAATAACCAATAAAATGCTGTGTGAAGGCCATAAGAAGGGAGGTACATGGCAATTATTATGGTGTGATTGCCATAAGAATGGAGGTACATGGCAATTATTATGGTGTGATTGCCACAAGAAGGGAGGTACATGACAGTTATTACGGTGTGATTGTCATAAGAATGGAGGTACATGGCAGTTATTATGGTGTGATTGCCATAAGAATGGAGGTACATGGCAATTATTATGGTGTGATTGCCACAAGAAGGGAGGTACATGACAGTTATTACGGTGTGATTGCCATAAGAATGGAGGTACATGGCAATTATTATGGTGTGATTGCCACAAGAAGGGAGGTACATGACAGTTATTACGGTGTGATTGTCATAAGAATGGAGGTACATGGCAGTTATTATGGTGTGATTGCCATAAGAAGGGAGGTACATGGCAGTTATTATGGTGTGATTGCCATAAGAATGGAGGTACATGGCAATTATTATGGTGTGATTGCCACAAGAAGGGAGGTACATGACAGTTATTACGGTGTGATTGTCATAAGAATGGAGGTACATGGCAGTTATTATGGTGTGATTGCCATAAGAATGGAGGTACATGGCAATTATTATGGTGCGATTGCCACAAGAAGGGAGGTACATGACAGTTATTACGGTGTGATTGCCACAAGAAGGGAGGTACATGACAGTTATTACGGTGTGATTGCCATAAGAATGGAGGTACATGGCAATTATTATGGTGTGATTGCCATAAGAATGGAGGTACATGGCAATTATTATGGTGCGATTGCCACAAAAAGGGAGGTATATGACAGTTATTATGGTGCGATTGCCACAAAAAGGGAGGTATATGACAGTTATTATGGTGTGATTGCCACAAGAAGGGAGGCACATGGCAATTATTATGGTGCGATTGCCACAAAAAGGGAGGTATATGACAGTTATTATGGTGTGATTGCCATAAGAATGGAGGTACATGGCAATTATTATGGTGTGATTGCCACAAAAAGGGAGGTATATGACAGTTATTATGGTGTGATTGCCATAAGAAGGGAGGTACATGGCAATTATTATGGTGTGATTGCCAGAAGAAGGGAGGTACATGGCAGTTATTATGGTGTGATTGCCACAAGAAGGGAGGTACATGACAGTTATTACGGTGTGATTGTCATAATAAGGGAGGTACATGGCAGTTATTATGGTGTGATTGCCATAAGAATGGAGGTACATGGCAATTATTATGGTGTGATTGCCAGAAGAAGGGAGGTACATGGCAGTTATTATGGTGCGATTGCCACAAAAAGGGAGGTATATGACAGTTATTATGGTGTGATTGCCATAAGAAGGGAGGTACATGACAGTTATTACGGTGTGATTGTCATAATAAGGGAGGTACATGGCAGTTATTATGGTGTGATTGCCATAAGAAGGTAGGTCTATGATAGTTACTATAGTATGATTGTCATAGGAAGGTAGGTCACTGAAGGTTACTATAGTGTGGTTCCCATAAGATGGTACAGTGGTGCCCCAACGATACCAGTAAGAACAAGGCGTTTGTTCCAAACTGCACTTGTAAACAATCGAAGGAGAGGTCAGAGTTCAAAACCCAACCGAAGACACTGGGGATTTGATTATGTGATTATCACGATAGTATTTCCCATCTTTTCTGCAAGTCAATTCAAGTGCATTTTCTCTAAGCAAAACCCTCATATCCCTTATATTTAAATTAAGTATTTAAGGGTACCGTTTACTCGAAGGTAAATATCCTTAAGCTGCAGTATTCCTTTATCGTATATCAAAGACGACTAACAGTGAAATTAGATACATTATCACGATCGAACCAGAAAACGAGTGCAAGTGCAGTTTTCCGCATTTTTTATTTGACAGCGGCGAAATTGGGATCAGTTTGATAGTTTTTCATTTTAAAATGGCATTTTTTAAAATTTTTGTTAAATTTTATAAAATATAGTAAAACTGTTCAACCGGTCTCAATTCCATTGTTTTTACATAAAACCTCCCCACGTTGCGCATGCGTGGATAACGGCGTATGCAATGTAGATTGAGAATTCATATCATACATTGTACTTACTGGGTTTTTTTCTGCGCCACATCTTACCAACTGCTATGGCTATACTTACTCATTTCTACACAATTGAAGTAATTACATAAGGTAGAAACTATAGGAAATGTAGCCGCATTTGCTTGGAGTTTTTTATTTTTATTTTAGGAAAACAATTTTAAGTACACCCAGTCGTAATTCAAAACTCGACCTACCCGCTTCAGTGGCCGAATGGTCTAAGGCATCACTCTCGTGTTGGACTGACTTGCTGAAGACGGAGAGATCAGGGGTTCTAATCCCAGTCGGGTCTGCTGAGGGCTGTTTTCCCTATAGACCTATGTTTTCCCACTCCTCTTCCAAACAAATGTGGGTATATTACCTCTAAAAGGTTCCTTTCTCACCCTTACCCCATTAGAGTAATTATCATTTAAGCATATAACTTTTTTTTTAGCACCACGTCTTACTACCACTTCAAGTTATACTAAATACGCTATTGAGTTAGGAATGAGGAAGTTTTAATTTAGAGAAAATACACCCGCATTTTCGTGGAGGGAGAGTGGAAAACCATTTAGGAAAACCACCCTCAGTACACCCTACCAGGATTAAAACCCCAATCTACCTGTCATCGGCAGTCCAGTCTTTTGCGAAAGTGACGCCTTAGACTATGCGTCCACCGAATAAGGCGTATAGCCTTAACGGTTAGCAGAACGCGGGGATTTAAAAAAAATACGTCCCCATCATAGAAAAATCCAGACTAGATGAGTTTGACATTTAGTCTGCGTGCCCATCAGAGCGTGTTTGTACTTATTCAATCCTCTATAGTCTATCCGTATTGCTTTAACCAATGCTAATCTTAATATATATAATTCTTCTGTACGTGTGTATGTCACTGAACTCCTCCTAAACGGCTGGACCGATTTTGATGAAATTTTTTGTGTGTGTTTGAGTGGGTCCGTGGATGGTTTAGATTCACAATTGGACCCGGTAGGTGGCGCTGCAATCGGGTTCTAGGATGTTGTTATTATTTTTTAGGGATTTTTTTGGGGGGTTTTGGGGGGATCAATAAAATAAAATTAACTGTACCTGGCATACAAATTTGTAAGCAAGCTTCGCAATTTTTTTCGATACAGTTTATTGTGGAGTTGTGGGCGAAATGACAAAAATGAAAAGATGTTATATTTTGTATGTTGTCTTGACAATCACTGAATTTGTAATATTTGTGTTGCTCACTAATTGGAGTTCATTGTGAATTTGTAATTGTGATGATCACATAGTATTTGTTTTATTATCGAAATCAACTATGCCACCCAAACAAAAAGCCAACGTTCGGGCAGGACAACGTCTGTCGGGTCCGCTTGTAGCTAAATAAATGTTGACTTTAAAAATAATCCGTGCGCATGTGGAATGAAACATACGTTGAATGCAAACCAAACAAAACTGTTCCACCGCGCTACGCTCAGAGGCGGAGTCCATTATGGTTATTAGATCATAGGATGCATCGTTGGAGCCCCGATTCGACCCTCGGCGGTGCCTTAAGACTTGTGGCTTTATGTTACCTCAGCAATCGTGTATGTGCAGTGAAAACAACTATATAACAATCACCTTCATAAAAAATCATAAGTCAAGAAATTGCACGAAATTTAAAGAAAGATACTGATTGAATTTCAGGGAAGCTCAGGCATATGGGTAATTTTAATACCGTTGATCTATTTGGAAGTTTGTTTCTTAACATAAACGAATAATAAAACTAAATAAAATATTAGTTTATTATCTTCTAGGTTTGTAATCATAGTCTTGGGTGTGCATTCTAAAATAAAATTAAGAGAATACATCATTTTAAAATTGAACAAAATAGTGTTGTAAGTTTAGTTTTGTTTGTGCTTTCTAAAATAAAATTAATACAAAACATAATTTTATGAATAGCGAAATAAACAAGAAACTAAAATAATTTACATTTTAATGAACATGGTTTTCCACAGGCACTTTAACTCAAGTGAAGTTATTAGTAATTATAGCCGCACCGATGGTTACGCGGGCAAAGGTGGCAATCTTGTCTTGCTTGGTTTTTCGGTGAAGATGACGTTGAGGTTTAAGTTTCAGCCTATTATTATGAAGCATCATTTTAAATAAATATTTTCCCACTTACCTTACCCGCAAACGCGGACAAGTTTCGTCTAAATTCTAACTTCTTCCACCTCACCATTATTATTTTAAATATTCGGATAAGCCGGGCGGGTAGTAAGGCGCGTAGCACGAAAATAATTGATGAATAACCTTATCTGATAGCAGACCAACACTAAACCATGTATTTTGAAGCTTTCGTGCTTAGGATATGACGTTAATTTTGACAGTTACAAGATAAATATAGTTACCGTTTGTCAAAGTTGACTTCGACACCTTTACTACCCACATCAGTGGTCGCGCGTCAAAGACGTCACCTTCGAAATAGATTGGACTGGCGGTAAAGGGGAAATAGAGGTTATAGCCCAGGTCGGGTGTACTTTGGGTGTATTTTCATAAATGATTTGTCACTCTCCTTCCATGCAAATACGAGTACATTTCCTCTAAGCTCTAAGTTAATCACTCACGCCTCATTAGTGTAAATATGCCGATAGTCGTAACGGGTAGTATTAATTGCTAGAATCAGTATGATGTAACGTTGGCCTTTTCTAAGAAAAGGAAAAGTTACTAAAAGTAGTTACGTATTTCTTTGTCTTACAGTAAAGTAAAGCCAACATATATATTTGAGTAGCTAGAGGAGATGGTAGCACGTAGTGAAGTCCTCCGAAATATGATAATAATTTTTATTTTAAAATCTTAAATTTAAAGTTGTAGGTTCTGTTAAATGTTGTAAGATTACAATAAAATACTAGTCTAGGTATTGAAGAAAAATACAAAAATAAAATATAATATTTCGGGGACGGGGTGGAGCCGTTTAGACCTTAAAAACATACGCCGCTGGCACGATTCTACAATTTACATAATTGGTCGAAATGACAAACTTATTAGACACGGGGATCAATATGAAACTCTGTTTTTTTCAAAACTAACTCTTCAACTGTTCTAAAAGGTACACATTACTGTGGACCGACTGTACCAGTAACCAGCCACGCATTAGATGATCGATGTGCAATCTAAAGAGCATCACTCTGTCAGCGTGGAGTGAAATGTCAAAGTGACACACTTTTTAAAGGAAGATTTTTTATATTTTTTTCACGAGTTCGTCAATGAACAGGACAAGACCACTCGTGTGGGAACACGAGATGTTAAGAGACATTCAGAGATGTGAGATGGAAAATGTGAACACGAGACGTTAGGTGACATTTGAGATGTGAGATGGAAAATGTGAACACGAGACGTTAGGTGACATTTGTGATATGAGATGAAAAATGTGAACAAGAAACGTTAGGTGATATTTGGGATGTGACAGAGAAAATGTGAACACGAGACGTTAGGTGACATTTGTGATGTGAGATGGAAAATGTGAACAAGAAACGTTAGGTGATATTTGGGATGTGACAGAGAAAATGTGAACACGAGACGTTAGGTGACATTTGTGATGTGAGATGGAAAATGTGAACACGAGACGTTAGGTGACATTTGTGATGTGAGATGGAAAATGTGAACAAGAAACGTTAGGTGATATTTGGGATGTGACAGAGAAAATGTGAACACGAGACGTTAGGTGACATTTGTGATGTGAGATGGAAAATGTGAACACGAGACGTTAGGTGACATTTGTGATGTGAGATGGAAAATGTGAACAAGAAACGTTAGGTGATATTTGGGATGTGACAGAGAAAATGTGAACACGAGACGTTAGGTGACATTTGTGATGTGAGATGGAAAATGTGAACACGAGACGTTAGGTGACATTTGTGATGTGAGATGGAAAATGTGAACAAGAAACGTTAGGTGATATTTGGGATGTGACAGAGAAAATGTGAACACGAGACGTTAGGTGACATTTGAGATGTGAGATGGAAAATGTGAACAAGAAACGTTAGGTGATATTTGGGATGTGACAGAGAAAATGTGAACACGAGACGTTAGGTGACATTTGTGATGTGAGATGGAAAATGTGAACACGAGACGTTAGGTGACATTTGTGATGTGAGATGGAAAATGTGAACAAGAAACGTTAGGTGATATTTGGGATGTGACAGAGAAAATGTGAACACGAGACGTTAGGTGACATTTGAGATGTGAGATGGAAAATGTGAACACGAGACGTTAGGTGACATTTGAGATGTGAGATGGAAAATGTGAACAAGAGACGTTAGGTGACATTTGAGATGTGAGATAGAAAATGTGAACAAGAGACGTTAGATGACATTTGAGATGTGAGATGGAAAATGTGAACAAGAGACGTTAGGTGACATTTGGGATGTGACAGAGAAAATGGGAACACGAGAAGTTAAATGGCATTTGGAATGTGACATAGAAAATGGGAACACGGGAAGTTAAATGGCATTTGGAATGTGACATAGAAAATGTGAACAAGAGACGTTAAGTAACATTTAAAGATGTGAGATGTAAAATGTAAACACGAGACGCTAGGTGACATTTGAGATGTGAGAAGGAAAATGTGAACAAGAGACGTTAAGTGACATTTAAAGATGTGAGATGTAAAATGTAAACACGAGACGCTAAGTGACATTTGAGATGTGAGAAGGAAAATGTGAACAAGAGACGTTAAGTGACATTTAAAGATGAGAGATGTAAAATGTAAACACGAGACGCTAAGTGACATTTGAGATGTAAGAAGGAAAATGTGAACACGAGAATTCAGGTGACATTTAGAAATTTTAGATAGCACATTATCGGCGGGAAAATTAACGTAATTTTTTTTTAAGTTTCCAAATATTTAAATAGAATCAATGCAATCGATATATCTCAAGTTTTATAGTTTACACTTCAATTTAATTTATTTTAAGGACGTCTACAGAGGAAACATTAACCAATGAGTTAACAATGCAATAAGCGTGATGTCACTTGCTCTCCTCACACTACAGCGATTGGTAGTTGAATTATTCACCAAAGTCGGGTTTGCACTAGTGCAGATACGTTAATACTACAATATTATAGTCAACATTTTTACGAAAATATCAGCTTTCCCCCTGATATGAATAAAAGTTACAAGAGGATTTGCAGGTATAAAGTTATCAGAGTCTCCAAGGGTTTGGATAACTAATAATATTAGTACAATTAAAATAAGGAATCCTAGAATATCTTTAAAGGTAAAATATGGATGAAATGGAATTTTATCATTATTTTTATTAATCCACAATAAATTAGTTGATCCAGTTTGATGTTGGAAAATAATGTGAATTAATACTGTTCCTAAAACAAAAAACGGTAAAATAAAATGGAATATGAAGTATCGATTTTGGGTGGCAATGTCTACTGCAAAACCTCCTCATACTCAATGTAGCCTACTAGATCATACCTAAATACCCGCTTCGTTGGCCGCATGGTCTAAGGCGTTATTCTCGTAACAGACTGGCTGCCGATGACTGGGAGATCGGGGTTCGATTCTGATTGGGTGCTCTGGCGGTGGTTTTTCTTAAATGGTTTTCTGCTGTACCTCCACGCAAATGTGGGTGCGCTTCTTTTAAATTTAACCTTCCTAGTCCTAACACATTAATGTAATTAGTGCATATGCGTTTAGCCCAAAAGGGTAGTAAGACGGGGTGCTAAAAACCTCTATTAAGGGATAACTGATAATAAATTAATAATTTTTTTAGAACCGCGTACTACTACCCGTTCGGGTTATACGCCTGTGTACTAATTGCACTAATGGGTTAGTGATTAAGAAGGTTTAATTGAGGTGAAATGCACCCGCATTTGCGTGGAGGCCGAGTGGAAAGCCATTTAGGAGAACCACCCTCAGCGAACCCAACCAAGATCGAACCCCAATCTCCCCGTCTTCGGCAGTCTAGTCTAACACGAGAGTAGCGCCTTAGACCATGCGGCCACCGAAGCAGGTGGCAAAATTATTAATCATAAGTTAATAAGGTTGAAGTTAAACGGAAACTATTAATTTAAAGATTATATTTTTGTTAAATACATCTGAATTTCTTATCTGAAAGATGGATCTCTTTATCTTTTAAGTGGTAGTCTGGCAGCTGGTTTGGAATAGTGGTTAAGATACTACATTCTTGCAATAAAGGTGTGTATCAACACTTCACTCGCCATCTTCGGCCACTCAACCCCCCCTCCACCCCCACCCCCCCCCCCCCACACACACGAGTCTTCTACAGACCTATTCTCTTGCTTTCTGCAACCCCCCCCCCCCTTTTTTTCCATACCCTCACCACTGTCCTCTAGGGCTAGAATTATTATTAATACATCACTACACACCTCCTACCGGTGGCAGAAATCTAGGGCATATACTCTTGCCATCATAGGTTCTAAATTAATAAGAGGTTGGGATTTAGTGCAAGAAAGGCTTATGTCTATATCTTTTGCGTTTCACTTTAGCATATTGCATATATCTTATTACACCTTCTCGCATAATTGAATACAACCAACCTTTCTAACCCCTCCAAAATTTCTATCACACACCAATTTCCCCATATTCCTTTTCCTACATCTAATATTGCAATAAGTACCCTTCATTTATCCTGGAAGGTGGCAGTGTAGCTTGACGGTAACACTATGACACTATCTTATAAGGTATACTATAGTGGAATAATGCACGGTAAGCTTGCTACCATTACAGGTAAACTAGGGTAACTTTCAATATTTCCTACGTCTAATCTTGCAATATATTTCCTACACCTAAACCTGAAATAGTTTTGCTACGATAATCTTGCAATAATACGTTCTGTACCTAAACTTGCAATCATTTTCCTAAGTCTATATCTTCAATAGGTTTCCTACATCCAAAATTTCAATAATTTTCCCTATGTCTAATCTTGCAATAATATACTTCCAACACCTAAACTTTCAATCATTTTCTACGAACTAATCTTACAATATGTTTCTTACTGCTAAATTTCAATCATTTTCCAACGGCCTAATCTTGCAATATTTTCTACATCTAAAATTTAAATTATTTTCCTAGTCTAATATTGCAATAATTTTACTTACACCTAATCCTGCAATAATTTTGATATGACTAATCATGCAATATCTTCCTACACCTAAACTTGCAATCATTTTCCTAAGTCTAATCTTTCAATATCTTTCCTACATCTAAATTTAAATTATTTTCCTACGTCTAATCTGCAATATGTTTCCTACACCTAAGCTCGCAATAAGTTTTCAGCATGTGAACTTGTGATATTTTATCTACATCTAGACTTAAAATAATTTTCATATATCTATAGTTGAAATATTAGGTATTTTATGTGTTCTATGAAATTAAAGACTTGTGAAAATATACATTTTTTTTTCTAAAAAAGTTGCTTGTTACCCACTTTCAACCATTTAATACCAATCAAAATTATCGTTTAGCCGTGGGTGTAGCAGAATGTATGATTCTATCCGTTTACATTTTCCTTCGACTCTATTTAGTTTCGCTTTCTTAATTTATTTCAATTTTAATATGTCGATAAATTCCCTTATGTAATGACTTATGTGTTTAATATTTTTGAATAAAATGTTTTGTACATGTTGTAAACCCATTTTTAATTACTATATTAGTGTTACATTAGTATAATTATGGTAATACATTCTATATAATTGGTTAAATGTAAGAAAAGACACCGATCTTAACTTTTCCCAAGTAAAGATATTATTATTATTATTATTATTATTTTTATTATTATTATTATTATATTATTATTATATTATTATTCCTGCAAACAGTAGACCTTGTAGCCTCCATACAAAAATTGATAAGTACATCAGACATATGTCAAAATTTATAAAAATATGACCTAGGTATGCAATCGATGCTTAGAATTTTAAATTCAAATCACTTGAGATGATTTATTAAATGAAACACCTTTTGAGCAGCCATCATATTGAAATGGATAGCCAGATTAAAAAAACTATGTGTACACATCGTTAAACCTGGATTTTAAGAATGTCCCTGCTAAATTTTGTTAAAATTTGTTAACACATTTGGTAATTATTATGAAACAATGAAGACAGACATATTTTTGAGCGGCCGCCATATTTAAAAGTATAGCAAGATAGAAAAACCTTATATAATCTTTATTCGTCCTAGGTTTAAAGAATATCCCAAACAAATTTCTTTAAAATTAATCCACGCATTTGAAAGTTATTGCAGGAAAAATATCTGAACAAACAGACAAAATGTCAAACGGTAAGTTAAAACAAAAAGTCATATCTCATCACATCATCATCATTCATCATCATCATCATCATCATCAATCATCTATCATTATATTATTATTATTATTATTATTATTATTATTATTATTATTTATTATTATTATTATTATTATTATTATTATTATTATTATTATTATTATTATTATTATTATTATTATTATTATTATTTATTATTATTATTATTATTATTATTATTATTATTTTATTATTATTATTATTATTATTATTATTATTATTATTATTATTATTATTATTATTATTATTATTATTATTATTATTATTATTATTATTATTATTATATTATTATTATTGAGGACTAAACCATTTCACTCATGAAACCATAATCAGCCTCCCTAACCATGTGACCACGATCAAACTTTGAAGAAAAAGTGTTGGCTGTAAATAGTCCCCTCTTGAATTTCCTCAGAGGAAGCGAGCAGCGAGTGAGTGCTGGTGCCTCATTGAAAATTCATGACACATCTCTTTGCCCAAAAGGCAAGGACAAAGCTGATAAGAATATATTTGTCAGACTATATAGCGCTTACACAACTTGTGGGACTGAGTTTTTATGCTCTGTTAACGAGAGGAGGTTGTTCCGTAGATTCTGAAAGGAAAATTTATGTCAAGGTTGAACTCACTTTAAGTTACGACCAACAAAGTCTCGAATATGACCTGCTATCAGTGGCGCCGGAACTTTATTCCTTATTTGTGATTGGTGACCTTATTTGGGATTGGTGAATGAAGGAGAGCTAGTGTGGCATGGAAAAAAAAAAAATTAGTTGGCCAGCCTTCCACACATACACCCCCCTTTCACCAATAAATGTTTGAAAATTGGATGGTCTATTAAAGCTATTTGGAGTGGTCCTCCACACCAAATTTTGAAAATTACATAATTTTATATTTAGAGTACCTAGTCTTCCCCAAAAACATTTTGAAATTTGGATACTTCTAGAAGCTATTTGGAGTGCTCCTACTTCAAAAAACTTTTTAAAATTTGATGTCTCTAGAAGCTATTTTGAGTAGTCCTCAAATTGAATTATTTTAAAAAAAAATCCTTTGGAAGCTATTTAAAGTTGTCTTCCCATAGAAATTTTTGAAATATGGATGCCCCTCGAAGCTACTTAGAGTACTCCTCATCTGATTTTTTTTCGGACAGTTAGTTAGCCTCTATAAGCTATTATAAGTGGTCTTCTCCAGCAAATTTTGAAAATTGAGTGCATGGAGTTTGATTTAAGGTTATCTTTCAGTTTCATATTGGATAAAATCAAAGAATTTGAAAGATATTAGAGTAAGGGGGCAACTTTATTACGGGGGGGGGGAGAGAGACAATTCTTTCCAAAGGGGTAACGCCTCCCCTCCACCACCAGGTTCTGCTGCCACTGGCTGCATCAGTGATTGCATGGCCCAATACAGGTCTGGCCGACCCAAATTGTTTTAAGGGTCACACTGACAAACAACCATTTTTCTTGGGCCACACTTACGGTATACAAAACATTGAATTAAGAAAATGCCATAAAAAGTCATGTTATTAATTAATTTTATCATACTGATAAATAAATGAGATATTTTCTTTTCTTTGTAATCACTTAATATTTTAAAATCTACTTTAATACTAATATTTGTACATCTTAATCATATTCACCTATGTTTGAAGCTCGAGATTTGCTTTTATTACATGTTATGCTTGAAAAAAAAGTTTCACATATGTAGGTGGATCTGAAGATGCTCAAAATATGTTTGTGCAAACAATCTTAATTTGGGTTACTTTTCCACTGTCACATACATACAAAGTTGATTTTTGATGTTGGGGAAATACAGTGGTGGGAAATACTGTTGGTAAGGTATTTTATTTCTCGTTATTTACTGTGCTTAGTGCAGCTAGTGAATGCTTTCCAACCGATGTTGTCAATAGCTTAAAAATCATATGATGGTCCATAAAAAATATCATCTGGCCATGGATTGACCAGGCTTGTATAACATGTCAACTCTTGTATTAGACTGGATTACCAGTGACGGGTAGATCGAGGCATTAATCTCAGTCGGGTATTTTGACAATTGTATCTCTTAAATGGTTTTCCACTCTACTTTAAATGCAAATGTCGGTACATTCTTCCTAAAATTCTATCTTCTTGATCTTTATCAAATTTGTGTAGAAATTAGTGATGTGTAAACCCAAAACAAGTACTATTACACAATGTGTTGGGTTGTATGGGGGAGGAGGGGGGTGGGTGGAAGCTGTACAACATTTTGTATTGTTATTTACAGTTAGGGGAGGCCCTCTACAATAGCAGTGATACATGTTAAAGACGTTTAAATCTCTCGTTATTTGATAAGTAGTTTGTTATTTCAAAAGATGGTTCAAACCAAAATGGAGGTGAAAAGTGTTTATAGTAGGATTTTGGTGCTAAGAAACATTTCGAAAATACAAATTTATGTTTTATGGAAAATAATTATAACATGATACCATATTATTAGTATCATTTCAAAGTAATGATAATGTACATCAAAAGTTACAGCTGAAGATAACATGACTTTACATATGAATACGTGAAATTAGATCTAGTAGCCTTTTCAGATGTCCAATAATACCCTTCCTATGAAAATTGGACCCTACATGTCCCTAAAGTAATAAAAACCTTGAATCTTAGGTTTAATAACAAAAAATAAACATGAATAGGTGATTTAAGTGTTGTTGAAACTTTTGAAATCCTATTCAAATAAAAAGAATCCATCAGATTGAGAATATCTCTCCGCAAGTAAGAAGCACCCTTAATAACAAAACCAAGAGAACAAACAGAGCACAATGACAACACTATTTTTGAAAGAAAAAAAAAATGCTTTTAGAAACACAATAGTCTCTGCTTGCTTATAGAAAAAAAAATCCAACAAAGTTGATCTCATAAAAATGTCTTTGTTTGCAAACAAATATAAATTTGAAAATGCATAGTGAACCGCCAGTAAAATCTTTGTTACGAGATGGGGGGAAGGTGGAGGGGAGAAGGGGCACTTTTCAAGTTGAACTTTACAAAGCAATGGCGCTTATTTTCCTCCCAGCTGACATTTTACATTACAGTCAATATTTTAATATATTTTGGGGGTGGGATTGTGAGAGAAAAGGGAAAGGGAGATGGTTGGGTAAACTTCAAACCTGCCCCACCCCCAACCCCATTCGCCATGGTCAAAGATAGGGAAAATGTTCATATGGCATATGATGATAAAATACACAAACAATCATCTTGTGATATTTTATTTTTGATCTACTGATTTTATAAAAATATTTCAACTTAAAAAAGTTACTTTTGTTCAAAAGCGTTTCATTTCCCATCCAAGATACAAGCATAAATAAAGTTACATTAATGCGGTAGCGATGAAGGTAGAATTTATAAGAAGTGTACCCACAAATGCATGAAGGGAGAGTCAGAAATCATACCTCCAATAAAATAATATTTTGCACGTCTTGCCCATGAGATAAGAATAGCGAAGGTAGAATTGAGAAGATATGTGAAGTCATTTGCATGGAAGAAAAGTGGAAAGCCATTTAAGAAAAAACCTTCAATTAAAAAAAAAACTATTGCGTTTATTATCTGTCTGAGAAATATGCCTTTTAATTAAGCTAATTAGGTAGGATAAGGAAGGAAGGCCTATAATTTAGGAAATATACTCATATTAGCATGAAGGATGAATGGGAAACCATTTTTAAAGGAAAAAATACCTAACCGAGATATGAACTCTGACCTCCCCATCACTGGCAGTCTAGACTCTAGTACATTGAGGGAATAAGACTTTTTATTCGTGTAAGGATTTATAAAGTTTGTCAATTAGACATTCAAATTATTGGCGCTAAAGTTGGGTGTTTTGCGTTAAATGTGTTGTCTTAGGTTAAGTTAGTTTGTAGTTAATGTATAGTATGTAAAAAGAGCTGTTTCTTTTCCAAAATAAAAATCATGTTTTGCATTAGGCTTGTTTTACTAGATTAAGTTAGTATGTAATTTCAGTATAATACATAATAGTAACTTGAGAAGTTATTACAAAAGAAAAAGAATATTTAGTGTTAGGTTTGTTGGTCTAGGTAAAGATTTTAGTTAATATATTGTATAGTAACTTTAGAAGTTTCTATTCAAAAAAAAACCCTCATGTATTGTGTTAGGTGTGTTACCCTAGGTTAAGTTGGTTTATAAGTAATGTGTTGTATAGTGACTCAAGA
This sequence comes from Timema podura, assembly GCA_033556935.1. Taxonomy (NCBI): domain Eukaryota; kingdom Metazoa; phylum Arthropoda; class Insecta; order Phasmatodea; family Timematidae; genus Timema; species Timema podura. The sequence goes on along the minus strand of JAVRXN010000009.1, from coordinate 71,412,671 downwards.
AGTTGCTATTAAAAAAATAATAAACACATATGGTACAATGCTAACCAAATAAAAATCAACGCTAGTTAGCTGTTACCAACCATCGATCAAGCTCGGTTCATAAATCTTTATGAGTTGAATAAGAGTATACCATACCAACATCCAACCAATATTCAATTATCTTGTTCGTTGATCTGAATCCGTGAGGCGCCGAAAGGTACTTGTTCAGCAATGTTCAGCGAGTTGGCATGAAAATAATCGCTTGACAAAGGAGGACACATTTTTACATCATTTCAGAAGGAAGATGAAAGTGGCGAGTCAATCAGTTACATTGAACAAAGTTGAATAACAGGAGGATGAGGCATTATGTCGAGTAATCAGTTCATTCACAGGGAAGTTTGGTGATGAAAAAAAAAAAAGTGAGAGAATGACACATTTTTTATAAGCTAAGAAGAAAGGTCTCAACTTTACTTCTGGAAAAATATATCTTAATATATTTTCCAAAATTACAATTTTAGTTTGTTTGCTTTTTGTATTGCGAAAACGTGGTCAACACACTAAGCTTACTGTGGAATATGGGACAGGTTCTGGTATAGTAAGAAGATTAAGGTATGTCAGAAAATAATAGCATGCCTTACTTATTTGAAAAACAAGTGGATACTCCCTGATTTATAAAGGAAGGGGGGGGGGGGTTAATCATCAAATCCTTATGTCATTTATAATTCCATTTACAAGTCAATAATGGTGTATTTCCATAAAATCATCACCCCTAATCCTAAATGTATTGTAGGCTAAATAATTCTAATCATTTGTAACCTTTACAGGTACTTCATTATTATAACACAATCAAATGTTTTAAGCTCGTGGGCATACAATATAAATGTCAAGCTTGTCTATATTGATTTTCTAATAACTAGTTAAGGGTTCAAATCCCAGTCAGTTTCAATAAGTGTGTTTTTTACAACATGGTTTCCCACTCTCCCTCCACACAAATGCGAGTTCATTTCTTCTAAGCTATATTAGTATCATCCCTACTTCATTAGTTTAAGTAAATTTTGATAACTAGATGGGTAATAAGATGCGGAGCATTCTTTGATTGTTAACAACTAGATAAAACTTGAAAATTGCTCGAGTAAAGACTTTAGGTTTCCTTTCAAGCAAGTAAAGAGATATTTTTATCTAGATTATTTAGAAGCCTAACATATTTCCTCATTGATGTAGTTGATGTTGTTCCTCTTAAAGAAGAAAGACTGGAGGTAATAGGGTGAAGAATACGAGCCCCTCCCTCCCGAACCATACATCAACGTGCACAAATGAGGTTTACGTGTAGAGTGCACTCTCTTGGTTCCCATCAAGGAGTTCTCTCTTTCACTCCATTTTAACTACCTCCACACCAGCTCTTTTCACTTCTCTTTCCTTTTCCACGTTTATTAAATATTCCGTTTCTCTTCATCTCTTCATTCGTTTGTCCCCTATTTGATTTGATTCTTAACTATTTTTTACTCTTTCCTGTTTTACTATCCTGTTATTATTATTATTTTATTAGCACCGCGTCTTACTACCCGTTCGGGTTATACGCACTTACGCTAATGTGCAATGGTAGGGTGATTGTGAGATGAAATGGAGGACCTACAGTTTAACGTGGAATCCGAACCACGTGGAGGCCTGGCATTCCTCACATTAAACAAGTTGTGATTAATACACATCTTGTCAGAGGTGAAGGAAGGGTTGGAATTCAGATAAATCTGTGCCGGACCGGGGATTGAACCCCGGACCCCCAGCACAGAAGTCTGACACTTACCCCTAGACCACCAGGTCACCTACTATCCTGTTCCCCTATTCTTTTTCTATATTAACATATTTAGTTCCCTCTCTCTTGTGTCCATCTTCCTCACACATCTTATTTCTAAAACATGTTCCCCTTTATTTATCTATTCTCTTCTTACATCCCTCTCTTAATTTTCAGGAAACATGTATGGCAAGCTTGTTTCCTGGATCATTAAGGAAAGGGTTTCTATCATTAAAGAAAAGTTGAGAGGAGGGGTTGTGCATGGAATGCAAATCGCAATGAAAATTGTGACTGTAAACAAGTTTATGAAAATATATTCACACCAAGAGTGTATAAATTCATGAGTAAAGATTTTGAAGAGGAATTCCTTGTAAAAAGATATATATCAAAGATGTTCAAAATTTTGCAGCTGTCAAATAGAAAACTAGATGTCACATTATAAGACAAAAAATAAGCGTTGTTCTATGTTGGTACATAAAGTGCCTTCCAATCATTGTAAAAGCATAATAATTAATGTTTTATAGATAAAATAACAGAATTTTATGACATTTTCATATCTGTATTGTTGTGCCATTGTTTGACCTATACAGATATATACTATATATTACACTATACAGATACTATTACAGATATACACTATATATTTTAATTAAATATTGTATGCTGCATCTGCAGTTGCCAAATTTTCCACAATAAATGAGAGACTGACACAAACAAATTTCAAATATTGTATCACTCTAAAAGCATTTTGGAGATTTTTTTTTATGTAGTTTAGGGTTAGAGGCATGTTTAAAGAATCTAAGTGTTAAGAAATTCTCAAGAATTTTCTACATATTAGGTCAAAATTTGTTGGTTCTAATATTTTTTTTAATGTTAATATTTAAAATGTATTATAATATTTTTAAAGTCTTGTGAACTCTTAAATTTGTTAACACTAGTGTTTTCTAAAGCACACTTAAGGGCTTGGCAGATAGTGGAATATTTATGCTTCAAATTTTAAATTGTAAAAATAATCATAAATATTCAATTAAGAATGTTGTGAAAATTCATTATGCTTTCACCCGCTTAGGTGGCCGCATGAGCTACTCTTTCAGTAGAAGAGACTGCCGATGATGGGAAATAGAGGTTCGAATTTCAGCCGAGTGTACTGAGGGTGGTTTTTCCAAAATAGTTTTCCACTATCCTTCAACGCATAAACTTCCTATATATTTAATCGTCCTTATCCCTAAAATCATTCGTGTAATCATTAGCACATAAGTTTCGAGCCCAAACGTGGCGATAAAAAAAAATTCTCCCCTAAATCTTTTCCACAACCATGCAATAGAGGATGATACTGTAAAATACAGGATTAGAGTCAGTTCCAATTTATTAACCCTTTTGCTGCTAAATTTGGAAAGTACCTGTATACATGTCTGTGCTGAATTAGGAAAATCTTGGGACTACATTAATTTTTTGCTTAATTGTCACTTATTTTTACTATTATAAACGTTCTCCTAAGCCTAAACTATGTAACTATTGAAAGTATATTTATAAAAATAACTGAAAGAAATAATAAATAACTCCTAAACAACTAATTTGAACAAAACAACACAAAGAAAACATGAGTGAAAATGCATTACATAGTAAATAGTTGCGTGATCAGTAATGAATATCCATCCATCAATTTGACAAGAAATATAGATAAGAACATAGTCCATATTTAGTAATAATCCAAAGTAAAGCCAATATATAGAGTTAGCAGTATAGAAAGTTAGAGGGCTGTATGTTTATAAATGTATTTAGCACTGGTGAATGAAATTTAAAAAGTTAATAAAAGTTAATAGCATGGGTAGTGCAAAATACTGTGAACATTAATAAACGGCTATAGCAGTGAAAGGATTAAATGTTGAAATGGAACTATGTTTCTTTTACTAGATGAACAATGTCCATGCTCAAAAGTAATATAGATAAATTCATTAAAATATTGTGGTGATCATTAAATTATGTTTAAATTAAGAACTATTAGTTCATATTTTTCTTCAGTTTTACTAATTCCTCTGTATCAAAACAAATATCAAAATGTGTGAATATATTTTGCGCAAATTAATGAATATTGTTTTTAAAAACTTATAATATATTAATTCTTAGATAGTAAAATAGATTTAATTATAAGTTTTATAAGGTTTATTAACAGTATGTACACCCTATAAATATTTCACTGCAAACTTAGGACTAAAAATTGTTTGACAAATATAAATTTTTATCATCCTTGTACAGGAAATAATTTTAAAGTATTATATAATAAAAATATAATATTTATAATAAGAAATTCAGACAAATATTTACATCAAATAAAAAATCCATATTTAGAGTTTTATCTATATTTAAGCAAAGAGCAATTAAAAATCAATGTTAAAATGTCTAAATTTTCAGAAATAGTGGTGCAAAATCATTATTCAACTACAGTGAAATCTGTAAACAGAGAAAAATGACAACATTCCATCAGAATGTCAGTTGAGAGCACATGTTTATTTTCAATATGGTTAAATCTCTTTGAAAACAAATTTAAAAAATATTTTGAGTTAATATTTGATATTTTGTTATACCCAAAGTGTTACTGTTTTAAATTAATAACACATAAAATATTTTAATAATGATATACGCTTAAGTGGCACATAATTGAAGGGAAATATTTTGATACTGCAGAATGTATTATGGGAATTAAAGTTCTGAAGTATCAAAACCATTAAAAGCAAAGCTACCAAGTTACAGCAACTTGTGGGGAGAGTATCCTACAACTTGAGTTCCTATTCAGTACAAAGGAGGACGCCCCGAATCATTTTGAAAGCAGTGGCGGATTTAAAAATTATGCGCCCATAGGCACATTTTTTTTTTTTTTTTGTTAAGGGCTTTAGGAAGTTTCAGAGGAAAGAGGTATTGGTGGGGAAGGGGTGGAAGTTAGTATTCGAGAAAAGATTTCTACGAAAGATAATCAAGCATGTACAATTTGTACATGCCCTACAGTAGCTCGAGTTAACCTTATTAATGAAGAGAAAAATTATGTCAGTTACAAAGCGATTGCAAAGTAGAGTTATTTAAAAATAAATATTGTCGTTCTGACTTTAACTTGAACTATTTCGATAATGTTAGTCAATAATTTTTAGACGTAATTATTGAAAACAAAATATTATAATAAAAATAGAAATAATGTTATCCAAAATTTGCCACCCCCAGGCCTGTGCCTAGTCGGTCTATAGTGTAAATCCGCTTCTGCTCTAAAGTTTGAGTTGGATAACAACCGCGCAACGCCAGGCGGCCATGTGATCAACACAGAGTTATTACATTGAAGATAAGTCAGGGTACGAAACTGTTGAGTAGGGACAATGAAAGAACGAGGACCTTTTTCTAAACTCTTTCAACCTGTTCTAAAACATACATCACATTGATACACTCGTATAGTAACTAATCAATAAACAAGAACAAGATCAAAATGGTCAAAACGAGCCTCACGATCATTTGCTGCTGTCTACCCATTCCACTAAGACATCCAGACAAGTTGGCCCATGGGTTTGGGGGGAGTGGTGATAGTTGAATTTAGAGAAAGTGTACTTGCATTTGCATGGAGGAAGAGTGGAAAACCTTATTGGAAAAACCACCCTCAGTACATCCGACCAGGATTTGAATCTTGATCCGTCATTGGCAATCCAGTCTATTGTGAGAATTAGAGTTTTGAACCACTCAAACACCCTATTAGAATTACCATTTGTTTAAGGAAAGCTAGACGTATGTTTTTCACTATTTACCTTACCTAAGAAGTGTGAACCTGAAAACTGGTTTAAAATGTAACTATTATAACTTTTCATAGTTTTTTTTAAAACCATAAAACTGGAATTTGACACCTTTTAATTTTATTAAGACATGTTGAAGACTTTTTCCTACATTTTAATGTAAGGCATATTTAAAATTTATAAGTAACTTAATAATGGGAGAACTCGTTTCGGTGGCTGCGTCGTCTAAAGCGCTACTCTCGTGTTGGACTAGAATGCTGATGAAGGGGAGATCGAGGTTCGACTACGGTCAGGTGCACTGAGTTTTTCCCCAAAATTATTTTCCACTCTCCTTCCACGCAAATGCGGGTGTATTTTCCCCTAATTAGCCTTCCTAATCCTTAACCCATTGGTGTAATTAGTGCATAGGCTTTTAACCTGAACAGGTAGTAAGACATGGTGCTAAAAACAAAACAATAGTGGGAGATTTCTGAATTACTGTAATGCTTTTCCATGCTCCAGTAAATGTTAAAGATTTATTTTTACAAAGTGATCATAACTCTTGGAAGATGATAACGGTATCTACAATTTCAATGTAGTGTGTTATTTAATATATCTGTAGATATGGTATGTTCTCAAACACGTAATCAGGCTTTGAACTTCCTGCTCTCACAATAAAATAATTTTAAATAAACTCAAACCTCTGAGAAGACCACCCAGGAAGTAAGAGCTGTGCAAACGTTTCACTTAGATGAAAATTAAAATATAAAATGAGGAGTGGAAATTTCAAAGAGGCTAAGTGCCATAATTTACCTAATTGGTTTTCCAGATAAAAGTGTAAAATGTATCATTTAAAAGAGCTAAGTTCAACAATTTATTTTAAAGTTTTGAAATACCACTCATAGATAGCGCCCTATAGTTAACTCATTGACTTTAATATTAATTTTTAATTTCTTAATAGCTCAAAATGGTTGTAATAGCACATATATCCTTTGTTATTCCCATCCCTAAAATATGAATTATCATAGTTTGTAATATAATGATAATTCAGTGGAGACATTTCTGGTGAAGAGTATACACATTGTTGAAAAGCATATTAAAATAAATAGTACGGAACTCCGCACGGACTTTCTGCTCTATTGTTTAAGAATGGAGATATTTACTCTAAACTCGTAATATTTGAAACAAAATAATATACACTAGCAAACCCAAGCATAAATTGCACTATACTTACATAAAACATTTTTTGAGTCCCGATTTTAAATTTTGTAATTTTATTTTTAATTAATGTCCTCATTTGTATTTTGGACCAAAAAAAATGATCGATTTTTGGTCCACAAAGGTCAACACTTGGTATTAAAATGTCGACTTCCGGTTAAAATTTTAACATTTTATTAAGTGTTCACATCTTCAGGTCATCACATTGCTATTCAATTCCTCATTTATAAATTTTGACCAATAAAAAATGTAAATATTGACTATTGAGTCTAAAATGAAGGAGATAGATCATTTTGTAAAATATTTCCCTAAGAGGTTAAAGGAAAAATAACATAAACTTTTGAAGATCTTCCCTTATATTTAATTACTCTATGGCATTACAGAATTATTGTGTTAAAACTTAAGCATATCTTTTAAACTAAAGTTCACAAAATTGTATTAATATATTTGCCAATATCTCAGAAACTGTTGGTTTTAAAAAATATATTTCGATAAAATGTTTTTATTTTTAATAGTAACTAAAATTTTGCAGTGATAAGTTATTTAGTATCTCAAATATTTGTGGAGATACGGAAATTTCCGCTTTTGTAAAGTACCCTAAAAGTCATTTTCATAGGAAAATAGAAATAGCCATTTTATTTGTAATCTTAATCAAGCCTAAATACGAATTTTAATCAAAATCATTAGAGCCAATTTTGAGAAAATCGATTTTTTCTCTTTTGCTTTTTATTAAGCTACTCTTAATTTTAGGGTTAAACAGACACAACGCATTGCAAAAATCACTTTTTAGTGTTTGGGGGGGGAATGAGACGTTGACATTCATCAACATTTGGGTCAGATTTTTTTTTACGGTCGCAATACTTTAACCTTTAGTTTTCGAAAAGTTAAAATATATGTATAAATTGTGTATAGCTTGAAAGTTATTGGTTTTATAAAACTATGTTTCAAATAAAAGATTTGTATTATAAATAGACCTACATATTTGCAATGATAAGTTTATATCTCAAAGAGTTACGGAGATATGATAAATAATAAGAATTTACGCATTAGACTGAAACCCTTAGAGATTTTGACAAAATATTAGAGAAGCCATTTTGTTTGGAATATTTATAGGTGTTCATAAATGAAATTTAATCAAAATCTAGAGCCAATTTGAAAAAATGACTTTTTCTCTTTTTGCCCTTCTAGTAAACTACCCTTAATTTTAGTATTAAATTCCAATTACAAAAACCCCTCTGTGAAAAACCCTAGATACCAAGTTTTAGCCTAATCGGAAAATAGTTTAGGCTCTAGTCAGAGGTACAGACAGACAAATGGAAATTCTAAAAACTACTTTTCGGATTCGAGGAGTCATGAAACGTCGAGATTCATCAAACTCTCGAAGTTCGGTTTTTTTTTTTTATGATCACAATATTTTCTCTACCTGTAAGATAGCGAGAAAGTAAGATGTAAAGTTTACTCACGTGCTGTGTAGCCATATTCATCCTCCTCCTCTGGGTCAGCTGTGATCTCCTCTTGGGTCCTTTTCACATTGCCAGCACTCGCCCGGTCAATCTGGTCAACATGCAATACACTCAAAAGTTCACAAAATATACAAACTGTGTAGGACACATCTTGGTTGTTGTGTGAGTTATTTTATTGTCAGGGTTACCACTATTTTCTTAAGAGCCTATTTCACGTCAATTAATCAGGAAAATATACACACAAATTAGGCTCAAATAAGATAAAGTAAAGAAGTAGGGCTTTCAATTCTTCATTAGATAACAATGAAATTGGCATCAGTTTTATAGTTTTGTTTTTCATTTTAAATAATTATTTTTTAGTTTTGTTGATTTTGTTGAATATAGTAAAACAGTTATAATGGTCTCATTTCAACTATTTCCTAAGGTAAAATATTAAATCTACACCATGATGTAATGTCTGGTTTCAAACTGTATTACCTACTTTAGTTCAGCTCTTAATATAAAATTCCCTATTTTTTCAGTTTTGCAGTACATTTTTCCAGACACTTTAGAACACAGGTTGCCAAATTAATTGAGTATGAGAGCTATTTTAAAAATACCGAAGTGTTTCGTGAGTGCTCAAAATAAGAATGATTGTGTCTGTGTTGGCTATTATTGTAAGCTATACAAAGTTTTTGCCATCATACTTTTGTTAAATCGGGTTGGGCACTGTGACTTGGATTTGTAATTGTATGGAAATAATATAATAATGTTCGTAAATTCCATACTAAAATGAACTTTTAAATGCTTTTTATCTGTGAGTCTACATCTCTATATATTTTTCACCACTTTCAGCTGAAAAATTATGACTCACATAAGTTCGTAGAGCAGAACAATGCTGTCACTTGGAGGGCCACATGATCAGAATGGGACAGTTTTCCTTCGAGGCCAGAGACCATACATTATCCTTAATATGAAGCAACAATCTTCAATAGTAAGTTACTTAGGAAAACAGAAAATAAAATTCTCGTGCGAGCTACCAGTAGCTTGCAATAAACAATTTGGCGACCCCTACTTTAGAGAGTAATGTAGAAGAACAACATTTAATTATTTCTAAAATTGACTATTGTGAAGTCATGTGAGTGGTGATTAAAATTGGATGGTGTGACCTTGATGAAAAAATGTATATAGTTTTTTTTTAAACACCACATCTTATTACCCCTTTGGGTTATACACTTATGTACTATTAGAGGAAGTGTACCTGCATTTGCGTGGAAAACCATTTTTGAAAAACCACCCTCAGTGCAACCAACCAAGATTTGAACCTTGTTCTCCCTGTCAGTGGCAGTCTAGTCTACTTTGATGTAGTTGCTGCAAAACACTATGTTTAAAGGGGAAATAATGGAGGGGAGGGGGAAGGTAGAAATTATACCTGTTTGAATCAACATGTTTTATTCTTTTTCTACAATGTAAAGAGCTACTTGCTAAAATAACAAATATTCCTATATTTTTTCAGGATTTTTTTGTGAAATTCCCTGTTTTTATTGTTGTTGGGTTTTTTTCTCCGACACAAAATATATTTATAGTTCTCCTGGCTTTGGAGGTGTGTGGCAGCCATGTAGAAGCTATTTAGGCTTTTTGAATGAGGAATTAAAACATGTTACAATTTATGTAGTCACACTATAGATTTGGTTGTAAATGACGTTATAAAACAGTATTGAGTTAGTTATTATTTCATTGATAAAATCAGCTAGCAGTTTTTTTTAACTTTGTAGAAGCTTGTTTTGAGGTCGGTCTGAATGTCACCAATCAGATTCAATGTTGATGTTTGTCGCAATTTGCTGAGGGAAATGATCTGAGTAGCCCTACTTGAATGGTATGATAGAAGTCACACAAGAATAAGTATCAATTCAATACCAATCATAAAAATTTAGAAAAAACATTTTGCCTCCCATGACGAAACTCTGCCTTACTTCTTTAGATCTTTGTAGGTTGTTTTACTTCAATATCACTTATATTTCACAGTTTATCTTTCTCATATAGATAAAGTATTGTAACCATGAACCATTTTTATCATTAGATTAAGATGAATATTTACGTTTTATGTATGCCCAAACCCAAAAAAAGTGGGTCCTGAAATTATGTTTGTCTGTTTGTCTATCTTCCCTGGGGCTAAAAATAAAACAATTTAATGGATATCATTCAAATTTAATATTTGCATAGTAATACCGTGGGGTCTTTTTTAAAAAATTTAGCTATGGTTCTCAAATTAAAAGTAGTTTAATGATGACTAGTTTTTGAAAATTCAAACTTTTTTTTAAATTGCATTAGAAGGTTTATTTAAAATTTATATTTGGGGAGTGTTTATATGTTATATGACACTGCCTATTTGTGTTTTGGGCAGAACATTTGTTTAAAGGTAGTTTTGTGATGACTATTTTTGTTAAAATTTGAAATTTTTTAAAAATGGCCTTTACAATTTAGTAAAGAATAGGTATTAGGAATTTTTTATATGATGTATAAAAATGTGTTTTATATATAAGGATATAAATATTTTAAGGTATTTTACAGATTACTGATTTTACTTTAGTTTGAAATTTTGTAAAAATGGTTTGAACATTTTATTTATGCATTGCTTCTTACCACCTGTTCGGGTATATGCCTATGTATTAATTACACTAATGTGTCGTGTCAGGATTAGGAAGGTTTAATTTATATGAAGTGTACCTGCCTTTGCATGGAAGGAGAGTGGGAAAACATTCAGGGAAAACCACCCTAAGTGCATACTACCGGGATAGAAACCCAATCTCCCCGTCTTTGGCAGTCTAGTCTACTGCGAGAGTAGTATCTTATACCTGCATGCAGCCACCAAGGCCGTAGCCAGGGGGGAGGGTTTGAGGGTTCAAAGCCCCACCACCCTGAAATTTTATAAACAAAATATATATGGCTTTATTTATGGTTCAAACAATATCAAAATTAAGGTACAAGTACAAATTAGGAGGCTGTGTTATCATTAAAAGCATTTCAGAGAGCTTCTAGAGGTGTTTAGTATTTAGAATTTTTCCTAGCCTTCGGCAGTTATGGTGTTGTGTTGCAAAAAAACCAAAACACTTCAGATAGCTTCTAGAACTGTTTATCATTTAGAATTTTTTCTAGCTTTCGCCAATTGGTGGATGTGCCCACCAAACCTCCCCCTAAAATTATTGGCTGGCTACGACCTTGGCGGCCATCAAAGTGGGTTTGAACAATTTTATTTAAAATTGATATGTGAAGTAGTTTTTACTATCAACAAAATAGAACAATAAACTGTATGAGTATTAAACTTTGAAAATTGTAGAACCACTGTAAAATATTTAGTGTAGACCTAAACTAAAGTGAAAGAAGTCAACCTGAAAGTATAGTTAGGTTTGGCCTTGATAGGAAACAAATAAACTTATCACTTTATTTCTTCACACACTCTTTACACCTAGATCTTCTGAACATTCACAGTTACACCTAATCTTGAATTTTTGGAAATACAGTAGAACCTTGATAATCCCAACTAATTGAGACCGGTGGTGGTTTGTATTATCAATTCGTTTGAATTAGCAAGTATATATACACAACATACACACAAATCAATTAAAAACAATGAAAATGCCAGACCATAAAATAGGTATCACACTACTCACAGTACCAGATAAAGCCAGACCGATTGAGAAACAAAAACTGAAGCAGAAAGGTTAAGGCAAGGCTACTTTTCTTCCCATCAAAGTGACATGTAGAGTGTTGACGTAGCAGTGGGCTCACGCTATTTGCTCACTAAAGTGTTGATTTTAAATAGCGTTGCTTCCTGTTTTCTACATTTCACACATCTGTATTCTGACCTATTTTACTTAAAGTTCGTTCATATTACCAAAGGTTCTACTGTATACCTTTCCCATTTCAAGAAACACATAAATAAAAAAACAGAAAAATGGACAATTACTTTTGAAAAATGTATAGAGTATATGAAACTTACATCATTGCCGGTTGGCAAATTGCCTTATTGATAATAGTAATGAATGTATATTTTTTAAGCTTACTTACCCTACTAAAGATAAAATTAATTATATTTAAGGTGGAATGGAACTAAACTCGAGTTAAAGTTTGTATTTTTGAAGTTTTTATAACAAAAAAATAATTTGGCCAAAATAAATTAAACACTGTCCCAGCAGAAACATTTAATTTAATTTTCTAAACATAGTGATCTCAAAAGTACTTGAATATTTGTCATAAGCCTGTGGAGTTTGACTAGACACATTTGGAGAAAAAAATTCATAGTTAAATTACGTGATAGCAAGGTATGAATTTACTTAGGGTGAAAACATTAATTATTTATGGGTTTTAACAATTAATCAAGATCACTTGGAAATCATTAATATTATTTTTAAGAATGAATCGAATGGAATACCTATGCCTTTTACTGTGCTTTCTTATATGAATATGGTACATGGGTTTCAAAATACCATCCTGAGGACCGCATGGCCCACAATGCCTTTTATTGAGGCCCGTAAAGTTTCTTGGAAAAGTGATATACTGTAGTAAAATTGATATTTCTAGCCAAGAAAAGGAAAGTTCTGACTTGTGTGGGAGGAATCCATAAGAGCTCCAACAGATGTCCATTCAGTAATAAACTTAATTTTGCTCTATTTTAATAATAACAACTATTGTATCCACATGAGTTCTATTTCCTTCCACTCCTTAGATTATTATGATACGGCCCACCACTAGGCTCGTGAATTCAATCGTAGCTCTTGGACACTTGTAAGTTGGAAACCCATAATATAGTATTTACCTAAAAACGTGAAAAGAGGTTTTACTTAAATAGTATTAGCAAATAGAATAGATTTGATTTAATACAATCAGTTGCCTAGGGACATAATATACAAAGAGATGTGAAATATAAATTTTTGTTTTTACAATTATATTTACCTAAGAGTTAAGACTAGCACAATTTGTTTAATGTTATAACTGTAACTTATTTTAATTCATTTAAAGCATTATATTCAATAGAAATTTTCAGCGCAGTGTGTTCAACCCATGTTGTTCTCTGTATAAAATAATGTTATTCAGAATTTCCTTAAATATAGGTTTGTTCAGTTGAATAGATTGGTAGCATATAATCCGAATGAGGAGTAAGGAAAAGAAAGAAGAGAGAAAAAAAAGGATTGGATCCCAAGTTTAAGCAAGCCCTGTTTTTATAGGACGCCCACTTTCAACCATCAATATTGATTGAATGTTACTAAAATTTGGCATTCTAGAAATATATCTGTTTTGGTTTATTAATTATAAAGTTTTCAAAAGATTTCAATAGTACCGGTACTTCCTTATACATTACTGTATCAATTATCTTTTACATCGTTAATTAAACGACTAAGAATGTAAATAGAACTTTATCAATGGTGAAATGTGGGTTTATCCTTTCACAGTGATAAATTAATGGCCGGGGACTGGATGCTGTGATTGTCCGAGTCTTAAGTTAGATTATAAGGCATATGAATGAAGCTATGACAGGTCTAGAAAGCAGGTAGTGGAAAAAATATATGGCTTGAATTAAAAATTGATACAGGACTGAGGCTGAAAACAGTCATCGATGTAAAAAAGTAAAGAATGCAAATAGAATTGTAATATTTTTATGTTTGTCATTGTGGCACCATGACTTCACAGTTTTAAAAAAAATAGGCTTTCTATGAAAATCAGACTAAAAAGTTGAACTCCTGGACAGTTTTGATAATTGTTAAGACTTAGTGCCTTAATGATATCGGTTTGAATTTCAATGAGTAATGATTTATTCTTTATGGAGTGTGAAAACAAACAGTGTGTGAATGATCCAATTCACTATGAGTGTGGTTCATGGTGCTAATAATCGTATTAAGCATCTTTAAGAACCATAATAATAAATAAACAAATATTCTTAGTACTAAGAATAAACTCCTCAAATATTCAAATATTTCAAATCCTTAAAGATATTCGAGAGTAGCGGATTTAAAAAAAAAATCAGATTCAAGATTTTTTTTTTTAATCTTTTATTTTAGTTTTTATTAGACCTATAATGCCGCTTACTGATGGTTTGTCCTAACATAATAATAGGACAACCCAATGACCAAACGTTAAACCATTGATTTATCACTTGAGTAATTGTGATTCCCCATTTTAATAAAATATGTTACAATTTAGTTACAGTTTATATTTTCTATAACAACTAAAGAATTAATTTGAACAATATCAGAATTTAAGAAAGAAAGAAAATATCAATGCGGGAAAGTTAACTTTCTTATGTTTGTCATGTTTTCTAAGATTTGAATTTGAGATTTGAGATTCACAGGTAAAAATTAAGTCAGATTCGAAATTCGGCCACAAAACAATTTTAATCTGATCAATCTCTACTTGATAAATATAAGTAAATGTCAACAAAAACAACTGTAGCTATTTACATTAAATTGTCAAGAGAAAACTACTATAGGCATTTGCAACATTCACCAGATATTGTAAAAAGTATTATCAACAATTGAATATAATTATGGGTTGGTGATTAGAATCATATGAACTAATTCTTTTGACTTGATATGATATGGGTCTAAAACTTAAACTATCATATTATGTTTGTGTCTAGCTAGGTGGTGTGCACAAAAGTCTGCGATAAATATACACATTTAACATAAACAGTGGATATGTGCGTTTAGCTATTAAATAGGAAGTGTTAATAGATTGTTTGACAATAAACACAAATTTTTTGCAAAGATACTTTCTATTAGGTACCTACGCTTAAAGAGTTTAGATTTAAAATATAAAAGGATGTATTTAACAAAAAGTACAAAATGGTTCACCAAAATGTGCTGCACCATTGAAGTGAATCCTACGTGTTAAGTCAAATTAATATAATGTGATGAATAGTCTTAGTAAAGTGATTAATTTTATAACTGTAATGAAAAAATAAATAAAAGTAGTATTCATGGCTATTAGCCTAACCCATGAACATCATACTTGATAAATACTATATATTACAAGTTATTCACAAATGAAAATATGTGGGAACTATTTTATGTAATATTTCAACATTTATCAGGATGATATATAAGATTGTAAATAAGTGAAAAAGAGTAAAGGCAGGTTCACAAGGGGACATGTGTAAGACCATGTTTTTGTTGACCAGTCATTGTCGTGGAGCAGTCCACGAGTCTGGACACTCCCATTGAGTGTTTTCTCAGTCACAGTTTTACTTTGTCACAACAGATACAGCTGGATATGGTCTAAGCTCAGATAACTGTTCACAACTGAAGGAGTTGAGATTCAACCGCTCAGGCAGATAATATACGACCAGCGCCAGCCCGACCAGTAGCTTCTTGACCACTAGTTCGCAAAAGGTCATGCACCCGACTAATGTGGTCGTGAGCCATACACACGACCAAGTGGGAACCCTCCATAAGATACAAAATTAAAGGGAAATCTACAGTTGAGAGCTCATAAGAATGCAATACAGAGAAGTTTTAATAAGGCGTAAAAACGATCCAACTCTGGTCATGTAAATATTAATAAAATCTAAAACATAAGCTAAAATCATTTGAATAACTGATCTTACAAAAATATTTCTTGGATATTCTTAATGTTTTTGACAAAATACAAATTTCAAATGCTACAATGACTCCTGACTGTCCTGATTAAGAATTTTGGGGGCAAGAAATTTCTGCTTCCTGCTCTTTAAACCCAACTAACCTTCTTTCAAGCAACCAACTGTGAGATCATTGAAGAGTTTATAGTTAAGAATTACAAAAAAACAGACTATAATCTTCCAGACAGTGGCAACAAATGGTGTAATGAAAGTTTAGGCATGAAGACTGATCCACTATTTCATAGCTCCTAAGAGATTGACCATAAAATCGCAGATTGATGTGGACCCTAGAGTTTTGATATGTAAACTTTTAACAAACAAAAGTATGTATAGTTTGGATAAGTTTTAACTTTCTTAAGACCATCATTACAGACAATTGCAGAGAACACACATGGATAAATGAATGAATGAATGTTGATATGTGCAATGGAATTAAATTAAAGCAGTAACGGCAGTAAAGGAATATGTTACTAATTTCAAAAATTATATTTTCATTTGCCTGTATTTAAAATCAATTTCTATAAAACTTTTAATAAACGAAGGCTAGTGGGTTTTTTAAAAACTAAATACAAACTAAGCACAAATAAAAAATACATTTCTGAAAATGTGTAATGTAGTTCTAAAATTTACTTGATTTTTTTTATTTTTAAAAATTTGATTGAATAGAGAATTAAACCTTCCAAGTGGTAAGCCTATGTGGTCTAGTGGTCAGAGTTGCTGGCTACAGATCTAAAAGTCCTGAGACCGATTCTCGGCACTTTCAGATTTTTCTGTGAAGCATTTGGTCTGGAACGGAGTCAAACTCATCCTTGTGAGGTCATATAAGGAGCTACATAAATAAAATAGTAGCAGCGCCAGTCTATAAAACTGAGATTAATGGCCATAGAGTTAGTTATGCCAACCACATGACAACCTCTACCCACAGAATTTGACACCATCTTTGCCAGCAGACAGTGAACGCTCGGTCGTTATAGTTCGACTGTGGGCTGACGTCATGGAGAAGTGGTTGATAAAATCTTATGTGATTAAGGAAATGGAGTGTGTAGAAAGGACTGCTTTATTTAAGGACTTCAAAGGTATCAAGGAAGTAGAAACTGTATACCAAGCCTGACATGAAAGTGTTCCTTTCATGTGAGTAATAAAAACCTAATTCACACACTCATCCTTGCTATTTTGTAATTTTAGCAATGTGAATGATCAGTAAAATTGGTGGTAAGTTAGAGGAAATAATTTTACAAGTATATTCTAGCCAAACCATGTCAAATATGGCAGAAGCCCCTCAGCTACCCTAGGTTTTTAGTCAGCAATGAGGTAATTTATTGGGTTACACTCGATTATTAATACTAAATTATGATCTAATTTAGCTTTCATTATTTTTTTTTTTATATTAGGACTATGCATTTTAATTTTTTGAATGGTTGTATGCAGAATTGGGTCTAGATTTTTTAAAAGGGAGAGGTACCAATTAGGTTCTACTTGGAGTGGCTCATGGTGAAATCTCTCAAAAGGAAATGTCTAGAATTATTCAACATTACTGAGACTGTGGGTGCTACGAATTGTATAAGACTTCAATAATTTACTAGTCTATACAATGATGTGGAAGACAAAATACATTTTTAGTAATAGTTTTGGGAGAAGGGTTTGAATCCCCAATCACCTCGTTAGGTACTCTCGTACACAATCTACATTCCCAAAAGGTCAGCAACAAAGCAAGTAAAATGGAGAAAACAACATTGTATAGATATACATAAATAATTAAAACAAGTGTAAATTTAATCTATGATTCAAGCAAACCTACATGTGGCCTATGAAGCGGAGGGTCTACGATGTTCTTGCAACAGGGTATAGCACTCACTTCTTGTCTTTTTTTGGTCATAATATGACCTGCTAGGTCTCTAAAATCCTCCTCATCCTCACTTTCCTCATCCGAAGAAGACGGGCCCTTTTTACGTAGTTTCTGGTCCGATAATGTTGCCTTGGGTTCCGTCGGAGATTTCGCCTTTATTGACTGTAGTTTTGTTTCCTGTTGTGGTTTAGTTTCTGTTGGTGATTTTTGATGAAGCGAAGCCCTTCGTTTCTGTTGAAGATCCTGTTTTATTTCATCGCCCAATCCCTCCTGAAAATCAATAGATATAAAATAAAGTAAAATAATAATATTATTT
Organism: Timema podura; assembly: GCA_033556935.1. Classification (NCBI taxonomy): domain Eukaryota; kingdom Metazoa; phylum Arthropoda; class Insecta; order Phasmatodea; family Timematidae; genus Timema; species Timema podura. Next base: position 71,394,705 of record JAVRXN010000009.1, on the reverse strand, counting down.
TAAAAGACAGACAAATTTATATAGTAATATTGGAGGGTTATCTTAAAAGGTTATCTGAAAAAGAAAATGCACTAATTACAATAACTTTAATTAAAAATAGGTCATTAAAAGGTTTCTATATGCAAAAGTAGTTATTTCAAGTGCATAGAAGGTTATATTAAAAAGAAAATGCACTAATTACAATAACTTAAATTAAAATATGTGATTAAAGGGTTTTTAATATGAAAAAGTAACCATTTCAAGAGCATAATTTAAAATAATATTAAGTTACATTTTAAAAAAGTAAAGTAATAACTAAATGCCAATTCTTCTCCTATAACTTTTTAAGGGGTATCTCTTTCACTCTTTGAGGTACATTTTGTTAAGCTTGGAAGGAGTTACAGTAACTAACAAAATATGGCTTTTACAAGAGGTAGCCATGTAAAGTGTAAACTGTAGTTCTTTTATTTATTGTAAAAGCCTTTTTTCGTACGTTCCTTTTCATTTTTATATCTATCTTTCCTGTACCTTCTTCCATATATAACAAAATGGCCTCTCCTAAAAACTTTAATCCAACTTTATTTCAATTTTGTATGAATGTGAACATCAGAGAAAAACAGTGTTTACAAATCTGAATTTTATTTTCTTAGTACTGCATTTTCCCCTTGTTGTTGAGTAAAATATTCAAGAAAATGGGCTTTCAAATAAAAATGATAGAATAATATTTTATAAAACTAATTTATTCTCTTCAAACTATTAAATAAATTTATATGAGATTCAAATGTTTAATTGTAGTTTCTAAAATATGTATTTTTTTTATCATTCAATAGTAAGATAATTGTAAACAAAGTGACTGATGATAAAATGTAGCCTCAGTCTTAGCTGTGTATGATAAAATTTAGTTCAATATTTATATGGTGACGGGGAAAATGTGCAAAAATCCAAACAATACAAACATAAATTAAATAATTTTATTTTTAACTGTTCATTATTTGATGGGGACCCTAGTCATTGTTCAATCATGGTATAGTGAAGTAAGAATTATTTATTTTACTATTATAATTATTATTATTATTAGTGCTGACAAGTAAATTCAATCTAGCTCACAAGGTTTCAATCATAAGGGTAAGATCAGACCTAGGTTTCAATTTACTTAAGCAACCTAAATATATTTGCTTCGTCTGATCCACACTCATCCTATCAACATTCCCAAGTCGACATAAGACACTTTTTTCATATTGACCTAGTGTATTACCTTTCAGACCACACTCCTTCAGCACCCATTCATTACTGTCTCTGTCCATTCGAGTTTTTCCTCAACATTTTCTAAGATACTTTATTACAACCACATTCACCTTGATCTTGTGTTTCTTCTGACAAACCCACGCTTCACATCCATACAAACAATGTTGGTATTAAGACACTTTTATATATTGCCATCTTTGCCTCTTTCGATACTACTAAATTCTTTGCAATAGTCCATATATATCCAACTACTCTCTAAGATGCATTCACCCATCTGTCAATTTCACCATCTTCCTTCCATTTTTACAGAACATTCTGCCCAGATACACAAAATCATTCATTTGTTCTAACATTTTTCTATTTATACCAAGCTGGCAATCATTTCCTTATCCATCTTTATCAAAAACTATCACCTAAGTTTTGGAGACATTTATTTAAAGAGCCATTTATTTTTATTTTTTTGCCTGTCTCCACATTCAAACAATTTTATATAGTCCGCAAGTCACTTTCAATCTCAACCATTAATACGGTATTATCTGCTTATAGCAGTACTCTCACATCACAATGCACATTTGCACATGAACCCCGTCCTCATAAGCATCCCTCATACACTTATCCAAGAATACATTAAACAACTTTGGAGACATAGCACAACCTTGTCTAACACCCTGTTCAATGTCAAACCATTCGCTCAAAGCTCCAGCCACCCTAACACACGGTTTACTTCAATCATACACCACCATAGATGCATTTACTAACCATGCATACACACCATACTCAATTTTAGATCTTTTAAATTAATCTAAAATTGTACATTTTTAAATATTCAGAATTCTAATTTAAATTTGAGATTCTAAAGAAAATTTAAGATTCAGATTCGAGAAATATAAGATCCAACCCAGCCCAACATCAACAGTAATAAAATAATATATTAACATTTCATTAATATTGAAAAAAAAATTTAATTTGAATCAGTTCTAAATCTGCCTTCCTACCAAATTCCACTATTGTTATAACACTCATAGTTGACACCAGATTGTATTGTAAAAATAAACAATAACTGACCTGTATCAGCTCAGGGGTGGGTGTCCTAGCCTGAGGGACGGGCGGGGGGGCTGCCCTTAGCAGGTTCTCGATGGGGGTGGGAGGGGCGGGGGCCTGTCGTCGACGCACTGACCCACCAGCAGCTCCTGCGGAGGATGCGGACGCAACTTGAGACGATTGACCCTCAACATCCCCGTCCACACTCTGCAACGAGTCATGCAGGACGACCACTCACACTTACTACATACACCTTGCACAACTGTTTACGCACCACCGGGGGCAACTTACAAGAATAGGGGACTGCTGCTCACTCATACGAACACTACAGCATTAAAGGTTTATAAAGTAATATTAATTTTCAAATAAATGAAATGGAATTTTCAATTTTGTCTGTAAAAACAAAACTTTGTTAAGTAATTAAAAGATAACTTTAAAAAATTAATTACATAATGGAAAAGTTATCACTAACGAATTTGAACTACAAAACTGTTAAATATCAAGTAATTTTAAAGTTATGGATTAAAATTTCAATTTTAATCTTAATATTAATATTATTTTCTAAAATATTGTTTAAACGCATGATATTTTAACATTTAGATTATGAAAGTCATTCAAATTTTGTTTGTTTGAGTAAAGAAATTGTTACAATCAAGTTAATTAAAAGAGAGAGAGGATGTACTTTAATAAAACTTCTTAAATAAAGTGTGTTGGTAATTTTATTACTGTAATTATATAATAGTTTGATTGTACATAACATATATTGAACAATTACAATAACTGAAGGTGATTGACTATTTTTTTTAAATTAAAAACAACTTAAAAATAAATTATGAAAATGTATATTGTGGTTATAAAATTTGCTGAAATTGAATAGAGTAAAATATTAAGTGATTACGGTGCACAAGAGTGCATTATTTAAGGAGGATAGTGCAGATATTAACTGTATATATTTTTACATGAGCAGCAACCCTGAGTTATTGTTGGTGGGGAGGGGAAATATAAATTGAGTATCTAAATCAAAACTTAACAAAATGTATGATACATATTACAAAATTCATGCTTTATTTTTATATAAATCATGCATCAATAGTTAGGCTGTTTTTAAAAGAGAGAAGTATAGTAAGGCATACAAAATATCTCCAAGATGTATACTGGCTATAAAGTAAAAAAACAACCTTGTCACCCAAGGTGATGATGTATGGGACACAAGAAAAGGCCAGTGTTTCTGCAGTTTTTATATAAAAACTATTTTTATCAAAATAAATCAAATATTGCTTCATTACAAACATAGAGTTTTATTTTCTTCACATGTTGATTTCAATATTTCTTGAATATCTGTCAAGGGTGTCCTGGTATTTAATAACAACTTTTTATCTTTATTTAAAAAGTTAAGTCATTTAATACCACCACATCCAGGAAAGATATTAAACAACTGTTAATATCACCATGTGAAGAAAACTAAACTATGTTTCTACTGGAGCAATATTTTATTTATTTTGGTTAAAAAAAGTTTTGCTATAAAAATTGCAAAAATACTGGCCTTTTCTCATGCACTCTTCATCCCCACCTTAAACATATTTCTTATGTGCCAAAGTATAAATAGTAATAATAATAGTAATAATAATAGAAAAGTCAAATAGTATCCATATAAAAATGTTCAGCAATCATGTCTTGTCTTTAAAAGGTGTATTAACATATTTATTTACACAGATATGGGAGCTGACCTAAGTTTATTTATTTTATGTTGCAATATCAATTGTGAATTTAAGGGTTATAGTTGTAATATTTCTGTACAGATTGAAAGACACTTATAAAAATTGTTTGCAATAAAATTTAATTATGAGACTTTATAATTAACTATTAACCAGTAGACATCCAAATATTTTGCCATAAGGTATAGTAATAGTAGAGGTATTGCAATCAAAAGGTAAGTATGATTAGAACTGGACCGATAAATTAATCACTCATTCAATTATATTTTTTAAACAAGCACACTTTGCATTTTAAATTTTCCATTTTAAGAGGCCAAGTAATATGCATATCAATAATGGTTGAAAACTAAAACACTTCCAACACCATAAATAAAACTAATAAATAAAACAAATTAACAAAATATTTTAAAAAACATTATCAAGCTAGAAATATATACAATTAAACATAGCAATCAAAATATACACAAAACTGTAAAACACATGCTATATACAGACTTTTCAAAAAATACGTAATGTTAAAATGAAAAACATGCAGCTGCTTTAGAAATAAATTGGAAGAAAATTTGAGTTATATTTGTTAAATTAACATTAGTAGGACAAAATAATATATATTTCAGATTTTGTGTATTTAATATGATCCAAATAAATTATATCCTTTGTAACATGCATTCGACAGGGGTAACTGGTACCCACCCATTGAATAAGGGACTGAACTAGGAAGCGGACAGGGTTTCCAGCCCCGCGAATAACTTCCACAGCTCTTTCATGGCTGGCCTGGCGCAGGTCAATATCGTCCACTTCCAAGATACGATCCCCAGTCTGAAATAAAACAATACACTGAAATACTTTGCAAATAATATTAACAGGGAATTATGTGCAATTTTACTAAATATGTGGAAATTTCTTCGTTTGAAGGAAAGTACTCGTTAAAGCCAGTCATGTTTTCAGGTTAGATTCAGTCGCACTTAAGTTATTGCCACATATGACAATCTAATTGGGCTTTAGAAAAAAATGTAGTTCCCTATATTCTAATACAAACTATAAGCTCATGGAAGATTAGAAAATAATCAAAATTTAAAACAAATTTCAATAAAACTGTCGGTCACTTCAGACGAATAATAGTTTTCATATTGAAAACAATGAAATTTGGTGTTACCTTTAACTCATCTGTACGACCAGCAGGACTCTGTGGTAGCACATTCTTTATGAAGATTCCTGATATGGCTGAACCGCTGTCAGGCCCGGCATTGTATAGGTCGACCTAGGAAAACATTACAACCGCAAACCGCAATGAATGGTGCACAGGCTTGTTATTTATATTACAAAAAAAATAAAATAATAATAATAATAAAATGATGATAATGATAATGATGATGATAATGATGATAATGATGATGATGATGATGATGATAATTATAACAATAATGGTGGTGATGATGATGATAATGATAACAATAATGGTGATGATGATAATGTTTCCTTACCAACAAACAAGACTAGATTATACTAGAATGACACCTTAGTTGGCATGCTCAATGAAGCTGGTTTCCATAATATCCTGGGCTTTGAATCTCAACTTGTTTTCTCTCGCTTTTGGTTAGCTACTCTGTGATTTGAACCAGAGACACTAAAGTCTAAAGCATTATGAGACCAGCCCTTTAGTGGTCTTGACCATACCAGGTTGCCTAATAACTTAAGAACAATTACCATTTTCCACTGTCTAGTTTTTTATTTTTTGCACAAGCACTACTAGGTTTAGAGTGCTGAAGCAAATAAGTGTGGTAAGAAGTTCAGTAGAAAAAATAATGAAGTGATGGTGTTAACAAATAAGAGGAACAGAGTAAGTAAGGTTATCTGAATATATGGAGTAAATGTGAAACAGATGGAGAGCTTCAAGTATCTAGGCCATATTTTAAAAAGAGAAGGTAAGAAAAAGGAGGAAATAGTAAAGAGAGAACAGCAAGGAGATGCATACTATAGGAACATGAGGGCTATGGTATGGAAAAAATAAGTGCCATTGGAATTCAAAATGATACTGTACAAGCCACGTAGTTCTATCTACCCATGGTAGAATAAGCAGTCGAAACATGGATAATGGATAGGAGTGATGCCAGGAAAGTAAAGGTCATGGATATGAAGTTTATGAGGAGCATGCTGAGTTTCACCAGTATTAAATAGTTTAAGAAACGATTATGTATGAGAATGCACAGATATACAGGGTCTGCATGAGATAAGAGAGGACGCAAGAGTGAGGTGGTATGGCCATCTCAAGAGAATAGAAAGGAAGATATTGCTGAAAAGAATGTTGTAGCTGAAGGGTACAAGAAGAAGGCCAGAAGGGAAGAAGAGCTGCCTAGAATAATAGTGAAAGAATGGTGAAGATATGGAGGAAGAATGGTGGAAAGATAGAAGAATTGCGGTGATTTAGCAAGGTAACCCGGTTGGAGGCCAGAAACATTTATAGATGAGATGAGTTTTTGCTCAAAGTTATTTCTGGATTTGAAGAGAGGAGTGGCGTAACCTTATTTTATTCGGAGTATTTTACAATGCCAGCACATATAACACGTTGTATTGAAATAAAACGTTATTTTGATTCTGTCCATCAGTATATTCTTGCATATGTACTTACAAAACTATGGATTAAACTGCAAGTAATATTACATTACAGAGCATTTATATTAACACTGGGGGCACTTAACTCATATGAACAAGGTTATCTAATTAACAGTGAAGAAGAATTATTTTAGAAGAAGGTACAGGAAAGGTGGATAGAAACATATAAGAGGAACAAAACAAGTATATGCCTTTCTATCCACCTTTCCTGTAACTTATTCCAAATATAATACAATTAGCTCAAAAAGCGAAAAGAGGTTTTCCTTAAAGAGGTACAATGAAGAGTAATGACATAAAATTTAAAAATCAGCATTTAAAGGTGTTTATAGTATTTTTTGTACACACCACCTTACAATCCAATTAGGCTATCCACATATTTACAATAACGAGGTCAGGATGAGAGAGGTATAGTATAGAGGAAATGTGCCTATATTTGAGTAAAGGGGAAGCAGAAAAAACCTTTCTTAGGATTCCTATCTGTGATTCGAGCCTCAAGTTTCTCATCAGCAAGAACTAGACAAGACAAGATTGATGCTCGCATGCTCACTGGTGCAAATTATTTAAACTTTAACCTCTAGTTAACCAATATAATAATGCTTACCTTGCCTCCCACAATGCTGATGCCAAGACTACAATTGGGTTCTCGCAGAACTTCAACTTCCCTCTCGGGCCCCCAATGCTTGGCTAATAGCATGGAGGATGGAGGTTGGGATGTTGAATGTTGTGTCACCGTCATGTCGTTGCTCTCTGGAAACACCTCCTCTTGTGACTGTGTTGTCGCCGGGGAGGTCGCGACCTTTCTTTTTCCTTCGTTCAAAGAGTCTCTACTGCACACAACACTTTCTGACAATGTCACTTCGCTCCTATCCAGGCTTAGTTCGCACTCAAGTCTCGACACAGACACTGACACTTGTTCTAGGGGGGCCTCTGTCCTACACTCGTCAATAAACACTTCAAGGACTGGGCTCTGTTTGTGTATATATGGGGAGCTATAACACAACACAACATAATCTTGACCAACAAAGAGATACATGTTTCTACTGACAATATTAATACTTGCCAATTGCTACAAATTAATATTTCCATACTTAACGCTTAAAACATACTATACCAACTTTTACATGAAATTAACTTAAAAATAAAATTAAAAAATGGATATGTATCATTTTAGGTTGGATTTTTTTTTTCTTCAACAAAAGAAACGAATTTTGCTTAATCCATTTTTCCTTAAAAGTGTTGCAATGTTCATTATAAAATTTCCTATTATAATAAGTTTCAGATACAAACCTATACTTATTTAATAGCATATTTTTGTCAAAGCAAATTTTGCACAAAATTATTTTTTCTAGAAAGCTCATATATGGTTGGGTTGGCTCATGCTAAATGGTATTGACTGCCCTTTGGCAAAGTCGTTAATTTTTGTAGGGTGTATTTATGTTTATTACTCACTCATTAATAATTTCATAACTTTCAGAACTGGGTTTAAAATAATAATGAACAAAAGTACTCTAACTAACAAAATTTATTTTAATTTTAAGAATTTTCTTTGTAGGTACCTTTTTTAAAGGAGATTACAAATATATAATTGTGCTATTCCTCGCAATGGTAAGAAAATGAATGAGTGTGAAAATGAGAAAATTTGGTCTACAAATGCTTTATAAATAATTCTTAAGATTTGTTTATAAACAAACCCATGATTAAAACATAGGAAGTTATCAAAATATTAGAGTGAATAGAATATATGAGAGAAAAAGTAGTATATTATGAACTTGAGAACCATCAACAATATAAAATAATTAATATTTTAATAGCAAATAATAAATGGCAGCATGATTATTACAACACCAATAAATAAATAAATAATCCAATCAATTATGTATATTAAAAGACTGTTAAAGGATTATTAACGATAATGTATTTTGAAATGAAAAATAGGTACTAATAAAGACAATGGCAAAATTATTTAAGTTTCAGGAAATATATTTGAAAATAATTATATTGATATAAAAGTATGTATGAGGATAACAGGAGTTGTGTTAAGACGGAGAATGGGAGGACGGAGTGGTTCTAAATAAAAAATGGAGTGAAGCAAGGAAGTGCCCTTTCACTATTTCTATTTGTAATGGTAATGGAAATGGTCATGGACAAAGTGGCAGGAAAACTCGAGAGGAACGAATGAAAGCCATGTTGTTTGCTGATGACTTGATGGTATGGTGAGAGAAGGAAGAGGAAGTGCAGGAACAACTACAAGAATGGAATGAGGAAATGAAAGAGTGTGAAATGAAATTTAGCATGGCAAAGGGTGAAGTGATGGTAATTACAAGGAAGAGAATAAGGCCTAGTAAAGCTATAAAGTTGGATGAAGCAGAGCTGAAACTATAGAGGATGTAATGAAGAGAGGACAGCAGGGAGAGTTGTTCTACAGGTGCATAAGAGACCTGCTATGGAGAAGAGAAGTGCCCTTGAAGTGTAAGGAGGTTTTTTATTTATTTATTCAGTTTTTACAGGCCCGGTATCTTACAAACTTTAAATCCGGGCCATTTTTCCACATAACTTTGACTTTACTTTTACAATTTCAATATGAATTTCCTTTTTAACATTACAACACAGATTTTGGCTCTTAACTTAAATGAAATTCAACTACCCTTAGCTCCATTTGGTCCACCCCGGGTGTATTACGCCCCCAATACCCTCCCCCGCTGGGTCCTTCACAATGCCCGGGACTTCACTCCCGAGTCCGCCAAGTGCCCAGCAGAGGTGGGCATCCACATATCCACCACCTGGGGAGGTCCCTATCGGAGTTGGTGCCCTGCCTACTTTCTAGCCACCACACTTCCGTTTTCACCCTTCCTTCCACCCTTGGAGGTGTTGTACAGGGCGTACTTTGTACCCATTGTCACATATGCAGCAGAAACATGGACATTGAATGTAAGAGAGACTAAGAAAGTAAAGGCCATGGGAAGGAAGTTTGTGAGGAGCATGTTAGCTGTCACGAGAAACAAGATTAGGAATGAAGTTATCCTGGAAATAATGGGGGTATAGGGAGTACATGAGATAGTAGAAAAGACAAAAATGAAATGGCATGGGCATGTAATGAAGAAGTAATATACGAGGATGCCAAAAAAAAATTTGGAAATGAAGTATGTAGGAAAAATACCACAAGGGAGGCCAGGAAAGAGACAGGAGAAGCAAATAACAGAGTTCAAGTGAGACGAGAAGAATGTAAAAGAATTAAAGGAAGAAGAATGGTGGAAGGATAAAAGAAGATGGAGGCATTTTACTAAACTGACCTGGCAATAGGCTGGAAACAATGATAATGGTTTTATGACTATTGATAAAAAATATTTCAAAGTCGAGTTTTTTATATATATATATATATATATATATATCCAGGAGTTTTCCTGTGCCCAGGGTCATTCTTTGCCCCAGGATAGATGAGTGGTAAGAGAAATGGCTTACTAAACAAAATATCCCGGGTTTGATTCCCTTGTTCAGGTGTCATTTTTCATTTTAAAGATTGGCTATTTAATCTATCATTATAATCATCCATCATGACTATATGCAATTGTACAGTTGTTATTGTACTATTTTCAGCATAAAGCCCTCCTGAGTCAAAGGTGGTTGCGTTATCTGATATCCCACAAACTTAATTTGACAATCATATGTAGCTGACATTTTTACGCACACCCAACACATACTCTACCTTAACATATGAGTGAAGAGTGACCCTGAAATCAGGATGACACCAGGAGAGCTCAGTGATTAGAGTATTAGCGTATTAAGCCAAAGGTTCCTGGTTCGATTCATGTGTCCAGGTGTGATATATAAATGTGGCTATAATATACCCAGCAGTTATAATAGCGTGAATATTTCATTCTTCATATATAAGTACAAATATATATATATTTTTATGAACAAAACACAATATTGATATATAAATAAAATAAAATTTACAATTAATTTTATAGGATATAAATATCAAGAGTTTACAAGGAGGGTTGAAATGCTTTAAACTTACTTAAACAAACTAAACATATATAAAAAAAATCGTAGTACATTATTTTATTGAATAACACTCAAAGAGTATTGGAAAGTTTGCATAGCTTTACAAGCTTAACAAAAATATTACAAAAATATTAATATAAATTTCAAGACAAATATATATATAATTTAGATTTATTGAAATAAAAGCTGAAAAAAAAATAATATTCTTGAAAACTCAAAAGCAAGAAGTAAGTAAATTGTACTGCAAATTATTTTAACAAACATGCGATGCAAAGCGAAAGTGTAAAGTTTGTGAGAAGCCGACTTACCGATAGTAATCAGGAAATATCCTAAAGTGGAAAGCAGTCAAAAGAAAAATTGAAGCATGATATATGTACAGCAAGTGCAATTATTACAAAGCTCAGATATAGTTTATGTTTAAAAGTGGAAAGTGCAGTTATGAACTACTTTTTGTGAATTTTCTGTGAAGATGAAAAAGTCATTCCCCTGTAAAATTTTAAAGATGCATACATTTGTTTTACCTAAAAATTACATCTTTTTTAGAACTTCCCATGCAATATCAAATACAACTTTTTTAAAAGTATAATCAAATCAAGCTGCTTGAAAAATCAAGTGATATTTACTTTTACATGTTCCTATCTAAGTGTCCTATAAATTATTTACTAATTTCCTTTTTCTCCCTTTTGTTTTTTTGGGAAGTTTCGTTGGACGTGTCACAATCCTCCCTAATGAGTTCCGATAGAATGAAACCTAGGTCAAGGGATTGGGCGGTGACAATCGATTTTCTTAAAGAAGCAGCCAATACCTCTTTATCCAGTGGCAGCAATGTAAAGTGTGAACTGTTTTCTTATTTTCATTGTGAAAGCCATATTGTGTTTGCTCTCTTTTATATGTTTACTATCCACCTTTTCTGTACCTTCTTCCAAATATATATTTAAATAGTTTAATATGATGTAATGTGTAAGGTGTGGCTGAATATTCTGTGACTTTGTCACTCAAGCATGCACCTCCTCAAAATAACTAGGTTTTTCAAACAGCTGTTCTAATTACCATTCCTCCAAAATTTTTGAAAGATACATTAGAAAACAAAGTGAGAATCAAAATACCTCAACCTACATTTCAGTGGGTTTTTTTTACAGAATAATAAAAAAGCTCATGCATTCAGTGCAATTAATATTTCACTATAGTATAGTTACACAAGTGATAATATTTACAACAATTTACTATAGTAAAAAAAATAAATGATTTGCTGTCAAAGGGACGATTTTCAACCAACATCTATATAAGTACTAAACGTTATTTTCTTTGCCTTTTTTTTTAATTTAGTTCATTTGAACCATAAATGACAAGAATAACCTGAACATATAAGTGCAATAGATAATACTGTAAAGTGAATTAAATAATGCGTGAAATAGTAAACCACAGCTATATTGTGAAGAAATATTCAACTGTGTTCTACAACAACACACTTAGTAGGTGCAGTGTTCTGAATAAAAAGGTTTTAAAAGGGGTAAGAAGGTATAATACATTCACAACCTTAGTTTACTTGGTTGACAGCTCAAAAAGTTACTAGAAATAGTCCCTGATGTATCCCCATGCCAACAGCTGACATCCGTCACTTTGAAGAATAACTTTAATGAAAACTTATGGTAGTGTATGAATGTGATAGTTATCTTCAGTAATTTACGCCAATACTATTTATATTTATTTGAGGTCGGGCACAAAGCTTATTTATTGTTTTGTTCCACTTGAAAAAATATTATTCACAGCACTTTCATAAAAGGTCTAATGAGTATAGCTTCAAAATGGCGACTGGCGAATTTAAACCATGTGATATAACATGACGGAAACAAGCTTTTTACAATGATGCACCCACGCAGTGGATACACATATTTTATTCAATTAAATATTTTGAAATACAATAAAATAGTCATAAAATAATTTATTATTTATAAAAAAAATGACAAGTATTTTCTTTTTCTAAGTAAATACGATGCCTATATTAAAATGTATTAATGTATGCACTATATTACACATAATAGGTACCATTCCAAAATGAAGAATAATAACTTTTATTATGTTTAAACATTGTTTCGAATTGGGTAAAAAGAAATTATTAAATGTAATGAAATAATGTGAGAAAACTTTAAGTTCACATAATTTTAAATGTAAAATATAACATGTAATTAAAAAACTTGACATTTATAACAAAACAGTGATCTTTTACAAGTGTCGGCAATCCAAAACCTAAACATGTGGTTTTTGAACTGTCATCCATGTAAAAACCTATCGTGAACAGACTTTAGTAATTTTTCATTTAATTTATTTGAGGTATTTAACGTGCACTATCGGACCGACTGATTATATCAGCCCACAACTTATAAACTAACTTAAATCTAGAACAAACACAACATCCATCCGCCAGCCGTTAATTCATCACTGTGAAAGGGGAAACCCACATTTCACCATTGATAAATTTTAAGACCATGCCAGGAATCGAACCCGGGATCCTTAGCTCAGCAGGCAGACACACTATCACCAAAGCTAAGGTTTTGGACAAGGAGGTATTCGGGGAAGGGCTGGTAATACTATTAGTTGACTACTTGGAAGGAAATTTGGACTGTACTATTAATTTGTGCTGCAAATATATACATTCCAACTATTTATCAGTTCTATTTTTTCAAGTATTTAGTTTATTATTATTTAATTGATTAATATGTACCACTATATCTTAAACATACCCAGATATCTTAGTGCACCCCTTCCCTTTGAACCTTTACGAATGTACCCTTCGTTTACCCTGAAAATTTGCAAGCTTACCTTGCATTGCTCCACTATGGTGTAGCTTATAAGATAGAGCCATAGTGTAGTCCGTCAAGGTAAGACTGATACTATTCAGGGAAAACAAAGACTACTTTACAATACTGTTTAAATGATCTAATCTTGTCGATATAATCATGTCCATATCTCACAAGCTCAGTGAACACAATGGAAAATAGCTGAAAAATTCACATCATAGTTAAATATGGAAAAAATGTGGAAAACAGAATAAATTTAAAGATTACTTTAAAATTTAATGAACTCTACCAAATCAAAAAGTTGTGGACAAACAATTATCCCCAAAATTGATATTAAATATGATTTAAAAAAGTAATAAAACTATTATTAAAGCACAAAATAAATTTATGTTACTTTTTTCACACTTTATTCATCAGAATGCCAGTCCAACACGAAAATGATGCCTTAGACCGTTCAACCATTGAAGCGAGTAAACTATTTATCAAAAGCATCAATGATTAAATGCATAAAATATGGTCATTAATATATATATTAAAGCTAATTTGTGTCTTAATTAGTGAGACTTAGTGTTTATTCATTGAAAACAATAACAGTCTTCTTCCTTACTCCCCCATTCCCACTACCATTGCTCAGAACAAGTGGTTTATTCATAGTTGCCCCCTCCAGTAGTGTACATGTTTATATAACTCTAGACACTAAATATAATTTAGTAAGATATTAACACATTTTGTTCTAGGCTGATTAATAAAGTTATTAACACAATATGTGATTTAATTACTACAGATTTTTTTTAATGTGAGAGTTAATTTGTAATGTACATAGCCGCACAGAAAGGAAAAAATTGAACAAAATGTGTATTCTGTTTGTATATATTTTTAGTGGCGAAGCTTTGTTAGTTTCCAAAGCCTGGATTTTTTTTTTCATTGTAACATTCATATTGTGTTTGTTCCTTTTATTTGTTTTCCATCCACCTTTCCTGTACTTTCTTCCAAATATATACTACAAATTACCTCATAAAGTGAAAAGAAGTTTTCCTCAAAGAGATATATTATATATTCGCAACCAATGTCCTTTTCCTGTGTTTGTCTGATGTTATTCCTTTTAAATGTTCCTTGTTATTCCTTTTAAATGTTCCTATCTAAGTGTCCTTTCTTCCTTTAGCAATTTCCTTTTTCTCTATTTTGTGTTTTTTGGTTTCTTCTTTTAGGAAAATCCGTTGCGTGTTTCACACTCATCCCTGATGAGTTACGATAGTCTGAAACCTATGTCGAGGGAATGGGCGGTGACATTTGATTTGGACAATTTGTCTAATGGCAACAATATAAAGTGTGAACTGTGTTCTTCTCTTCATTGTGAAAACCATATTGTGTTCGTTCCCTTTTATATGTTTACTATCCACCTTTCCTGTACCTTGTTCCAAATATATATTACAAATTAACTCAAAAAGTGAAAAGAGATTTTTCTGAAAGTGATTTTTAAGGGAAGCTGAGGCTCATACATTTTGAAGTGAAGTCACTTGAGACACCCCTATGAATCAAAATATTGAAAGGTTGCTGCTTTTCAGTAAATAAGATGACTTTAATAGATACAGGTGCTTTCCATCAAACCATCTACACCAATCTCAAAATTATGGAGGCCCAATAACTGGGTATTATCGAAAATATTAATTTTTGTCAAAGAGCTAGAGCAATGAAACATATGAATCAACATGAGCCTTTCAGTGAAAATGTTGGCCAACTAAACATGTTGGTAATAGGTATATAAATAAGGAAGATTTTATGTAGATTACAACAGTATGACTGTCAGATTAATATTCTCGCTGTGTTGACACTCACCTTGGTGAAATCTGAGTATGCGGTCTGGAGGGCGGTGGCGCTACGGTTTCTGCTTCCAGCAGAGACTTTCTGTATGCCGCCGCTGCCTCACCGGGGATGTATGTTACACTGGGAACAGCGGGAAGAAGTACATATTATGAGCCTTTTATGTGAATAAAGAACCTCAATTATTCAAAATTGAAGAGACATCAACATCCAAATAAATATTATGAATTATAAAAAAATAAATTATACACCTTACGAATAGTTCAAGTGATAATTTCCTTAGTAAAGATTATTTAAATGGAATTAAAAGAGATACTTCATTCTCCATTGCATAATTCGAGAAACAAAGAACAAATATTCTGAGCATTAAGTACATAAGCTACACTGAGTTGTCTTTTTTAAGTCACCAATTTTGGATTGTTTTGATTTAGGTGTGCATTATTTCACAACCTGCTGCGAAAACACCTCAAAATTTGACACACCATTTAACGGAGGGTCTGCTGTTGCAGTAATACACTGAGAAAAACAGGAAGTGGGAGTGGGAGAGTGTGGGGGTAAAAATGGAGGGAAGCTACAATGTCATCACACTTCCTGCTAGATATTTCCACAGCACTATTTATTATATGTTTAAAATTACTCACATTTAAATACACATAATTTTTTCCATGGTGTTTAATGTCACTTCAATTTACTAACCAAAGCAATTTTGAAAAAACAAACAAAAAAAAACAAAAAAACAGCGCTGATACATTTTGCCAGGGGAAACATGCCAGTTCAAATTAGACCAAATTTTGAACTATTCATGTTCAATTTAACGAGGTTTTACTGTAGCTGTAAGATTACTGATGATAAGAGATAGGACCACACCCAGACATTAATTTTGTGTAAAAATAAAAGAGAATAATGGGTGCCATCGTTTGGACAGAGAATTACAAAAGATACACTAACAAAATTGGTTTGAAATTAATTTTTAATATCAAAATACCCATATGTTTTATTTAGAAAATAGTAATCAAACTATATTATCACATAAAAAAACTATATTGTACTTTCTGAGCAATAAAGTATTTTTTTTAAATATCTGGTTTCAATCAAAATCGCTTCTTAGGAATAGACATATTATTTACAAAAAAAAAAAAAAACTGAACTATTAAAACGCAATGCTAAACCTGCTTCGGTGGCCACATGGTCCAAGGTGATACTATCACAAAAGACTGGACTGCTAATGAAGGGAAGATCGTGGTTAGATCCAAAATTGGTGTGATGATCGATGGTGGTTTTTCATTAATGGTTTCCCACTATCCACGAAAATGCAGGTAAACTTAATTTAAATTCCACCTTCTTAATCCCTAACCTATTATTGTAATATTTACATAGCTGCTTAGCCCAAATGGGTAAGACGCGATATTAAAAAAAATATGACTACTTTTGATAGTCACTATTTATAATGTATTAAAAAGTAATACAGAGATAATTTTAAACATAGTCTCTAAGTGTGGTTTTGAGCCAAACTATAGAAAACTAAGCTAGATTTTTGGCATATTATTTCCAATATATTTGATTAAATTCTCATATGTATGCAAGAAGCAGATTTAAAAAACTATTTATCTTTCTCATAGACTTAATTTGAACAAAACAATGATAAATCAATAGAGAAAGAAGTAATTTGGAAAATTTCACAACTAAAAATAAAAAATATGAGTAATTTGCCATTTTTATTACAATAAAAACCCCAGGAAAGTCTAAGAAAACTTAAATTAACAAGAAAAAACTTTATTTTTTAAAAAATAACCTCATTTGCTATTTCCTAAAAAGGGTATAGAAAGATAATAGTCAAATAAATACCTGTTTACTTCAAAAATATTTACTATAGGTACTTACATAATTTGGAAAAAGTACATTTAGATATTAACCTTAAATAATAAAGTTAATTTTTCAACAGTGAGAAAGTCATTAATATTCTTTAATACTTTGATAGTATGATTACAATAAAAAACATATAACAAACCAGGTGAAGTCTGAAAAAAACAATGGCTTGAAAAATTACATCAATTGCTACAAGTAGAGAAGACTAACTTATAGGCTACAGTAGACTCTCGACTATACAGGTTACTGAAAACAAGAAATTGCCCAGATATTTTGAAAAACCAGGTAGTTAGGCCATTATAATAGTAAATTAAGTCTCCCATCACGTCCCAAATTAACACTTTATTCACAAACAGGTTTAGTAAAAAAAAAAAAAGTATGTGAAGATTGCCAGACAAGGTAAACAGAAACCACAGGTCTCCCGATTGGCCAGGAGTCTAGTTCACAAATATTCTATGTAAAACTATTTGTATTTATATGTGTTTTTTAAATAAAATAACATTTTTAAATGTAAATAATTAAATAAAGTTAATTTGATATGCTATGAGACACATTTAAAATAATTAAAATTACTAAATGAATATTTGAATAATATAATATGATTATGATTCATGAAAACAAAATTCTTGAAATTTGGGAGCAGTTTTTTTTAAGCAAATATGAATTAATATCTGTTAAAACTGAATGTGTTAAAACTCTTTTTACACAACAAAGTTTTGACTCACATTAAAATAAGCATATGCTTGAAAAATATGCACATTTCAATGCAGATGAAAAAGCCAACTTAGACCACATCAAATATTGAACTGTCAAAATTGACGACACTAGTAAAAGTAAGTTTATATGTGCATTTTAAAACACTTGTTTGCAATTAGCAGGGAAGCCAACTGCAAGATAAGAAATATGCCCAAGATAACATGTAACATAAAATGATAAGAGAGAATAAATATTTGTCCAGCAGTGTATTATTAACTAGTTTCTGAGGATTACAGTGTATGTGTATGTATGTGTGTATGGTTGTAGTCTAACATTTTATTTTCTGTCCAAGAATTCAAAACAAGATAAATGAAAAAGAGTGCAAAAGTCCATCCAAATTTTCAATGTAAATAATTTATATGTTTGTAGTGACAAAGTAACCAACTTCAGTGGTCGAACACTCAAAGGCATCACTCTCGAAATATAATGGGCAGCCAATAACGAGAAGGTCAGTGTTTGAATCCCTGTTGGATGTAGTGAGGGTGTTTTTTTCCTAAATGGTTTTCCACTTTTTGTCCAACCAAATACAGTTACACTTACTCTAAATTCAACCTTTCTGATCCCTAGCCCATTGGCGTAAATAGTTAAGAAGGATTCAACCTAAACAAGTAGTGAGATGAGATGACCAAAAAAAAAGACAAAGAATTGAACAATCTGTCTTATTTATTTAAAATGTTTTCCAAAAACATCAGCATGGTTTGCAAGGCTTGCACCAAAAGGTGAAGGGGTTGAATTGTACAACTACCTTCCTCCCCCACACCCCTTATACTCCACATCCCCACTCTACATTCCCCTCAATAATAAATCTGGGTATGGCCCGGGTATTTGTTTTTTGTAGATGTTGAATTAAAAAGTAGGTGAATTTTTCAAATTTTCAATTTATATAAATCAACTATGATTCAATTCATCACTAACACTCTTGTTGAAATGAATGATATAGTGTACCCTGTAGTGTCAAATTTACATGACAACAAATAACAAATAATGTTTATTTTATTTTAGAATATAGAATCCTTAAAACAGTTTATCCTTCTTTGTGAGACAAAAATATCTTAGTATTAAAATTCAATGAACAAATTAATTTACTCATCTATTATTTTAAATATGATCACCTCTGTGGCCTAGTGGTCAGAGTTTTTGGCTAAAGATCAGATATCCCGGGTATGATCCTTGTGCTTCCAAAATTTATCTGTGAAGCAGTGGGTCTGGAACGGGGTCAAACTCAGCCTTGTGAGGACAAATGAGGAAGTACTTGGATTTTAAAAAAAGCATCTCCGGTTTAGAAAACTGAAATTAGCGATTGGAAGGCTCATTGTGCTGACCAAATGGCATCCTCTATCCACAAAAATCGACACTATCATTGCTAACGACGATGACCGTTTGGTTGATACAACTCGCTTGAGGGCTCACACCACTGAGTTTTGTTTTATTTAAATATACAATAGTCAAAAAGTCAGGGTGAGATCCAAAGAGTGGCTCTCATGTACAATAATTTGGAAATAAAAAATAAATTTAACTATTTTATTGTGACCTTGAAATAACCAAATTATGTTTGAAACTCTTTCTAACTATAGGAAGTGAAACTAAATAATTAATCATGATATTTAAATAGACTAAATAATAATAAATTAATAAAAAATTTAAAATCTTTAATTAAGATTATTTGTTTTGAGTAAAAAGTATATTTTTAAATTTTAAGAATATGCGTGAGGCACAGATATGAACTGTGGACAGTCAGCATTTACATCACTACTCGACCTACTGAGCTATCCAGACTATTATTCTTATCCAAGAACATTTCTTAATAATTATTTCCCAAAAAACTAAACACAATAAAGTACTAACCTTGACTAGGAAAGCATATGATTAAATCTTAAATGACTTGGATTAGTAAAGAATTATGATATATAAGAAGTGTGTCTTGAATGAGGATATAAACCTAGATATCTAAGTAGGGGGAGCAGCAGTATATTAAATCAAAGGTCTAGGGTTCAAATCCTAGTCTATGTTCAAATCTAATATTTCAACTTATAGCTTTTAGAATATACGCTAATAACTGAATACTTGAACATACATTCCTAATATTTATCTCCCCTCATGTTAAGCCTACCTGTTACAGAGGAAAGTAGAGTGAATCCAACGTTACAACTATCCGTAGCTCGACTGAAATGTGGTGCCGTACCAAGCTAGTGACATTTGGATATAATCCTATTTGCCCGGTCCTGTCTGCTACAGCCCCTATCGCCATCGGCCATGGGTAAGTAATAAGATTGTTCCAGCACTTGTGGGGATGCCTCACACATGTTCTGGTTTACAACACCGGACGGGTCAAGACAATACGGGTCCATACATTGTCTAGGCAAGCACAATTACCATTTCTACCAACTTTTATATGGCAAAAATTAATGCTATGATGATATTGTGAGATAGGTATTTAGAGCTCATTTTAGGTAAAAAAAAAAAATTAAATTAATATTTTGTTTTAATTATTGGTGAGCAACATTTTTATAAAAAAAAAAGTTTTTGGTTTTTAGATTTTAAATAACTTTAAGCTCTATAAATCACTTACCCAATATGAAAGTATATTTTTATAAGTAGTCAAAATCTTTATAAACCTCAACATTTTTGAGTTCATGGTTTAAAATTCTTAAAAGGTTAGTAATAAACGTGTAGTGTGTTTGTTGAACAGGCCTTTGTGGTGTAGTGGTCAGAGTTCCTGACTAGAGATCCAGAGGTCTCGAGTTCGATTCCCGGTGCTTCCAGAATTGTTCTGTAATGCAGTAGTTTTGAAACAGGGTCAATGAAGCCTTGTGAGGACAAATAAGGAGCTACTTGAACAAATAAGTAGCGCTCCAGTTTAGAAAACTGAGATTAGCGGATAAAGAAAGGTGTTTTTTGGTTTCTCTTTTAGGAAGTGCTTTGCTCATTTCACACTCCCTCTTGATGAGTTCCAATATAATGAAACCAAGTCGGAAGATTTAGTGGAAATGATTGATTTTCTTAAAGAGGCAGCCATTACCTCTTTGTTCAATGGAAGCAATGTAAAGTGTGAACTGTGTTTTTATTTTCATTGTAAAAGCCATATTGTGTTTCGTTCCTTTTATATTATGTTTCTATTTACCTTTCCTGTACTTTTTTACAAATATAATGTAGTATATAAGTAATGTTTAATCAAACCGAATGTAAGCATGAACTTTTCTGCAGAAATTTAAACCTTAACAAGTTGGTGAATATCTAGCTTTAGAAAAATCACTTACTCAGGAAATGTTAAAGTGCCCTAAGCAATGATCAAGTAAGTCTTTGTCACTAAACCTACTTGATCTCAGTGGAGAGAAGTTGAGCTCTGCGGAGGATTGCCCGAGCTTGCGAGTTAGTGACCTTACGGAGGCTTTCGTTATTTACAGATAGTAAATAGTCACCAGGCGCCAGCCGACCATCTTTGGCGAGCGCCCCACCAGCTGCCACAGATATAACCAACATACCGTTGACTCCCCTGTCGACTGAGTCCACAGTAATGCCTGACAACAAAAACAGTGGTTGACAAACATGGACGTTGCTAGCTCCTAATTTACTAGACCCTCTTGAATTTTGTCAGTCTTTGTGATTGAATTGTTAGAAGAGTTAAGCTAATAACTTAAGAGTTATGTTACAATTTTGAATGGAGGCTAAACTAATTAAGTATTTTTATATGTATTTATCGTATTTATCCTGACACAAATATTATATTTCCTGCTGCTGTTGCTTGAATTGAGTATTTAGAATTAATTGTGCTATTTTCAAAAATAATTTACAGAATGTTTTGTAATAATGGGAGGATAAATGGTGAAATAGACAGATGGGTGAATGCATCTCATAGAATAAGTGGATTTATGTGGACTATTGCAAAGAATGAAGTAGTATCGAAAGAGGCAAAGATGGCAGTATATAAACGTGTGTTAATGCCATCAATGTTTTATGGATGTGAAGCATGGGTTTGTCAGGAGGAACACAAGAGCAATGTAAATATGAATGGATATCTAAGAAATGTATGTGGAAAAACTTGTATGACAGAGTCAGTAATGAATGGATTGCTGAAGGAGTGCGGTTTGAAAGGGTATCCAATAGGTAAATGTGAAAGAAGTGTCTTAGCGTTGGTTTTGGCATGTTGAGAGAATGAGTGTGGATCAAGTGACAAAGCAATATATGAAGGTAGAGTGTGTGGATCAAAAGGAAGGGGTTGACCTTGTAAAATGTGGTTAAATATTTTAGACAAATGTGTGAAAAAAGAAACATTTAGAAATTTTTAATAATAAAAGAGCATGGATGACTCGATGTATGGATGTTGTTGAAGCGAAAGGAGTATACAAAGATAGGAAGTGTGGAGACAGTTAGTGAGGATGTATTAAGCATGGAGTTGTTGTTTTTTGATTTATATGTAGAGTTTCTTGCCTACACTTTAAGGGAATAGCATGATTAACTATGTCTATGTCTATATAGTTTTCAATTAATTTGGTTTGTAAATAAATTTGACAATTTTGTGTATAAGCTGTAATTTAAATAATCACATAAAATTCTAAAGTAAAATACGTTACCACTTGATTTAAGTGACTACCCAACTTGGACATACCATTCTGCTAGGGTTCGAACCAGAAATATACACTACGGAGGTCAGACTCACAGTGATTAGGTTTTGGGTATATGTAATGTTTGCTCTGTGAATGATACTTCTTAATACTCGTGTTGAAAAATCTGATTCATATGAAAACACTCTATGACACTTGTAGCCCTGCAAGTTCTTTCTACAAATTGTTTCAATGAATTACCAAGATTTAAAATATTCAAGCCATCGCTTAAATAGCCAAACAAATTATAATGATAGCCACAACAAATGTATGTAGAGTAATTGGTTTCTTTGCTTATAGTGTTATTACTTTGTGGCCCACACCATTCGAGATAATGCTAAGTTGGTATTAAGTTTGGAAAGAATATCTAAAACATAAAATAGTCTAACATTTATCGAAGCTGAAAGGTAATATGCTCACAATGCTTGGTTCCCCCATGGTGCAGCTTATAATATAGGATCAAAGCGTAATTAGGTGAGGTAGGACTACTTACCTTTCAATGTAAATAGAGGTTACATGACATTTTTAGTTTTAAAACAATAGTGTTGTCTAATTGTGGTTCGTACAGGAATTTTAAAATATTTTTATTTAACTCTAGTGATTACTTGAAATTTGCTCACACTATCTGATCTAAGACAATAGGATATAGAGGTTGATTATGAAGAGAATGCATTTACATTTTCTTGAAAGTATAGATAAACCCCTGTGGGATAGCTACCACAAAATCACTTGAGTACAATTTAAATATATGAAAATAGTTTGACTAAAAAAGATTATTAGGTATAGCCTTGATGATTTATGTATTAAAACATTGATATTAATTATTACAAGGAAATTAACTATGGTAATGATAGCGACAGTTGTTTTGGGGTACATCTTTCACTAAAATTAGTATAGATGAAAAATGATAAACATCATCATAGACGTTGCCTTAAACTGTGAGAGAAGGATAACCCTATAAACGAGACTATTAATGGATATCTCAGTGCTAAGAAAATTGGCGCATCAAGCAAGGAGTCACGGGTTCAATTACCATGCCCATATAATCATCATAGTTATTATCAACTGTTTCCAGCTTGTGGCCATGTCAGTTTAATAAAATGCCTCATCTCCCTTTATCCATCCATCATTCTTCCTTTAATTGCTTCCATTCTTCTCCTTTCACTTGTACTTTTTATCTTATCTGTTCCTCCCATCTCTTTCTTGGCCTTCCTTGTGGTCTTTTTCCTACATAGGCTACTTAATTCCAGCATTTTCTTTGGCATCCTCTCCTTCTCCATTCTCATTACATGCCCATACCATCTCAGTCTTGCTTCCTCTACTATCTCATGTACTCCCTTTACCCTACTCTTCCCCAGATTACTTCATTACTTATCTTGTTTCTTCTCGTGACAACTAACATGCTCCTCTCAAACTCCATTTCCATAGTCTCAACTTTCCTAGTATATCTTACATTCACTGTCCATATTTCTACTGCATATGTGAATATGCATGACAAAGTACACCCTATAGAGTTTCTTCTTTACACTTCAAGGGCACTTTTCTTCTCCATAGTAGGTCTCTTACACACCTATAGAACAACTTTCCCTGCTGACCTCTTCTTATTAGATCCTTTATTTTCCCACCTTTGCCTCAATACACTTCCAGTATTTTACACTCTATACCTTTCTCAGCTGCCATGCAACTTTATAGCTTTACTAGATCTTATCCACATATAATTTTAAATATATTTAATTCTAATAATGTTCTATTGCATTACACGTTGACTAGTATAATTGCTGTTTGTGAAAAGTTGGAAATGGCAAGATTATTTTATTATAATTATTTTCCAGAGAAGTTACCTAATGGCTCAGCCCCTTTGTGAACTCTGATGTCAAGTTCCAGCGAAGGTGGGAGCTGCAGAATTTCGGCTCCCCAGCCAACTGCCAAGTCTTCATCATCAAGCTCTTCGTCGGTCTGGTCAGATGAAGGTGTCTGGTACGAAGTCAGGAGTCTTTCTGTTGCCACTGGCACCATCAGCTGAGTGCAGCACATAATAGTACATCAACAAAAGTTATATTAGTCATGCAATTTAAAAGTCATTTGTTTGTTTTAAGGGTGAATAGCACTTACTAAAGGTTATCCCTAAAATCGATCTATGTCACCTGTTTTTACATCCAATGAGCAGTTAGAAACTTTGACCCCCTCAGGATGTGAAACAACAAAGTTTATCATTGATGCATGAGTGGTAGTTTAAGGCGGGGTGGAAGGGACCGCGAGGAAAGGTAAGTGGTTTTAAAGCTTTTATAGCAAAACATTTTTTTTTTGTTAAAATATATTAAATATTTCTCCAGTAGAAATTTAGATTTTAATTTTCTTTGCGTGGAGATATCTACAGTTCTTGAATAAGTGTCAAGGTTGTCCTAGAATTTAATGTCAACTCTTTCTCTTCATTTAAAAAGTGTCTGATCTAATGCCGCTATGCTTATAGCAGATATTCAACAACTGTTGATATCACCATGTGAAGAAAATTAAACTCTTATGTTTGTACTGGAGAAACACTTTATTTATTTTGGCCAAAATGAAATGTTTTGCTATAAAATCTGCAAAAACCCTAGCCTTTTCTCACTTCCCCTTCCAACCCAAACTAACCTAAGCCATTTGAATCTAATAATGTATGAGTCCAAATTTCGAATTTGAATTCAAATTTAGTAAAAATGAAGACCATAAAAGAAGATAAAAATATGAACTAGTTAATGTAAACACTTTTTAGCCATACCACAATAATTATAAACTTGTACATGCAGCTAAGTGTTAAAATAATTGGTATGAGAGTCAAGTTGTTAAGTTTTTACTATCATTATGTTGGGGCTGAACTACCAATAAGCTGTACTACAGTTCTAAAATAGATTTCAATTCAAATTTTTTTAAGAATGTTGTTTTAAAAAAATCGTGAATCTAACATTTTCTCGAATCACAAATTTCCTATCTAACCTGCAGTAAGTCCGCACTCAAGTTGTCATCAGTACTTCGGTCCAGCTCATCTTCAGACGAAGGTGGGGGACTTCGAGGAACCGGAGGGGGTTCCTGGAACCACACATATTCATGCACTTTAACAATATAAATATGTAACATTACTTACTTAGTATTAAATTTTATTTGCAGTTTTCAATAACTTTCAAATATTTCAAATCCCATTTTATGTCATTCAACCTTAAAATTAGATACATGATTATCTAAAATAAATGGTACGGCACACCGCACAGACTTTCTCTCTCTTTCTATAAACTCGTAAGATTTCTGAACGGAATAATGTACATTGTATTATCACCAATCCACATAAGAACACGCATAAAATAATATACAATGATATATAATCAATGAGAAAAGAGGTGCATCTTTGTCCACCTTAGAACATTTCAAACAGTTTAATGTCTTCCACAAGGGTCAACACTTCGTATTAAAATTTCGATTTCTGGTTAAAGTTTTAACATTTTATAAGGTGTTGCAGATCTTCAAGTCATCGCATTGATATTTAATTATTCATTTATACATTTTGACCAATAAAAAATGTAAATATTGACTATTGAGTCTAAAATGGAGATAGATCATTGCTATGCAAACATTTCTCCTAAGAGATTTAAGGAAAAATAACATACTTTTTTAGATACTTATATTTAATTACTCTATGGTATTGGAGAATTATTGCGTTAAGACTTAAGTAGTATATGTTTACAACTAAAGCTCACAAAATTGTATTAATATATTTGCAAATATCTCAGAAACTGCTGCTTTTATAAAAATATATGTCAAATAAAAGTTTTTTATTTCTAATAGTCCTACAATTTTGCAATGATAAGTTGTTTAGTTTCTCCAATAGTTGTGGAGATACGGAAATTAACGCTTCTGTAAAGTACCCTAAAAATCATTTTCATAGAAAAATGAAAATAGCCAGTTTATTTATAATCTTAATCAACGCCTAGATACGAATTTTAATCAAAATCGTTTGAGCAGATTTTGAGAAAACCAAATTTTTCTCTTTTCGCCCTTCAGTAAACTACCCTTAATTTTAAGTTTTTATAGGCACACAGACAGACGGCATTACAAAGACTATTTTTTAGGGTTCGGGGGGTCATGAGACGTCAACATCCATCAACATTTCAGGTTAGTTTTTTTTTTACGGTCGCAATACTTAAACTTTAATGTCCAAAAAGTTAAAAAAATTCATATAGTTGCGTATAGATTGAAAGTTATTGATTTTATAAAAATATGTTTCGGATAAAATATCTGTATTATAAATATATATACATATTTGTAATGCTAAGTAATTTCATATCTTAAATAGTTTCGGAGCTATTTAAAAAAATGTTAATTGACGCATCAGACCGGAGCCCTTAAAGCCATTTTGCCGAAATATTGAGGGTAGCCATTTTGTTTGGAATATTTATTAATGTTTATAAATGAAATTTAATCAAAATCGTTAGAGCCGATTTTGAGAAAATCGACTTTTTCTCTTTTTGCCCTTCAGTAAACTACCCTTAATTTTAAGTTTTAATAGACACACAGACAGACGGCATTGCAAAGACTATTTTTTAGGGTTCGGGGGGTCATTAGACGTCGAAATCCATCAACATTTAAGGTTAGTTTTTTTTACGATCGCAATACTTAAGCTTTAATGTCCAAAAAGCTAAAAATATATATAATTGCGTATAGAATGAAAATTATTGATTTTATTAAAATATGTTTCGAATAAAATATTTGTATTATAAATATATATACATATTTCTAATGCTAAGTAATTTCATATCTCAAATAGTTTCGGAGCTATTATAAAAAATGTTAATTTACGCATCAGACCGGAGCCCTTAAAGCGATTTTGCCGAAATATTGAGAGTAGCCATTTTGTTTGTAACATTTATTAATGTTCATAAATGAAATTTAATCAAAATCTTTAGAGCCGATTTTGAGAAAATCGACTTTTTCTCTTTTTTCCCTTCAGTAAACTACCCTTAATTTTAGGGGTAGATATCCAATTCCAAAAACCCCTCGGGGCAACCCTATGAAAACCCTAGATATCAAGTTTCAGCTCAATCGGTAAAATAGTTTAGGCTCTAGTTGGAGGTACAGACAGACAGACAGACAGACGGAAATTCAAAAAACACTTTTTCGGATTCAGGAAGTCATGAAACGTCAAAATTCATCAAAATCTCGAGTTCGATTTTTTTGACGATCACCATACTTTCTCTACCTGTAAGATAGAGAGAAAGTAAAAAGAGATGACATCAAAATGTGGTTGTCTGTCTTCTTCATTTTAAAACAGCATAAATAGGATGATTGATTTTTTTTAACGCATATTTTTTATTCTTGTTGGACATTTGACTGTATACTGCAAGATGGGACAATTTTTAATGATAACTTATATACATTTCTGTATAGTGGCTAAACACAGTTGAAAACAAACTCCTTCAGCATGTGACTGGGAAATATGTCTTCTAACTCCTTTATTCAGGACGAACTGGCGGCAGAGTTGTATAAAACGTTAGACTCACATTGTACTTGATTGTCATTGACGGGAAGAAAAAATTACGAGTCCTGGCCGGATTAAAGTGAGAAAGAGGGGTTTCCAGACCTGTCATGAGGGGAGGACTATTGGTACCATTATACCGAGACCAGGTACGAGGTAACAAGTTTAAAGTTTTTTTGTACTAGATAAAAGAAAATAAGTATAAAATACTATAAATGCATTGAATTTGGCAAAACATGCAACAATGACGTCGTGGGTAGACATTTGTTCCAGGAGGTAATCCATTCTGCCAGCCTGGAGAAAAAACTGTGAACTTGTGCCCTTAGAACTGATGAATATGAGTCACTCAAAAATATTACATATATTTTCAAACATGTGTGCGTGGCAGTGTGCTTACTTAATATGTTACCAGTGGCAATGTCTGAAGGAGAAAGGTCATCTTGACCAGTGCTATTCAACCTGGAGTACGCGAAGACATTCTAGGGGGTATTTACGATTTAATTAGATATTATTTTATAATCAACACTGAGTAGACATCGCCTAATTTAGGATTAGGGAACGCTATTCTCTCTATATCCATATTTCTATCACTCTCTCTTCCTCTCCCCCTCTTTCTCTATCTTTCTCTCTCTCTCTCCCCCTCTCTTTCCCTTTTCCCCTCTTTCATTCTCTTTCTCCCTATTTCTTCTCCCTCTCCTAGATGGATTTGTATAGCATGCATTATGCACCAACAACATTTAAGCGAACAAATATGTCAAATACTATTGGTCTAGCAGGCCGAGCAGCTAGCTGAAAGCGTGTCAAAGAGTTTCGACAAGCCAGGAACGATCCTGGACCTCTTCTGTATTGACCAAAAGTTCGCAACTCGGCTGAACTAAGAAATAACTACTCCCAAGTTTGTCTATCAAGAGCTGTAGGAAAGCAGAACTAGAATATGTTTGGTAGGTTTTTTTATTCGTATGCTACTTTTGAAATCTGAAGAATATTTCAGGTTTCAGTTTTTTTATTTCAAAATTTGATTTAGTTGGCTATAACAATCTTAGAAGAGAGAAGGCTGAAGCAGGGTTCTGCCCCTGGAACCTGTGCCTGATTTGAGCACATGGCCGGTCTAGAAGTTCTCAAATGAGATTTCAATTATTCTGTTGTGATTCTTTTAGATGAATAAATACAATACTGTGATTTTTTCCCCATTTCCTTTTCACGCTAATACGGGAGAAATTTTATAAGCTACCACTTAATTAAGTCATGTGTATCCCACATTTGTGGTCACACGGTCTAAGACGTCACTCTGGCAAGAACCTAGATTACCGGTGACAGTAAGACTGGGGTTCGAATATGTTATTGCCAGGTATAATTAGGGTGCCCCCCTTCCCCTAAAAAATTTACACACCTTCCTATTTTATTAAATTCCACCTTTCTCGACCGTGTACCGTTTAAGTTTAGCATGTGTGTTTAAAATACAGTAGTATTTGAATAATTCGACTCCTATCTATTTCAATATATATTCATTGTTAATTTTTTCGATTTTCTTCTCATTTCAAACCTAACTTAATGATGGCGGAACACTGACAGATGGGGAAATTCTTGAAGAAGTTTTTTTACATCCTTTACTGTTTCCAGCCTATAGCCTGGGTCAGTTTTTTATTCAAGTCATATATTTTCCAGTACCGGCTGGCTAGGCCTGTCGTAGTCTTGAGGGTTTAAAGGAAAAAATTATTCAAGAATCCTTTTATGAAAAATTATTATTATTATTATTAGCACCGCGTCTTACTTCCCGTTCGGGTTATACGCACTTACACTAATGTGTAATGTTAGGGTGATTGTGAGATAAAATGGAGGACCTACAGTTTAACATGGGATCCGAACCACGGTGGAGGCCTGGCATTCCACACATTCACAAGTTGTGATTAATACACTTCTTGTCAGAGGTGAAGGAAGGGTTTGGCTATCAGATAAATCTGTGCTGGGGCAGAGGATTGAACCCCGAACCGCCAGCGCAGAGGTCTGACACTTTACCCCTAGACCGCCAGGTCACCCCTTTGATGGAAAAGACAACACAGACATCAAAGCAGAATAACTAATACCATTGGTTTCTGAAACATTGAGAATGATGAAAAACTTGAGAAGATTGGGATTTATTAGTTTATATGTTATTTTTTTATAAAAAAATACCTTTCATTCAAATAAAAGATGAGGGTAGGTCGATCTTAGTACGGATCTTAGACTATTCAAGAATACACGATTTGGTCAGGTGGTCGGGCCAATTAGGTAAGATCAGACACAATATCAGGTCATGCGTGTGTCATCTGACATGATTATTACTACTCCATGTCGGGTCATGTCAGGTGGCCGGCGCATCCGCCCGTTTGACCAAATCCCGTCGTTGTGTAATGTTGTCTGGTGGTTCGGTGCGATCTCAACTTTTACAAACCTTTCATGCCCTTTGTCTTGGCTGTTTATATTCCCACTAAAGCTGTATTGAATTAAAAACTTCAACAACGTTTATAATTTACCAAATATCAGGTGATTGTTTCTTATTTTGTAAAGAGCTGGAAGAGGTACATTCGATAGTTCATGGTTCCTAAAGGGGTATGAAACCGGCGAAAGTTTGGGAAAACAGCTTTAAGAAATCG
This sequence comes from Timema podura, assembly GCA_033556935.1. Classification (NCBI taxonomy): domain Eukaryota; kingdom Metazoa; phylum Arthropoda; class Insecta; order Phasmatodea; family Timematidae; genus Timema; species Timema podura. The sequence goes on along the minus strand of JAVRXN010000009.1, from coordinate 71,364,129 downwards.
TGAAAATTCACCCTTAAAGGTGTTACATCGGGGACCACTGAAAGCGTTACAGCTGTTTCGAAATTCTGGATTATTTACGAAGTGGTTTGATATTTCTTAAAATAGTTTTCAACAACATTTAGACTTAAGTTTTGATCAGTTAAAGAGTTTACACTTTAAATTTAAAGTTTAAAAAATGTTTGGTAGCTTATATATAAAACCTTAAAAAACAATTCTGCATTTGATTCAAATTTTCTGTTGTGATCCTATCAAAAAATGACATTATTTGATATAGGATGGCTAGTTCTAGGTCTCTATCATTTTACTTTAATCTCAGAAGTACAAATATTGGCGTAAAGCGTAGTTGATTTTTTTCTAAAAAATTTAAACTTAAAATTTAAACTTTATAGTGAGATAGGGACCTGTTGATAACTTTCTCCTTCAGTTTGGTGAAAACCATATTTAAAAATATAAAACCACTTCTTCAAAAATGCGGGATTTCCAAACTCATAAAACGCCCTTCCCATGTAACAGCCTTAACTCTCTACACGATTCTTTAAAATATTATATTAAATTATTAATGAATATCAACACACAGGCTGCAAATCATTGTAATTACGGCACTGTCCGCATGGAGAAAACAACAATTCCATTAATTACAATTAGTTGAAAAATGACAACTGGACACGCGAATCAAACCGAGGACCCTGACTAAGCTTACCAATGCTTTAACCACGGAGCTATCCAGGATTCGTCACGTGTTCAGAGTCATTCGTCACTCTACTTTAAGGCTGAGTCTGTGATGGACAATCTTGTATCGTATACTTGGCAGCATAACAGCTCTCTCGAGTCGCATATGGTTGCGGTATCTGATGGCTCGTGACACTAAGTTATTGGTCGCTCATATGTAGCTGACGATTACACACGTCCATCATGGACTCAACCTTAAATTATGAGTGAAGAATGTCTTTAGGCATGGTACTAATCCTGGATAGCTCAGTGGTGGAGCATTGGCACGCTGATCCAAAGGTCCCGAGTTCGATTCCCGCGGCTAGGTGTCATTTTTCAACTGATTTAAATTGATTAAATTATTGCATAGTTTCAAAACCCTACAGATGAGATAGTTCAAATATGCACCGCTGGTCATGCGGTCTAAGACGCCATTCTCTGGCGGGGGAGATTGAGGTTCGAATCTCTCCCCGCTGCACTGAAGAGGTGGGTTGGAAAGTGTGATTTATAATCATTGTGGTTTTCCACATCCTCTCTTTCAGCTAATAATGCAAACGCACATATTCTAAGCAATGTTAGTTATACCCAAGGTCATACCTAGATCATTATTATTTTGAATGAGAGGGGATGTCCTGAAGTTACCTAAGGAGTTTAGTTAACATTAAATAACTTTTAAATCAGTTTAAAGTGTTTTAAAACATAATTGGGGTTGTATGTGTTATAGATTTTTATAAGACTCCAATGAGTTATAATATCGACACCTTAGCTCAGTCGGTAGTTTGTCTGTCTACTGAGCTAAGAGTCCCTGTTTTTATTCCCGGCATGGCCGAAAAACTTATCATTGGTGAGATGTGAGTTTCTCCATTCAAAGTGATGAATCAATGGCCAGGGGAATTGTTTGTTGTGTATGTTCTAGATTTAAGTTAGTTTATAGTACCAGAAAGTGCACGTTCAATATTTGAAAGTAAAAAAAAATCTACAAACTAAGGTGTTGAGGGAAAATATAAAAATATATTTTACACTAATATTTTCCGAAGACATGGAGTTTGAGGCACCTAAACACCCTATTACTATTAAATTTGTTTTCTTGTACAATCACGTCTTACTACCCGCCCAAGCTATCCATATTTATCCATACTAATCGGGTAGGGACGAGGAAAGTATATTTAAAAGGAAATGTACCCATATTTGCGAGGAGAAAGAGCTAGAAAAAATTTAGGGAAAAACACCCTAGATATACCTGGCCGGAATTCGAATCCTTACCTTCCCGTAGCAAGAAACCCAGTCTAGATAAGCTTGACGTTTACTCCGCGTGCCCACCGATGTGGGTAGACTCTTAAAAAAAAAAGTTAAAAGAAATATATACATATTTTAAAAGATGTCTCAAGATGTTCAAATTTCTCAAGGAATATTTTCAAGCCTATAGTAGAATGTCAAAAAATACAATCGGCGCTGAGCTTTAGAACTACTTCTGAGAAGTACCACTTCCATAGGATGTGAGCAAAAGGGACGAAATATTGTTCCCACGGGGTACTAAAACGAAGTCAAGTAGTTCTCGGAATTTCATTTGCCGGGGGAATTTAACAGAAAACCTCTGAGACGCTGTAATTTCGTTCCGCAATACAAGTTGCGGTAGAGTCCAAACTAGGCCTCATTACTTTGGACGAAGAGAGGGCATCCGTGGTTTCCGCCATTGTTAAAATGTGTGTGTGAGGCTTACGTACAAGATGAAACCATCAATGGAAACATTTTGATTTTTTTTAATGAAATAAAGGTTATAAGGAGGTCACTACTTACTACAATCTTCTCTGGATTTTAAGCTATTAAAAAAAACTCTATGGCATCAGCCCGTTAGCGATACCGACCAAGCGGGCGCCGTACGTTGGACTAAGATAGTGCCAACATTTGAGGATGGATGGTGTCATGTGGTCAGCACAGCACACCCTCAGGCCATTAATCTCAGTTTTCTAGACAGAAGCCGCTACTTCTTTAGTCAAGTAGCTCCTCATTTGTCCTCATGAAGGTATTGTCTATTAAAAAAAAACTAGTTACAAAATATGTGTGAAGTAAACATTGAATTTATCTCAATACAATCTCACAATATATTTTATGTAAAGTTAGATATATCCATGTTAAACAACAACGTATATGACCTATTGGTAATTTTATCTGAAGCTTAATTACTATTCTCAAACCCGCTTCCGTGACCCATAGTCTAAGGTGCTACTACCGCAGTAGACTAGATTGCCGATGACGGAGATAGAGGTTCATTCGAATTTCGGTCGGGTGTAATGAGGCTAGTTTTTACAAAATGGATTTCCACTCTAGTTCCACGTAAATGTGGGTACACTTCTTATAAATATAGCCTCCCTTATTCCTAAAACCAATAGTGTTATTAGTAAATAAACGTATAATCCAAACGGGTAGTAAAACGCAGTGCTAAAAAAAATCTCAAAACCATTACTATAATATTGTGTTAATATTAATTTAAAGTAACTAAACAAGTTTAATTTGTTTTACTTGGAAGCATTAACTATTTTGCAACAGGAAATAAAGTGCTGTATACTAATTACTATTACAATAATAACTGTAAGTGTTCCTCAGATGAGAGATTATCGTTGAAATCACGATGTGGTAAAAATAAAGTACTCTTGTAATACAATAGATAACAGTTCATGAGTGATTCGGAGTTCACTACAGAGTGTGTTAAGCACAAGTTAACACAACAACCAAGTATATATAGAAATCATGTTTATGAAGTTTTAGTAAGGAGAAAACAATTACGTATGGAAAGAAACCAGTTATTAAAAAAGATTTATGTTGATGATGCAATATAGCATGGAAATAAATGGTGAGTAAAAGAGAAAAGCTACTCAAATAGGTGTGGATTAATCCCCTAGAAAATATGTTTTGTGACTTTGACAAAAACTGAATTAAACTGTAAATTTGAGCAAATGCTGATTAATCCATAGCAACTTTAGTAGCTTTACGCTTGTCATAAAAAGCAAAAATAAGCATAAACTATACATATTAACAATTTGAACTGTGAAAAAGGTCCAAAGTAAAAGTTAGTCAACTATATTTAACTTATTTGAGGTATTTAATGTGCACTTTTTGAACCGACACATTGAATCAGCACACGAAAATTTCTATGAGCGAAAGCGAAAGGGCCTGCCAATTTTGGCAGGAAAGGTATTTTCAAATATCCTCCAGGGTTCATTTACATGGTACTGATGGATTAACTTACCCTTCGAATAAAGTTGTGCTACAGATTTTTATCGCTCAAGAAAAATCCGATGACCTCAGATGGGTTTGAACCCACAAACATCGGGTCTTGAGACTAGAACTTTATCCCAAGACCACCGAGGTCAACGCGAACTATATTGACATTTTTAACTGTCATAAAAGGCCCAATTAAGCGTGAACCAACTGTATTGCCATTTTGAATTGTCAGATGTGTGTCTTTTTCTGATAATTTGACTTTCAAATTCCAACAGATTATTATAAACAAATAAACTGTAGAACGTAATGGAAAAAAAATATATATAAATATAAATATATATATATTAAATAAAATAAATGTACTATTTATAGCTTTGTATTTTGTTTCTTCTGAAATGTAATAGGGCCTACGCAATGTTTTAAACAAAATTATAAAATTATGGGCCTCAGCTGTATTATAAAATAGGTCACTCATAATCGGTTTGAAACTTAAAACGTCGGCATAATATAGCAATCCTCCACCGTTTTTAGAGCAATGCACACGGGAAAACTCGTTCAGTGGTGTAGCAAGTATTAAAAGTTGGAAGGATTTTGAATATTTCATGACCATCATAGTTCTCAGTGACGTGGGAAGTGAATAGCGGAGGGATGTTTTGGGGAGAAGGGGTGAATTAACCGAACACAGAGGAGGTTCAGGTCTATTCCTTTAGAATATTTGTTGTGTTTTTAGAAGCTATCTAAAAGTAGTTTTACATGGTAATTGAGGGCATTTTTCTGTTTTATTTAGCAGCGTATTTGTCACTTTCAAGCCAAAATGGCTTCTCTTTCAACGGTTAAGACTAGCTAGCACTTTACTAGTTCCGACTGGCCAAGACCAGTTTGTTTTCATTTTAATTATCATAGCATCGGAAAATGATGAGAACTTATAGAATAAAACCGCTTCGGTGGCCGCATGGTCTAAGGTGCTAATCTCGCAGCAGACTAGACTGCCGATGACGGGAAGATTGAGGTTGAAATCTCTGTCGGGTGTACTGAAGAGGTTTTTTCCTAAATGGTTTTACACACTCCTTCCACGCAAATTCACACATTAGCGTAATTAGTACATAGGCATATAATCCAAACGGGTAGTAAGATGCAGTGTTAAAAAAGACCTATAGTGAAAACCACGGTACAGAACCTAAGGAAGTCAGGTTTTCGATATTTTTATTGAATTAAAATATAAAACATTTAGTTCATTATCACATTATCAACTTTTATGTAATAATTGATATAAAAATACCTTTTTACAAAAAAATCCCAACATTCCACGCACTTATCAATTTGAAGGTTAGGTTTTTGTCAGTTTGTTTAATATTATAATCAACCTGACGTAGACAGGTCTAAAAACTAAAACGTAATGTAACGTATAGACATCGATTCAATTACAATCGTGTCAACCTCGGTGGACTTGAGTTAAAGTGATCGCCTCAGGACCCGATGTTCGTGGTTTCAAACCAGGTCGAGGTCGACGGATTTTTCTTGAGCGATAAAAATCCATAGCACAATTCCCTAAGGAGGGGAAGTAAAGCCGTCGGTACCGATTCGATTGTGATATGTAAAAGAACCATGAAAGGTATCTGAAAATACCTTTCATGGCAAAATTGGTAGGCCCTTCCGCTCTCGCTCGTAGAAATTTCTGTGTTCTGATATAATCAGTCTGTTCAGAAAGTGCACGTTAGGTACCCAAAATAAATAATAATGACCATCGTGAAAGTACAAAGCGCCCATAGTATAACATTAATTTCCCACGTGCTGTATTCTGACCCACACATATTGCCGTATTTGTCAGTTGACTGCCAAAGTTGGCCTTCTTGCGGGAGTATCCCTGTATAACTAACGAGCATCAACGCGGGCAACACTCAATGACAGCGATAACGAGGCACGTCCCAATGCCAACCAATGATTTATTATGGCTCACCTCGCGCCGCTATTATAAAAAAAATGCCTTTGTGAGAGGGGAAACAAAATAAATCCTCCCTCTTCCAACCACCCCTCCTACTCAAAATCAACAAAGCCGGGGACGATAAAACAAGAACCGTTAAGTATTGGTTGAAGGAATGGTGAATTTTATTCTGATTACAGGAGTACGGGATTCAATCCTAACCGGTTGTGTGGAATTTTCTCCTCTCTCGGGATTTATCAATCCGTCTGCCGAGCACGTTTTTCAAATCACGGTGTGCCGTTGCAACACATTTGTGTGCACGAAGGATCAACAGTTGTGCCCGCAATAGATTTTGTAAGATCAAAAGGAATCGAAAAAAAAATTAGAGAATAAAAAATAAATCTTTTAAAATACATTATCAACATTTTTTAATAGATAATAATATAATTGTAGACATATTAACATATTTTTTTTAAATAGTAAAGTATATTCTTAAAAACTGATAGTGTGCTTTGACAAATTTTTTGCGCCTTGATCAGTGTGCCGTGAGTTAAAAAAAAAAAAGTTGAAAATCGCTTATAGAGAGGAAATCCAGCATAATAACTTTTAACAATTTTACCACCTAAAATAATTAAGCTTTAATAATCAAAAAGTTTTCCAAAATGTATATGTAAAAATAAACACAATCTTATACACGGTCACCCACCTCGGTGGCGTAGTTGGCTAACGCGCCAGTCGTGTTGAGCCAGACCACCAAGGACGGGGAGATCGAGGTTCAAATCTCGGTCGGGTGAACTGGAGGTGGTTTTTCCTAAATGGTTTTCCACTCTCCCTCCACGCAAATGCGGGTTCACTTCTTCTAAATTCAACCTTCCCAATTCCTAATACATTAGTGTAATTAGTACTTAAGCGTATAACCCGAACGGGTAGTAAGACGCGGTGATAAATAAATAAAAATGAATATACATGGTCTATTATAGTTTGTGACATTTTAAAAAATTAGTTATAAGTAAACTACATCTTAGTAAGTTTTACTCAGATAAACCAACGTTATTTTGATAATCAAATGAAACACTCTTCAGACATATGATGAACAAAATTATAGAGCCATTTTCAATAAATCTCAAATGAAAAAAAATTAGTCATTAATAAACCACCCTTAATTTGAAAGCTAAGATCAAATTGTAAAAACATCACGAGATATAAACATGTAACGTCTAAATATCAATTTTGAACAACATCCATGAAAAAGTTTTGGCTGCAGCTCCTGGTAGAAATATAAAGACAGAGAGAAATAATTGTCAGACCATTATTTTGGGTTCAAGGTCACATCCGTAAAACGTCAAGATTCTTATTAATCTCGAGGCAAAAAAATGTTCACGATTACAATACTTGATCTATACTAGTAAGTAAAATGGGATTGTGCAAGATAATTTGACGAATTCAATTTTAACCATTGAAAAAAATGTATAATTTTATATATAGTATTTTACAATAGCTGACGTTTTATTAGTTATGACGCTATAGAAAAAAAAGTTATGATTTTTAAGGACATAGTTAATTGTTTTTGTTTGTATTTTTCATAAAGAGCTTTCAAGCCACTTTATTATTTTGTGGGAAAACCATTTGTACTCTCTTAATGAACAAACTTATTTACTCTATAGCACTAGGAACTCAAACGTTCATTGTCGCACTTACAAAAAAAAGTAAGCCAGCTATCCCTATCTTGAGCGAGTTATATCCAGCCCACATTACTACACCCTATCACTATCTTGAGCTAGTTAAATCCAGTCCACCTCACTACACCCTATCCCCTATCTTGAACTAGCTCTATTCTGTCTACATCATTTATGTAACTCACCACCGTGTAAACTCCTTCACTCCCAAGTAGCCCCATCTTTTTTTGTACCAAATAGCTTCCTAAGCACCTTGTTTTTGAACACTCTACATTTGTTTTCGTCATGTAGGTTAAGAGACCATGTTTCAAAACCATGGACAATAGCAGGTAAAATTATTGTTTTGTATATTCTGAGTTTTACATTCCTTGGAAGCAGGCGAGATGTCAACAACTTACTGACCGAGTAATAGCATGCATTTTCCGACTGTAGTATTCTTCTGATTTCCAATATAAAATAATTGTTATTGCTAGTTAAAACTGTTTGAAAATATTTAAACTATATAATTAACCCCGTAAAATGTTCACAGTAATCGCTAAATTCATCATCATGAATTGTTTCCAGTTTGTTAGTAAAATCCCTCCATCTCCCTCGGTCCTTCCATCATTCTTCCTCCTGCACTCTCTTCCACTCTTCTCTAACTTGCAGACTTACTGCTATCTATTCCTCCCATATCTTCCTTGATCTCCCTTGCGGTCTCATCCCTACATACTTCATATCCATTAATCTTCTTGGAATCCTCTCCCCTTCCAGCCTCATTACGTGTCCGTACCATCTCATTCTAACTTCCTCTAATCTCTAAATTATCGTCCTCAATCTGTGCTCTCTGTGTGATCATATAGCAATAATTGTTAACCTCTGTGGTCTAATGGTAAAGTGCTCGCCTCAAGACCCGGTGGTCGTGGGATCAAACCCAGCTGAAGTCAACGGGTTTTTCCCAAGCGATAAAAATATGTAGCACAGCTTCTTTAGGAGGAGAAGTAAAGCCGTAAGTTCCAAGTCGAGTGTGGCATGTAAAGAACCCTGAAAGGTATGTTAAAACACCTTCCCGACAAAATTGGCAGGTGATTTTAAAGTCGCTCATTTAAATTCAGTGGTAAAGGTAATGGGAAACCACTACACTACACTTCCCGAACTTGCCTAGTACATGGGATTTCTACCAGATGGTGAAGGCGGCACTAACCAGCCGAAGGGCTGATTGCATGCCCGGCTCTGGATGAATGAAAATACCATCAAACCAACCTTCGGGTTGTTGACTTAAAATGAAGATGCTTATGGCTAACAAAGTTTTGTTTTAAAATAAACATCGTTGAGGAGCTTCCATGACATTGATCAAACATCTTATGATTAGCATTAAACTTTCTAAGTCATAGCGTAAGGACCTTTTCAACCAGTTCTGTATGTTTTGGGTAATAACTTGTTACACGCCTAATTACGCTACAGTTTTATTCACATTTTCCTTCAAGCAAACATATTTTATTTTTTGCCGAAAGCTAGGTACTGCAAATGCAAGGGTACCCTACGAAACAGACTTGATAACAAGCCTAGTTGAGTTTGAGTAGCTCCCAAAGTACCAGGTTTGATAATTACCCGCGTATTTCTCTCATGTGGTTTTTTTTAAGGGAGTAGGGGAGGGGTTGGCCGGTCGGTTAATGCATTGACACGTATAGTACAATTTTGGTAGGAAGACACTTTTAGAAAATATAAAACTATTTGTTTGCGGCCAACATTGAAAACATTTCAATATACTATTAGACTATTATTAGTATAGTCTATTATTGTATAGGCATTGATAATATCTATAGAAAGTGAACGCTGCATATCACATGACTTGACATATAAATACGTGATAGATGATCTAGATTCTAGAAGGTTCTTCTAGATATCAGAATATCGATCCATAAGAAAACTGCGTTTCCATACCATTAAGAATCTCACCTTAAGATCGTTTTTAGTATAGGTAGAACCGTTTTGTTTTAAACTTATTTTTCTTATACATACAGTACAGCACCAACGCTATTAGTAACTTAATATAATGAATAGAAATAAGGTAGATAATAGGAAGTGCACCAGCATTAGCATGGATAGGATGGACAAACCACAATAGTAAATAACATGCTGAAAACCATGCCCGGTTACCAAAACGATATTAGAGCCCTAATTTCCTCATCACAGTTAATCCAGTCCATCAAGAGTGTGACGCCTTAGACTAAGCAGCCAGTAGTGTTTTATTAAGCTTGGAACGTTTTGCTGCTCGCTAAGGCTGTTATAAATTAGAACTAAATAATATAGCAATGAAAGGCAGTAATAGTAACTTATGAATTTTATACAAATTGCACCAGCGTTTGAATCAATTTATATTGTTTGTCACGAGCATTGCGCGATTCCTACCGCACGTAGAGGTCCGAAATTTAAAAAAAATAAGTAGCCTTTGTGCACAAACGTGTGCACCTCTAAATTGGAAATTTAAAAGTTTGATTGGGTATCTTAAAATTAATTAAAGATTTCCAGTGAAACGCCGGGTACTTCGGCTACCGGTATATTAATAAATAATCCCCCGTGTCCTTAAATAGCACGATAACGCCGTGAGATATCTCGCTTATGTAACCTTTCCTACATATCTGTGAGGCGGGCTGCCAGCTCTCTCTCGCTCCCTTAATACTGGAATAAGCTAAGTTCTTACAAAAAATATATAGTGATATCGCACAAGGAAGTTTGGTTTGGAAAAATAAAAGGGTAGTGCTGCTCCTAATACTGTAACCATATTGTTTTAAATATGTAATTGACGTTGGTACAATTTGTCAGAAGTGATAATTGAAAATGTGATTCGACCACATCATATAAAAAAGAAAGAGAAAAATATGACGAGGTTAGAAATAGAAAAAAAAAATATTTACCAACCTTGTTGCAGTCATCGAGACTCGAATAACAATCATTCTGGTAAATTACAAGCATAATAACCACTCGAGCAACTCTAGTCAGTTAATAACATTAAAATATGTTAATTTATCATTGTTTGTTCCTCTAAGCAAAGAAGACTTGGTTCAATCCCAAGTAAAGTCAAAGATAGCATATATTAGGAGTCTGGTAGGAATAAAAACATTTAGAAAATTAAAAACTTTTTTCCTTCGAACAATATTGATTTAAAAAAAGTTTAACATCGCGTCTTACTACTCGTTCAAATGATACGCTTATGTACTATTTACTCTAATAAATTTAGGGTTAGGAAGGTTATATATAGAGGAAGTGTATCCGCATTTGCGTGGAGGGAGAGTGAAAAACCATTTTGGAAAAACCTCTGTACACCCGACCTAGATTGGAACCTCGATCTCCTGGTCATCGGCAGTCTAGTCTACTGTGAGAGTAGAGCCTTAGACCATGCGGCCACCGAAGCTGGTAATAATGAAATTATTTTATTATATTATTTGTGTCATTTTACAATAATTTATACTCGTACTATATTATCAAAATTAAAATATGAGAATCACATGATGTCCAGAATCCTATTATATTAATGGTTGTTGTATCTAAATATACAAGCCAGTGAGTGAATTAGTCCATTAGGCCGCCATAATCTTTAGATTTGAAATGCAATCTTAATTTTAAATAAACAACAATAAAAATAAAAGTAATCACAATTTATATATTGATTTTATTAGCTAAAGCTCCAGCTTAATTTTTCTGACTAGATAATAATTTGCTGACATTGGGTTGGTTGTTAAGTTTAAATTAAAATTTTAATTAAAACTTAAAGTTTGATTTTGATTTTTAATTTGCACAAAACGTAATGTTAAATTTATCTCTAAAATAACATTAGGGGTAAAATTGTTGGTGTCTTGGATTAAGGTGGAAATTTAGGAAACGCGAGTTAAGGGAAGTAGTTTTGCAGTTTTTATATCAAAACTTTTTTGGTGAAATGAAATCAAAATAATTCTCCGGTACAAGCACAGAGCCTAATTTTGTTCTAAAGGTGAGCTCAACATTTCTTGAATACCTGTCAGGGGAATCTTTGAATTTAATGACAATTTTTTCTTCATTTAAAAAGTTTATCATCTAATACTGTTATGTTTATTAGAGATATTCAACAAATGTTGATATCACCACGCGATGAAAATTCAACTCTATGTTTGTACTGGAGCAATATTTTTTTTATTTTGGCCAAAAGGAAATGTATAAATATACTGCAAAAACACTGTTATTAACGCGTATTCCCCTAAAATACCAAAATTATTTCACTATTATTATTATTATTATTATTATTATTATTATTATTATTATTATTATTATTATTATTATTTTATAGGCATGTAGTTAATCGAAGGGAAAAAGTAAGAGCAGGGAATATGGTTTGATCCCATGTATGATCGAAACTATAATGTATTCATCGAGTCAAGTTCGTTACACACAGCTATCAGCGGTGATTGCGATCAAGCCAAATATACATTAGGATATTTTTTATCTTAGGGTAAATTTAGTTTATCAAGTTGAGTGTTTATAAAGTGCATTTATAACGCCTAAATTAGAAATAGAATATAGCTTTGTGGTTCTTTAAAATAACGTTCGAGATGATTTTCTAAGTTTAATTTTATAGTTCCTTGAACACAGAAAAATACAAATTTCATGGTCATGTTCGAGTTGGGAAACTAAAATAGAAGGCTATTTGATTTGAACAGAGAAACGACAGATAAAAAAGGGTAATAAATATTCTTTAAGTAATTTATAGTATAGTATAATTCTGAATGTTACGTCAGAGATCTCAATTATTATTTCTCAGCACTGTAAAAGATGTAGACTCGGAATAAGATTTAAAAAAATGTCAAGAATGTAAAATAATGTATCATTCACAGCTCTTTGTAAATTTTACGACACAATCGCATATACTTACTCATATAAACTATCGTAATTAAGACACAATTAGTAAACAAAAATCTGTTAACAGTCCACTCCCTTTAAATAACTCTCCTCAGACTTATTGATTTATTTTGATAATCATGGTAAACATTATTCAGATATACATTTTGAACAAAATTATTAAAGCATTTTTTTTAAATAAATTCAATTTTTTCAAAACCAATAATTAGTAAACTAACCACAAACGAGCTTTGTTTACAAAAAAAATAATCCTATCCATCATTTAAAAATTCCATATATACCAATTTTAAAGAAAAATGGTTAAATCCATTTCCAAAATATTTCAAATTTTCCAAACTAATTCGTCAGTAAACTACACTTAAAACAATATTTCACTGAAAAAAATTGATATATTTATCATGTAATTAACTCCTCCGATGTAAATTTTAAACAACATTGCTTTAAACATTTCCAAAATATTTCGTATTTTTAATAATCAGCCATTAGTAAACTACCTTTTACCTTAGGGCTATGATAAAAATCGTGAATGGGATTCGAGATACGATCATAAAAGATTTAAATATCAGGTTCAAACAAAATCCACAAAACCGTTTCAGATCTAGGCTCAGTTTCAGACAGACATAAAAGTTGTAAAATACTCTTTTTTGATTTTGGGGATATAATAAACATTACAATACTTATATTTATGTATAATATAATAAATTAAAAATTAAAAGTTGATTAGCTCGTGACTGGTGATGGACATTATTATTGATTTAAATTACCGAATAGTAAAAATATTGTTTCTTAAACATCGTATAATTCAAGAGTTTTCATTCCGCAATGCCCCCCAATACTTATGATTTAGCTCAATAATAATGCAAATTTAGGAAGAAATGGTTGGAATTAACTTTTGGTATAATATATGGACGTAACGGTAATTTATTTTACAAATATTTTAAAATCAATTTGAGGAAACTTCATAGGAGGGCCCGTGATGTCTTTAATATTTCCAACTAGGTTTGGGTTTGTTTTAAGAACTTAATCCAAATCTTTGAATCTGTAAAATATTAAGTTTAGAAGTGTGATAGGAATAATAAAAAAGATAGTAAGTGAAGTATAGTCCTACATTTAATGTGTACATCAAATTGTTTTTAAGTTGTTGGCTAAATATTGCGAAAGCACAATTTGTTTAAAATGGTTTTAAATGAGGTGTGATCTATCTATCAATAATACTTTTGAAACATTACAACTTTACGAACATTAAAAATATTTCTTTTCAATATTCATTGTAGTTTAAAAACTACATTCATTTCTTGTTTTAAACAGAGTTTCACACCCTTAACCCTCTAATTTAAAAATAAAATGTGAACTAAATATCCTTTCTTGCACTGATGAATACGTGGGTAAAGACGTCAGTCTTGTTTTGTATATATTGTTAGTGAAGGTGGGGGTATGGGTGAGGGTTCAAATCCCAGTCGGGTGTACTGAAGGATTTTAAATAAATAATGTGTTTTATATTTATCCACAAAATGCGGATGCACTTCCTCAAATTCTAGATTATACACTGGTAAAATATATGGACATCTTATACGGGTTGTAAGACACAGAGTAGGAGTAGGAACACAAAATGCACGCACTCAAAAAAATTAGTTTTAAAACACGTAGAAGATTTTTTCAGAGAGTTAGTTAATATTGTTTCACATTTTCCTTTTAGTAGAGTGTACTTTGATTTTCTTGTCTCACCCCACACGTAGACCTAGTCCTTTGAGACGTCATTCCTGGCCTCAGGTCCCCTCCCCCCCCCTTTATTTCCTTCATTCCCGGGTCTTTTCACGGGAGATCAAACGCAACCCCCTTTGCCTCCTGCTCAGTTCCTGCCGGTAAGAAACACAGCAACGGTGGGGAAGGCCAGAATTGGAAGAAACACTCTTTTAAAAAACGGAAGAAGCCTGGACTTAAAGCCAAGTATCTTGAGGAGTGGGATGAGGGTGTAAGAGGGAAAGGGGGAGGTCTCTGGTTTCATCGTAGTGCTACATATTATACGCGAAACTTTTTTCTGTAAGCCTACTTAATCCTTAAAAGAAACTTAAGCTGAGAATATGAAGGTAGCTTTGACAAAATAAATAGCATAGTAGCGACTTGGAAACCTACGACAAGTGTTCATCTTTTCACTTATAGTTTGATAATATTTAAGGTGGAATCGAAGGGAACTCACGTTAAGATCAGTATTTGTTACAATTCTTAATACAAAAAAAAACCTTTTTGATCGAGACAAATAGTGCTTCAGTAGATAAGTTTAGTTTAATTTTCTCTATGTACAATCTCAACAGTTCAAACGGTTTTTTTTTTAAAATATAAACCGGAAAAATACGGCCTTACCACGATTTCCCTTTCATACCCCCATCATACTTGACGAAATTTGTTTTTCTTACCATTGTGTCTCACTACCCGTCCGTGCTACACGAGTTTTAACTACACTAATGGGTTGGGATGAGTAAGGTAGAATTTAGAGCAGGTAATTTACCCCATTTGAAAGAAGGGAGAGTGGGAAACCATTTATGAAAAAAAAAACTCACCCTCAAAACATTTGTCCAGAATTATAGCCTTGGTATCTCGCCACTTGCCAACCAGACTAGATGACTGACATTTAGCTCGGTATCACGTAAACTCAAATATTTTTTAGAAAATTGTATTTGCACGTATGAATTAAGCCTTTAATAAAAACTATACAAATAATTTTTCTCAAAATAAAGATTTTTTTAAAAATAATTTTCTCCTTCATCCCATAAAAATCCTACACACAAGGCCTTCTTAAACAGAAATTCATTACCCTTAATTCACCTTCCTTAACTTTACAGATTAGTACCAGGGTGTACAAACTTACTTACAGGTGGGCACGTCGACTAAATGCCAGGTTAGTCCAATTTGTTTATTCAGTGATGGGGAGGTCCGAAACCTCAGCCAGGTGTAATAACGTTGATTTTTCCTAAATGTTTTCCACCCTTTCTCCACACCAATGCGGGTATTTTTCCTTTAAATCCCTAACTATTAATTGTAGTCCTTTCCCATTAATGTAGTCAAATTGCGTATATCCCAGACGGATATTGAGAAGCTGCGTGTGTATGGAGGTGTTTGGGTGGGGATTGGGGTTTGGGGGGAGTTTATTATTACTTTCTTACTAGAAATTTCGTCGTAGTGCGTATTTCGGAATTTTTTTACTTTGAACGGTGAGTGGTCAACCCGAAGTTGGTTTGATGCGACTCCCATCCATCTGGAGCTGGGCGTGCGCTGAGCCCTTAGGCTGTTAGTGTACCCAGCACCATCTGGTAGAAAGCACATGTACTATGAAAGTTCAGAAAGTGCAACATAGTAAATTGATTTCCTTGGACTCAATTTCCATGTTTTTTAAAAATGAAGATGAAAGAAAACTACACCAAGTTTGAGCTATATAAGCTACCTGAGTTACAATCTATCCAAGGAGTGAGACGTGTCCTTAAGGGCCCGGTTCTAGTTTCTCGGCTACTAACCAGTGAGATGGTCACTAAAAGTATCGACAAAGGAAGGGTAGACTGATTTTTGGCTTATGCTCATGAGTCATGAACAATTAATGCTACCCACTTCAGTGGCCACATAGTCTAAGGCGCTGCTTCCGCAATTGTCTAGACTAGACTGCCGATGACAGGGATATCGTGGTTCGATCTCGGTCGGGTGTACTGAGCGTGGTTTTTTTCTAAACGGTTTCCCAATCTCTCTCCACGCAAATGCTGGTACACTTCCTTTAAATCCAATCTTCCTCATCTCTAACCCTATTAGTATAACTAATACATAAGCGTACAACCTGGGTGGGTAGTAAGACAAGGTGCTAAAAAAAATTGAATGCAAGCTTTCAGGACGTCTGAAAATTATATTTACAATGGCAGCATTTGGATTAACATCTGAATACTTTGCGAATAGAGCCCGTAGTAATTATTTGTAACTTCACTATTTAAAATTTAAAAAAACTCTTGAGTTTTTGTCTATACATTTCCTAGGTTGTTAATTTATGTGTGTTAACAGATATATAATTCACTTTCAAAGTTATAAAGATAATTTTCGAGTATCTGTAACTTGTTTTTTTTAAATCATCGTATCTTACTACCTGTTTAGGCTATGCGCACATATGATATAATTATTAAATGGGTATAAATGAGGAAGGAAATCATTTTAGAGGTAATCCACCCGTATTTGCCTGGAAAAAAACTTAAGTAGACCTGACCGAGATTAGAACCTTGAACTCTCGTTTATCAGCAGGCCAGTCTAACACAAGCGTGACACCTTTGACCATTCGGACACTGAAGAGGTCAGCTTGTATATTAAGTAATAGCCGTTTGGATTAACAGTATTTGTTTATTTAATTCAAGTTAAGAATTAGCGAAAATTGTGAACATTATAATATATAATATATATAAAAAATATATGAAACTGCTGTATAATTTATTCTTGAAGCAGAAAAATTTCCGCTGGTGTGATCGACAGGGGTTTTCCCCAATATAACAAATATAGTAAACAGATCAATTCTATTACCACCGTTCGACCAAACTGGGCTATACTCTTTATTATTACTTTGTAAACGTATGAAGTTTACCCTTAAACAGCCAATTTCAATATAGCCTACGTCTTAAGATGGCCGCCTCGGTCAGCGAGAACGTATCAATCACTGTCAAGCCAAAGCTTAGAATAAAATGGTCTGTGTCATTTTCTGGAACTACTTCTCTTTTCTAAGCTTATACTCCCTTTCGACCTTCACCTTTACATGCCAACAAGTAAGATGGGAAAGAAAACTACGAAACTTCTTATCTCTAGATGTAGAGGAACGCTAGCTTATAGTTCCAAATATCTTAAAATTCGCTGTTGTGAGCCTATAAAAAAAGTTACTGTATTTGTTATAGGAAAGGGTAAATCTATAGTCCTTTTCATCAAGACTGGTTTCATAACCCCACAGATGTGGTTTAAAAGTAATTTAAAATGAGCTAATGTCACTTTTTTACTATTTATTTATATATTAAAACTCAAAATACAAGGTTGTTAAGGAAAACGAGCCCTTTTGGAACTTGTATACTTTATTTTGGCCGTGAACCATATTTTAAAATAACGCATCGTAAATTAAATAGTGCGTTAGAGCTGAACACCTGCGTGACATTTTCTCATTACCCCATTACAGCCTCGTAGGTGCAACGAGCAATCCACCCCTTCTTAAATCTCCGTGGCAAAATTCCAACTGGAGCAGAATATTTCCTGAAGTGACTGTAGCTCTATTCTGACAGCCTAGTTCGTATGACAGCTAAAGAGGTGAGGGGGAAGATAGGAAGAGGAACATGTCAATTGTAGTCCTCAGTTGCAACACCCCTGAGAGCTTCCTTCCATTATATTCTCTTAAGGAGCCTTCCAAACTTGACAGTGAAACCTCTCACCCACCACGAACTAGCACCGCGTGTTAAACTGGAGGTATTATCTTTAGAGATGAAATGTGTCGACAAAACATAGGGCAGGAAACCGACTTGTTCCCAGCGGCGGAGTCAAGGGGGTTAGTATTAGAAATAATATTTAAAAAAAATTAAACCAATTAAAGCTATGTTATAGTAAATTCAAGCTATACTGTCACATAATATCCCACCAGCCATTGCTCAGTGTGGCAATCACTCTCAATAATTGATTTACATTTTTAACACATAATTTAACTAAAAAAATTTACAAAAAAACACACAAATAAACGATGAAATTGTATAAGTTTTGTTGTTTGATTTTTTTTTAATTTTTAGTAAATTTTTAAATTATTCTTAAATGTTGAAGAATTTTTCCTCCATAATTTCCCGAGGGGGAATCTCAATGCCTGTTCCCGTGAGAGCACCCCTCACACGCTCACAAAAATCCTAGTCATGACCCCCCTCCACCCCTCACGAAAATCCTGACCGCACTCCCCCCCTTAAGAAAGTCCTGACTACAATCCCCATCACTAAAATCTTGATCACACCCTCCTCCACAAAAATCCTGGCCGCACGCCGCCCCCTTTACAAAAGTCCTGGCCGCGGCCCCCCTCACGAAAATCCTGGATCCGCTTCTGCTTAGCCTCTGTTCCAAGTGGGGTTCCAACAGGTTTCTGATAACTCTCTTAAGAATGGTCAACGTTCGAATACTTCTAAGTACTGATTCATAGTCTTTCAACGGTGCAAAATTAGACTAGCTCTATAGCTCAAAACCGGGTCATAATCATATTTATATTTAACTTTTATTATCTCTGGTATGAAAAGGGGTCGATTACAAACAGAGTAAAAAAGTAGCAATATTAAAATGTGTTTTTTCCCCTTTAACGTGGCAAATCAGCGGTATGGGACTTGGTTGATTAAGATTTTATAACATTAACCTAAGAGAGTTTTTAATAGCAAACTTACAGGTTATTGTTGTTATTATAACTAAAATAAATTTCACCTTTAAACAAATTTATTCAAAAGAAACACAAGTTAGTGAAATGTGTGTTCTAGAGTTAAATTTAACATTAAAAGCGGGTTCAAACGAGGGTAAAAAAAACTCTTATAAAAAGTAAGAGAAAATGCTGGCTTTCAACCAAACCTATAGTTCACTCTCCATTATATCCCAAGGGAATCCTCCTTCACTTCACGAACACTTCTCGGAGTAACTCCCTTGATCCCTCCCCCTCCTTAGTGTAGGCAATGAGACCCACTTCAATAGTTCTCAGACCTCACAATACAACTCGAGTCACGAAGGGGAGAGAAGAGATTCAATAAGTACGTCACTTTGATACAGAGCTTTCAATGAAGTGTGTCAAGAAAACTGATAACAAAAGTATAGGGCATTTACGATAAGAGTGTAAGTAAGTGAAGGCCAGCAAAAGTTAAAAGATTCTACTCTCATGTATCCATTCGCCAAACAATATTATATTACCCTCTTCGGTGGCCGCTTGGTCTTAACGCGCTACTCTTTCAATAGATTAAACTGCCGATGACGGGGAGATAGAGGTTCGAATCTCGGTCGGTGTAATGAGGGTGGTTTCCACTTTTCCTTCACGTAAATGCGAGTAACACGTTCTCTAAATATATCCTTCCTAATCCCGAAAACCATTAGCGTATAACCTGAACCAGTAGTAAGACGCGGTGGGAAAAAAAAAACCTGCAGGAATTGTCACTTTTGACTGTCAAAATTTCACAACAAACCATTTGTTTATAATTATGTTTTTTAATTTAACCGACTGTTTTTACATTATTGAAACACAAACTTAAGAAAATTGAAGTTCTTTTTTTTTTTTTTTTTGTGGAAGCGGTGTCTGTGGTTCGATCAAAAAATGTTTTTAAAACCAAATAAATCAACAAACATTCTCTTTGATATATTGAAAAACTAAAATAATATTTTTATGGCTCTTTCTATAAGTTATAAAAACACATTTATTTATTTTTGGTGGTTAGCTTTAAGGTGAAACAAGTGTTAATATAGGATAATAACTTTTAATTTATTAT
Source organism: Timema podura (assembly GCA_033556935.1). Classification (NCBI taxonomy): domain Eukaryota; kingdom Metazoa; phylum Arthropoda; class Insecta; order Phasmatodea; family Timematidae; genus Timema; species Timema podura. Next base: position 71,344,240 of record JAVRXN010000009.1, on the reverse strand, counting down.
TTCAAGCATAATAATATACTTTATATGACATAACAGGAAACAAAAAAATTAATTATTATTTTTATTCTTTAAATTAATTATGAAAAAGCCAAAAATACAGTAATCCTTATGAAAGTATTACTAGAAGAATTTATTTATTGATATTTATTGATATATAGAATTGAATGAAAATAATAATCATTTCAACACAAGTTAACATTAGTTACTTTCAACAATGTTTGCAACACAAATATTCTGCAGCTCTCAGTTACCACCACTTCAACCATGAATCAACTGTATATGAGTCGCTGCCAAAGCGAAACTGTAGACTTTTGACTTCACTCACCACACCTTCGCCCCCTCCCCAACGTACTTTCTCCTTTAAAGAAACGTACTGTAATCGTTAAAATATGAGGAATATTGACGTTTTAAATAATTATGCCTCACCTATTTCAATGGTAAAATGGTCTAAGACAGTGGGATTCAAACTTTTTTTTCGCGTATCCCCATATATAATTTATTTTAAACTTTGTAAAGTTGTTGGTGCATAATACAAGGTTAATATATTCTATAGTCTAGATTTAAAATAAATAAATATTTCACCCAGATCGCATGTTCTTACGTCTGGGCTAACCTTAAATTCTGGCCCAGATTAGTCAGTGTTTATCATGAAATAATATTTTATATATATTAGTATGCACACACATAAATATATATTATTTTAACTTCACGCACCCTGTCGCGTACCACAGGTTTAATACTACTGGTATAAGGCGTCACTCTAACTATGGAACACCAATGACGGTAAGTTCGGGGTTTAAATCACAGTTGATGTATTAAGAGTGATTTTCTAAAAAAAAAAAAAATCCACTCTTTCACGTAAATGTAGGTACACATCCTCTAAATTTAACCTTTTTCATCTCTTAAACACATTAGCGTAGTGAGTATATATGCGTATATCCCAAACAGGTTGTAGAAGCAGTGAAAAAATAAATATATTTACAGGCCCTAAAACTCTAAAAGATGGTTTGTTTGGATATAAAATCAGTCCATCCTCCATCTGCATATCTATCTGTACACGGGCTACAATTAAAACTAATTCATGAATGTTTTTTTAACTTGATACGTACCTAATATATAGTGGAATAGAAAACAACGTTGTGATCTGTCTTTATTACTCAGTGATTTATGAAAAATAAAAAAATAAAAATATTTTTTTAAAGATTTTGTTCATAATCGTACATCTGAGGAATATTCCATATTCAAAATAACATGGTATACTTGTTTTTCGGATAAAAGTTTATTTTTGCAAAATTTTCCAAACTATAAAAGACATGGAGACTGTGTGCGATTGTGTTGAACCATAATTTTTTTATTAATACTAAGTTTAACATTCTGGTTTATTTTTACTTCACTTTTGTAATAATATGGATTCCTGATAGCGGAAAATCCTTGGCTTGAGTCCTTCATATTTTCCACTCTTTCTTTCCACATGAAAATGCTGGTACATTTCCTCTAAATTATACCTTCTTCATCTTTTTCCCATTATTATAAATATGCACAAAGGTCGGAGGGATAGTAGGCCTATACGCGGTGCACACCCACACACGCGAAACATCGACTTAATTTTAATTTAAGGGGGATGATTAGGGTGGGTAAAAGTCAATGCACCTCCATTGATAAGGCGAGGAGAAAGGAAAACCACAGTGATAAGCCAAACGTGTAAAATAAACCACAGTGCATTCGGTCGAGATTCGAACCTATAATTTGTCGTCCCATACAATCAAGTGTAAATTATCACGAGCTCAACCAATGGTGCGGGTACTTTAGAAAACCGATCGATAGGGGTGGATAAGTGGGGTAAGAATGGTAGTGGTGGAAACAAAGCTATGATAATAACATCCCTAATGCAAATGGTCGGGGTTAGCGTGTTCAGGGGTATTAAACGCGCACTTTCTGAACCAAATAATCATAGAGCTACCAGCACATGAATTAGAAACATACATAAATTAAATAACCGACACAAAACCCAGCCGTTAATTCATCAGTGGCCAAACTTTGCCAATGTCACTTTTGTTCCAGCCGTATCGGGAAATGAGACCAGGACACTTTGCTCAGCATGTAGACACGCGTGCGTTTATTATATGTGGCTGTGAAACAATATTTAGTTTTCTATTTACAATGTTCTTTTTAACCCCACTAATCTATTAACGAATTAACGCGACAGTCCAAATATTTTTCTTCGCCTTGTAGCAACATTGTCAAAAGTTTCCAACTCGGAATGGGGGGTTAAGATAGGTGGGAGAGGAGATAGATACTTATCTCCAAAATTAGAGCAACGGAAATAATATCTAAGTGAAATATGATCTCATAGATCTCACTTTTACTTTTACCTATATCATTAATCTTTGTTAACAGTTATGAACAGAAATAACTCGACATTTTTTTTTTTTTCCGTGGACGAAGGCTTTTAATAGCTGTTTGGCGTGGGGTGCGAACATGATGGATTGAGTAATAATATATTTCATCGACTGTGGGTTGAAAAAGCCACCTTAAATCATCCATTTCCTGTAGTTTGCCCAACGTAGATTGATTATGCTAACAAGAATGCATTTCTTGATTTAATATGTAGAAAGTTTTAACACTATCTCAGAAAAAAAAATATTTAGATGAGTGGAAGACTGTCTAACAATATACAGAGTGTTCCTAGATTAAATAACCTAACTTTGGGAAGTGGAAGGGGGTCGAAAAAACCAACTCAAATATCATTTGGAGATTAGGTCGTTTTCGCTTCCTTTTCGTGCAAACACACACATAGAAAAACTAAACAAAATCACAATATAGGTGTTAAATACAATATTTAACTTATTAATTTATTTACTTTGAACAAAATTATGGCCTCCAGTCCGGAGACAAACATTGCACCTTTCAATAACAGAACGAGTGGTTGACTGACCAGCATTGCGCATCTGTCGAATATTATTGACTGTGAAATCACTCCTAAGTTAGTCAACAAATAGTTATTGTTAAAATATCAACTTAAATGAAATTTAATGGTGCATAAATTTATAAGCTTTTTTCTATCTTGATATTTAAAAATGTATTTCATGTTTTTAGCCAAAGGTGGTTTTTTTTTCGATGATTTTCACCTAGCTCGTTGGGTTTTTCATACCAAATTCCTCCTAAACAAAACAAAATTTCCTAACAAATGAGGGGTCAACTTAATGGTAATTTAATGCTGCACCACATTTATGTCAAGGCGTTTTTTTATAGACATAATACTTTTAGCACTATATCACTTAATATGCAGAAAAACGTGTTTTTATTTAGTTTTTTGTTGTTCGCTCAAAAAAGAACCAAAAACTAATTCATCCCAAAATAACATTTTGAGTTATTTTTTTCGATCCCCTATAAATGCCATAAGTTTAGTTGTTTAATACGGGAACATCATGTATAATCTATTCGGGTCATTTTTTCTTTCTTATAAATGAAAGTAATGTAAAAATGTCGATTATTTGAATAAGAAGTCATCTGTACTTTAAATATCACTGCAGATACATGTTTATATATTGAAAAACATTGGAAACTTTAAAACAAAAATGTTTTTGAATTGTTTGTAACACATATTACATCCTTAATATGTTATAGTACATTAAGTTTTAAATAATATTTTGTATGTGACTATTAGAATAGTGTTTGATGTCAATATTAACAAAATGTAAAAAGTAAAAAACATTGTTTTCTGAACAAATAATATATTTTTACCCGACTCGGTGGTGTAGTTGGCTAACGCGCTAGTCGTGTTGAGCTCGACCGCCGAGGACGGGGAGATCGAGGTTCGAATCTCGGTCGGGTGAACTGGAGTGGTTTTTCCTAAAAGGTTTTCCACTCTCCCTCCACGCAAATGCGGGTTCGCTTCCTCTAAAATTCAACCCTCCCAATTCCTAATCCATTAGAGTAATTAGTACTTAAGCGTATAACCCGAACGGGTAGTAAGACGCGGTGTTAAATATTATTATTATTATTATTATTAATATATTTTTATTATAATTTTTAATATACCAACGACGTAAATTTGATTAATACGATCAATTTGACTGTACTTTCAAAATACACATTTTAGTACCATCAAAACTCGTGTATCAGTGATAGCACGGTCCAAAACGTCAGGCTCACAACAAACTGGATTTCCAGTGGCGGGGAGATAGAGATTCGAATCTCAGCCGAGTGCATTTGTAGTGGCTTTACATTTGTAATTAATCAATGTGGTTTTTCAATCACCTATTCAAACTAATTTTTTTCTAGATTAGGCCTACCCTCCTCGTTCCTACCTGGAAGCGTCAAATAGCTCGTGAGTAAAACGATATTTTTAAAATAGTATGACTAAAACCAAGTGTATGTAATAAGTAGACTACTTATGCGTTTCTCTCAAAAATAAGTGTTAAAAAGTTTCGATTTAAATCGATTTGGCTTGCAATCCATAATTTTAGACGTTGATATAAAACAGTTATAAAAGTTACTAGATTTACTGTCATGTATTCATACGTAAAAATTAATGTTATGTAGATATATGTTTTACAGATAATATTGAAGTTGATAAAATAATATCCTCAGACCTTTTCAGGAGAGATGTTTAGTGGTTTCAACGCCTCCCTTCACTCCCTCCACAAAAATGTATTATAATAATGTATTTTTGCATGAAACCTTAGTGCTTATTACAGTCTAATATAGCATTCATGCCTCTTAAAAACAACAATTTCGATAAAAAATGTTTTAAAATTAACTTAAAGACCGATACAATGGATATTACCATAAAAGTCTGGTTATATTTTGCCTATTTTGGCAGCAATACAATTTTTTTGACGTATGCTACTACAAGTTCGGGTTATACTCATACATTAATTACGATAATGTAGTGGGAATGAAGAAGTTATAATTTTAAAGGAAATATACCCAAATTTTCATGCAGGATTGTGGGAGATTTAGAAAAAAAGCACCCTCAGTATACCCGGCAAAGATTCGAACCCTATTCTCACCATCACCGCAATCCAGCCCGACACTATTGTGACGCGTTTATATCATGCAGTCACCGATGAGGTGTTTTTATTATTAATTTTCTAAAAAGTACCATCTTTTAGTAATTCCCCTATATCCCCTCCATCTCCCTCCCACAAGAGTGTTGTGTGAAAAGAGCCGAGCGAGTTCATTGGTGAGGCGCGCGGTGCCACCACACCCAACCACCGCGAGGAGCGAGAGAAAGATCATCGGTTCAGTCGCGTCATGACAGTTACAGGGAGGTGTGGTGAGGTGACAGCGCAGCGAGGAGCGGACACAAGGACACAAGGTAGCCAGCGTTTCTCTCGACCTATGTGCCGCCAAACTTTTGTTCCGTGTTTAATTTTTTTTTAGCACCACGTCTTACTACCCGTTTGGATTTTTCATTAAATAAGATGATGTTTTAGGGATGAGGATGGCTACATTTTAAAGGAAGTGTGCCCGCATTTGCGTGGAAGGAGAGTGTGAAACCTTTTAGGATCAAACTCTTTCAGTACGACCCAACCGAGATTCGAACTCCGATATTCCCGTCTTTGGCAATCCAGTCTATAGCGAGCGATAGTTATGCCTTAGACCATGCGACCACCGAAGCGGGTTATTTATTTGAAAAAAATTTAGTAAGTTAATTTAATACTCTCGCAATAGACTAGACTGCCGATAACCGGGAGATAGGGATTGGATTCCCTTTCGGGTGTATTGAAGGTGGTTTTCCCGAAAATGTTTTTCACGCAAATGCAGGTACACTTCCTATAAATATAGCCTTACTCGTCCTTAAAACCATTAGCGTAATTAGTACATTCACGTACAAACCGAACGGGTAGTAGGACGCGGTGCTAAAAAAAATCAGTGTAATTAGTACAAAGGCATATAACCCGAATGGGTAGTAAGACGCCTTGTTAAAAAAAAATTTTAATGTTTTTCCAACCGCGTACTCAATATAGACACCCACAGCAACGAGCATGCGGACAGAGGGTCTATCAATGATAGGGAGGTCTGGGTTTGAACCTCAGCTGGATGTAATGAGGTTTTTTTTTAGCATAAATGGTTTCTCACTCTTTCTTCACGAAAATACGACTACATTACCTCTAAATTCTACTTTTCTCGTCCTTAGCCCGTTTGTGTGAATTTACTGATAGCACTGATGGTTAGTAAAACGTGGTAAACTGAGAAACTATTATAACAAGCTTTTCTTAATTTTTAGAAAAGTTGACTAGCAGTTAAAATAGACATTCTTTCTCGTGCTATAGCTAATTTCCACCAATGCCGTTTTCTTTATTAGCAGTTGGTAAATAGTTTTTATCGTGATTTTTAATTACCATATGTAAAATAAGGATATATTAATAAAGAAATTGGTATACGATATTAGATTTTAAAGTTTATTTAACATCTACTTTCTAAATAATTATATTATACCCCCACAAAATTAAGTATAACTTAAATTAGTTCAGCACACTTATCGTTGATTCATATTTTTATTATTTACTTAACTTTTTCTGAAAAATTATAAACTACACCAAAATCTATATTCATCTGTCTTGCTAATATGTTTTGCCAATTTTTAAAGTCAATCTAGATTACTTATAAATGTGACAACATAATTTGCAAGATGGATGCGATGTAAATAATTGTTTCTCCTTGCTCATATAAAAAATATTGTTCCCATGAATATTTTTGGCCAAGATATGGATTATGACTATTACATTTTATGTGCCTTCAAACTCAAAAAATGAATGAACTCATAATAGTAGGCCTTATAATTATGTCTATCCATCTATCGTGTATGTCGCTTTTTCGGTCTGTCCCTCCTTATGTTTCTTTTAGCACCGCGTCTTACTACCTGTTCGGGTTGTGCACTTATGTACTAATCACGCTAATAGTTTTAGGGATTAGGAAGGTTCTACTTATAGGAAGTGTAACCGTATTTGCGTGGGGGAGAGTGGAAAACCATTTAAGAAATAAACCTTAGTACACCCGACCGAGATTTGAACCTCTATCTCCCCGTCATCTGTAGTTTAGTCTATAGCAAGAGTGGCGCATTAGACCTTGTGGCCACCGAAACAAGTTGTATATATGTTTGCCTATCTGTTTGTACCTGGTTCTAAAATCGAAACAGTTTGACGGATTTAACTAAAACTGATATCAAGATGTTATAATATTGTCATGTCTCGAGGAAAGCTCATTATTTTGATTCTAGCCCTAAAATAAGGGCAGTTTTGTTCATGACTAACATGTTTTAATTTTTTAAATTTCTAAAATGGCTCAAATATCTTGTTTATAACGGGTATCTCTAGAGTGTTTTACATGATAAATAAGAATGCAATAGTGGTTTGCCTTAGTATGCTTTACTAATTCGGAAGGTCGTTGTTCAATCACAATCGTCGATTCTAAGGAGTTTTTTTTCCCCAAACGGTGATTTTCTATTCTACTTTCGAACGAATGTCACACACCACTAGGGTTGACTTATCGCGAAATATCTCAGTTGCCTCCAGGCGAGTGTATAGTGGAACCATGCTGGGGGGAAAAAATGTAGACACACAACAGTTATCTCACGTGATCTGCTGATGTCACTTTGAATTCATAGGATTATTAATTTTAATATAATTCATTTAATCTAAATATTTAAAATATGAAGCGATTAATTTCGTCATTGATTTACCAAGTACCCAAAGAGTTTCATCATTATCTTACTACGAAAGCTTATGCACCGAAATTGTACCAAAAACTTCAAATTTTAAAAATATGCAAAGGGAAGTCTCAATTACAGAAAACGACAATTTATTTCGACAGCAATTTCTTGAGTTCTACCAAATCAAAGTTTTATTTTTTTATTTTTTTAATAAAATAATTTAATTCGAGGATTATCATATAAAGTTTACAAATTTTTATAGGTGAGGCCACAATCTATATTTAATTTACGTTAGTCTGTGATTATATGAACGCTATTAAGATAGGGTTTCTAATGTCATAAACAAGTAGTTGAGGTCTAAGGTTGTAGATTTGCACAGAAATCATAAAAGGTCTGAACTTACGCTAGACTTTACTACAAATCTTACTCGGGCAAGCAAAAAAAAAAGTTGATTTGTGCGATTTTCACCCGGCTATCAT